>OZ010668.1:15500559-15623059 GCA_963932185.1 Troglohyphantes excavatus
TAGAGGAAGGTAGACCGTGGTGTCAATCAGACCAATCGTTTACCTATTACATCTTCTAACCTTTGCACCACGTGAGGGAGAATGTCACCCTTAACAGCAGTTTACGATTTCGCTATCATAATTTCATGGGGAATCGGGCTATAGGGATAAAAGACCTACCATCATGTATAAGAAAGTAAGACGCGTCGACCCAGGATGATTGTCAACCCATCCTTATTTATGATATCTGCACGGAGTGGAGGGAAATTTTGGCTTTAGCTGTAGTATAATTTTCGAGAGAAACACTTCTGCTTTCACAACACCACGGGGAACAGCCTTTAGAGATAAATAACCTACCATCATGAAAAGGAAGGTGGCACGCATCATCCAGGTTGGTTATTTATCCCCTCTCCCGACTATTGCTCTTGTACCGCGTAGAACCCAAAAGTATTCAAGAACTAAACTTTACGGGTATAGTGCGGGCCAGATTTTTTTTTAAATTTCCATTAACAATTAAGAAAATTCTTTAGTCATTATAAAAATAAATGAGCGTGGTTAATTATGATAGCGACTTCAAATGGATCGACAATTAATAAAATAATTTATCGAATAAATGGCGATAATTTTAAAGTTAAGAACAATTTTGTTTATACGTTACATACACCCTTGAAACCCTCTTATTACCCTTGAAACACTAATTGAAGGGTTTGCTGAAAAAAGGATGCAGCTCCAACCTAGGGGAATTTGGAGTTACATGTACTATCTTGTGATAAAAAAAACTTGTTCGTTTGGTACCAGAAAGATGTAGCTCCAATCGTTAGTTCTCGCGTTACTCAAGAAATGGAGCTGTCTGTCTCATTAGTTTGTTGCAATATAGAGGTAGATCCTAGAGCTACCGCCATATTTCTACAAACGTCTGACGTGTTTTGCTTACAGGAAGGTTATACAGCAATTATAAACAGTAGAGTGTTTGGTTCTTTTACGTTTTGTGGTTCTACGATGGACTACAACCAGACAACGCAGCAGATGAGCCGGACGTAACAGAGGGGGAATATGATGATTAAAAATGTAATTTTCTCTTTTTAATGCTATATTTCAATTGAAGTTTTCTTTAATTAAAATAATATTATAGTAAATTGTATTTTTTGTGAAATATTTTTCATAGAGGTAGACAGCATCTATTTGATTGCAAGAAAGAGGTAGCTCCAACAATCCAACATGTGCCACGTCATCTGTAAGACATATTTTTGAGTGAAAATACTTTCATAATATGTAGGAACAATTAAGAAGATTGATCAAAAAGAATATCTTCACATAACTTGGAATTTTTAATTTTCAAACTTTTTTTACGGCTTTCTTCAAACTTGAATAATTGGAACTACCTCCTTTTTACAGCAAACCCCTCAATTATTAAAGTACTTCTAAAGATTTTAGCACAATGGTGGTTTTATTTGAATATTAATAACATTATAAGCTTTGTTTGTATTTTTGAATACTGTTGTAAACAAACATAAATATCTGATATTTGATATTGATATCCGAATTTGAATATCACCAAGTCACACGTCTAATATACAAGTAGTTCTGGGAACAATATACCTCGTCACCAAAAACAAAATTTTTTGTAATCATATACGTCGATTTTAATGACTTCAAGTTATTAATGACTTCAACATTCATGCCAAATTTGAAGAAAATCAAACAATGCATTTGATTGAAAATGTGTAAAAAATAAACAAATTTAGAAACAGACGGAATACCGAAAGGTCGAGTTAAAATAAAGAACTCGCTAATAATTAGATTTATCCACTACTGAGATAAGTTACACTCCTACAAATAAAAGCTACACTCAATCTTTAAAGTTCCGTCAATTCAAACAAAGCTCATAATATACCGGGACGTGAACGCAATTCAAACTCCCGTCAACCAATTGCTTCTCGAATAAGGAACCAAAAGAGTGAAATATGAGATCTTATATCCCCCCTAAAAAAACCTTGAGTAAATACCAACCCCAAAACGTCCCAATACCAACGAAATGGAATGCCTTCCATCGGTAAGAAATTTAAAGTCGAAAAAAAAAATCACCTTTCTTTCAATTTTTCTCGCCAAAAATACTCCATTAAAATACTTCCCCACAGTTTATGCCCAGCAAACTTTCATTCCTCTTTTAAAATGGATTCCAGATCGTTTTCCTTTACCAAAGAAAGGGGTAAGAAAGCTAAGGTTGCGCTCTGTTATTTAATCCGCATGGCCATTTTGCGTGAGTGGCAGTTGTGGGGGGCCATCAGTTTTTCCGTGGCCCATGGATGTCGGGGCCATTGCTTTTCGCTATATTTCCTCCCTGACGAGTCCGGTCGTTACGGTGAGCCCGGTCAATCATTTCAATTGAGTGGTCGGCATCATTGAGCCGTTTCTTTCTTCTTGGGGTTTCTGTCTTTTCGGGTTGGTTTATGTTGTTTGGGGTATGGTAAATAGGCGCGTTTACATGAGTTATTGTTTGTGCGGTAAATGGATGGGGGTTCGGGTCGGGGAAGGAATTGGGTTTGTTTCGCTTGATGACTTTTTAACACTAAAATAGATTATCGGGGGAATTTGGAGGAGGGTGTTTTGAAATATGGGAAATGCGGCCGATTTGGAAGTATTTGTGTACTTGAAAGATGTCAATATCGGTAAAATCTTTCATATAATTAAGATATGTATAACCTTATGACTCTTAAAGCCATATTTATACATCCAGGGATCTCCACACTGTAAAGGTGGCCTAGCGGTTAAAGGCGTCAGCAGGGAATACGAAGATTCTTGGTTTGATCCTAGGCTATTGAGGTTGCGCCGAGTGCCAGCTCAGGTGTTGTCCTCGTCATCTGACCATGGTTCAAAAATACGAGGCATCATTCCCGGATATTTCCTATGAAATAGGCCCTGAACCGTGGCCAATAGCCCACTGTGCAGCTCTAGTGCGACGTTAATTAAACAAACCAAACTAAGAAAAGTAAAAAAAAAGTAGTGATCTTGTGATCTGAGGGTTGCCAGCTTCGCTACAAAATACTAGAAAAGTCGTCCAGAACATCCGCAAAAATTAACGGCGTGTATATGGGACTGGTGTACGATAAATCTCATCAGGGTCCAAAGTCCCGACGTCTATTGAAGGCGTTGGGTGCCAGTTCAGGTGTTTCCTCGTCATCTGACCATGGTTCTAAAATAACGAGGTGCACGTATGAATGTGTGTGAATGTGTATGTGTTCCCGGGTTTTTCTTGCGAGATAGACCCCGGATCGTCGCCAATAGCCCACTGTGCAGCTCTAACGCGACGTTAATTAACCAAACCAAACCACACTGTAATAAAAATTTGATTAAAAATGAGTATATAGACGTACACGTTTTTTTAGTACAATTGCACCGTAAATGAGCGATGATGTACTCTAATTTAAGGAATCGTATTTTCTCAAAAATGAGCAGTGCGGTTCAATATTTCTAATATCAGCTACAGTTCAAGCCATTTTGACAAAGCGATCTGGCAAACCTAAAATATTTGTTCAGAAGGTGGTTGCTTAAATGGAAACCTTGAGTTATTTTTACTCAATTATCTTACCTTCCATTCTTTGGCATGCCTTTTTAACATTATTTCTGTTTATAACTTCTTCCCGTTTCTCTGGATAAGACCCTGTACTTCGCTACAAACGACATCAGGTAGGTGGACTGGGTTCGATTCCACGTAAGTCCAGGTTGTAATTGTTGAAATTTATTTAAAGTGATTTATGAAGGCAAGCAACTGCTACTTTTATTCATTTTACTCATTTTTGAGTATATATCTTTCTTAAAACTGAAACTTATGTATTCGGAGCTGCTATCATAAACATCGAATGAATTAAATGAAGTTCAGTTACAAAAAATCAACATAAAACCTTTACCAAAAGTCTGCATAAATCCTGGAAACCATCCCTCATGAAACTTGTAGGTTGTTTCAAATACGTTTATAAAATCTGCATGATTTTTGTGAGTTTTTAATTTGGATGCATAAGACTGTTAAAAAACCGACTATTTCTCTGACAGAATTTAATATTTACTGGACACACATAAAAAAGTTAACTGCAAAGTTATAGAGAACCAAAAATAAAGAACGAAAATATACTTTTGAAAATAAATGTTACAAATGGAACGCGTACAAAGCTCCTTTGTATTCCTGTGATTTACACTGTTACCTTGAAACGCGATTTTGCTTTCGGTAGGTACAATAAAAAACTGCCCAAAAGGTATAAGTCAAACAAACAAACAAACAAGCGTTGTATTCATATTACTAATATTCCCAAGATTACTTTGCGTACTAAATTAATGCTTCGCTACTACTTCTGACAAATTATGACACACTGCAGAACACATACAAATTTATAGTTGATATCCTCGCCAAGCGTCACATCTCCCCATGTTTCACTGAACCCTACCATAATAAAAAAAACTTTAAAAAAACGAAAATAGCGTGCTATCCAACCCTCTAAAGACTTCCCACAAGCCCCAGTTTAACGAGCTGTTGCTTAATAGCCAGACAAGCCCAGCATAAAAATCCGCCAAAAATCAACCCTTGGCGCACTTCGTGTACGAAAGGAATCGTTGACGAGTTGCCTTATAATTACGCACCGTAAAAAGGGTCTATTACCCGCATAAATTAAGTTGGGAGACCACGCCCACCCAATGGGTAAGGTTAGCACAGAGATGGCTGCGTGATTGTGTGCTGTAAACGGTTGATGCCACGTAGGAATAGACCTGTAGATAAATCGTTCGGGTTTATCTGATCAACAGGGAAGGTAGAGTTGGTTTTTATTGAGGGTTTTCCTAAGCTATGTGAAGAGAGTTGGAGGTGGTGAGTTGCGTAGGAAGTATATTAAATCTCGTTGAGCAAGCAATACTTTATGCACGTAAATAATTATTTAAATGTTTTTTTTTACTAGATGAGTGTTATATATGGATAGGGCCTGACGGATGGCTCAGTGGTGGAGCACAACTTTAAAATACTGTTTTTGCCCTTTAAAAAACTAATCAAAATAAAATGAAGAGAGTTGAGGTGGTGAGTTGCGTAGGAAGTATTTAAATCTCGTTGAGCAAGGAATACTTTATGCACGTAAATAATTATTTAAAGGTATTTTTTACTAGATGAGTGTTATATATGGATAGGGCCTGACGGATGGCTCAGTGGTGGAGCACAACTTTAAAATACTGTTTTTGCCCTTTAAAAAACTAATCAAAATAAAATGAAGAGAGTTGAGGTGGTGAGTTGCGTAGGAAGTATATTAAATCTCGTTGAGCAAGCAATACTTTATGCACGTAAATAACTATTTAAATGTTTTTTTTTACTAGATGAGTGTTATATATGGATAGGGCCTGACGGATGGCTCAGTGGTGGAGCACAACTTTAAAATACTGTTTTTGCCCTTTAAAAAACTAATCAAAATAAAATGAAGAGAGTTGAGGTGGTGAGTTGCGTAGGAAGTATTTAAATCTCGTTGAGCAAGGAATACTTTATGCACGTAAATAATTATTTAAAGGTATTTTTTACTAGATGAGTGTTATATATGGATAGGGCCTGACGGATGGCTCAGTGGTGGAGCACAACTTTAAAATACTGTTTTTGCCCTTTAAAAAACTAATCAAAATAAAATGAAGAGAGTTGAGGTGGTGAGTTGCGTAGGAAGTATATTAAATCTCGTTGAGCAAGCAATACTTTATGCACGTAAATAACTATTTAAATGTTTTTTTTTACTAGATGAGTGTTATATATGGATAGGGCCTGACGGATGGCTCAGTGGTGGAGCACAACTTTAAAATACTGTTTTTGCCCTTTAAAAAACTAATCAAAATAAAATGAAGAGAGTTGAGGTGGTGAGTTGCGTAGGAAGTATATTAAATCTCGTTGAGCAAGCAATACTTTATGCACGTAAATAACTATTTAAATGTTTTTTTTTACTAGATGAGTGTTATATATGGATAGGGCCTGACGGATGGCTCAGTGGTGGAGCACAACTTTAAAATACTGTTTTTGCCCTTTAAAAAGCTAATCAAAATAAAATGAAGAGAGTTGAGGTGGTGAGTTGCGTAGGAAGTATTTAAATCTCGTTGAGCAAGCAATACTTTATGCACGTAAATAATTATTTAAATGTTTTTTTTTACTAGATGAGTGTTATATATGGATAGGGCCTGACGGATGGCTCAGTGGTGGAGCACAACTTTAAAATACTGTTTTTGCCCTTTAAAAAACTAATCAAAATAAAATGAAGAGAGTTGAGGTGGTGAGTTGCGTAGGAAGTATTTAAATCTCGTTGAGCAAGCAATACTTTATGCACGTAAATAATTATTTAAAGGTATTTTTTACTAGATGAGTGTTATATATGGATAGGGCCTGACGGATGGCTCAGTGGTGGAGCACAACTTTAAAAAACTAATCAAAATAAAATGAAGAGAGTTGAGGTGGTGAGTTGCGTAGGAAGTATATTAAATCTCGTTGAGCAAGCAATACTTTATGCACGTAAATAACTATTTAAATGTTTTTTTTTACTAGATGAGTGTTATATATGGATAGGGCCTGACGGATGGCTCAGTGGTGGAGCACAACTTTAAAATACTGTTTTTGCCCTTTAAAAAACTAATCAAAATAAAATGAAGAGAGTTGAGGTGGTGAGTTGCGTAGGAAGTATTTAAATCTCGTTGAGCAAGCAATACTTTATGCACGTAAATAATTATTTAAAGGTATTTTTTACTAGATGAGTGTTATATATGGATAGGGCCTGACGGATGGCTCAGTGGTGGAGCACAACTTTAAAATACTGTTTTTGCCCTTTAAAAAACTAATCAAAATAAAATGAAGAGAGTTGAGGTGGTGAGTTGCGTAGGAAGTATATTAAATCTCGTTGAGCAAGCAATACTTTATGCACGTAAATAACTATTTAAATGTTTTTTTTTACTAGATGAGTGTTATATATGGATAGGGCCTGACGGATGGCTCAGTGGTGGAGCACAACTTTAAAATACTGTTTTTGCCCTTTAAAAAACTAATCAAAATAAAATGAAGAGAGTTGAGGTGGTGAGTTGCGTAGGAAGTATATTAAATCTCGTTGAGCAAGCAATACTTTATGCACGTAAATAACTATTTAAATGTTTTTTTTTACTAGATGAGTGTTATATATGGATAGGGCCTGACGGATGGCTCAGTGGTGGAGCACAACTTTAAAATACTGTTTTTGCCCTTTAAAAAACTAATCAAAATAAAATGAAGAGAGTTGAGGTGGTGAGTTGCGTAGGAAGTATATTAAATCTCGTTGAGCAAGCAATACTTTATGCACGTAAATAACTATTTAAATGTTTTTTTTTACTAGATGAGTGTTATATATGGATAGGGCCTGACGGATGGCTCAGTGGTGGAGCACAACTTTAAAATACTGTTTTTGCCCTTTAAAAAACTAATCAAAATAAAATGAAGAGAGTTGAGGTGGTGAGTTGCGTAGGAAGTATTTAAATCTCGTTGAGCAAGCAATACTTTATGCACGTAAATAATTATTTAAAGGTATTTTTTACTAGATGAGTGTTATATATGGATAGGGCCTGACGGATGGCTCAGTGGTGGAGCACAACTTTAAAATACTGTTTTTGCCCTTTAAAAAACTAATCAAAATAAAATGAAGAGAGTTGAGGTGGTGAGTTGCGTAGGAAGTATTTAAATCTCGTTGAGCAAGCAATACTTTATGCACGTAAATAATTATTTAAAGGTATTTTTTACTAGATGAGTGTTATATATGGATAGGGCCTGACGGATGGCTCAGTGGTGGAGCACAACTTTAAAATACTGTTTTTGCCCTTTAAAAAACTAATCAAAATAAAATGAAGAGAGTTGAGGTGGTGAGTTGCGTAGGAAGTATATTAAATCTCGTTGAGCAAGCAATACTTTATGCACGTAAATAACTATTTAAATGTTTTTTTTTACTAGATGAGTGTTATATATGGATAGGGCCTGACGGATGGCTCAGTGGTGGAGCACAACTTTAAAATACTGTTTTTGCCCTTTAAAAAACTAATCAAAATAAAATGAAGAGAGTTGAGGTGGTGAGTTGCGTAGGAAGTATATTAAATCTCGTTGAGCAAGCAATACTTTATGCACGTAAATAATTATTTAAATGTTTTTTTTTACTAGATGAGTGTTATACATGGATAGGGCCTGACGGATGGCTCAGTGGTGGAGCACAACTTTAAAATACTGTTTTTGCCCTTTAAAAAACTAATCAAAATAAAATGAAGAGAGTTGAGGTGGTGAGTTGCGTAGGAAGTATATTAAATCTCGTTGAGCAAGCAATACTTTATGCACGTAAATAACTATTTAAATGTTTTTTTTTACTAGATGAGTGTTATATATGGATAGGGCCTGACGGATGGCTCAGTGGTGGAGCACAACTTTAAAATACTGTTTTTGCCCTTTAAAAAACTAATCAAAATAAAATGAAGAGAGTTGAGGTGGTGAGTTGCGTAGGAAGTATATTAAATCTCGTTGAGCAAGCAATACTTTATGCACGTAAATAACTATTTAAATGTTTTTTTTTACTAGATGAGTGTTATATATGGATAGGGCCTGACGGATGGCTCAGTGGTGGAGCACAACTTTAAAATACTGTTTTTGCCCTTTAAAAAACTAATCAAAATAAAATGAAGAGAGTTGAGGTGGTGAGTTGCGTAGGAAGTATATTAAATCTCGTTGAGCAAGCAATACTTTATGCACGTAAATAACTATTTAAATGTTTTTTTTTACTAGATGAGTGTTATATATGGATAGGGCCTGACGGATGGCTCAGTGGTGGAGCACAACTTTAAAATACTGTTTTTGCCCTTTAAAAAACTAATCAAAATAAAATGAAGAGAGTTGAGGTGGTGAGTTGCGTAGGAAGTATATTAAATCTCGTTGAGCAAGCAATACTTTATGCACGTAAATAACTATTTAAATGTTTTTTTTTACTAGATGAGTGTTATATATGGATAGGGCCTGACGGATGGCTCAGTGGTGGAGCACAACTTTAAAATACTGTTTTTGCCCTTTAAAAAACTAATCAAAATAAAATGAAGAGAGTTGAGGTGGTGAGTTGCGTAGGAAGTATTTAAATCTCGTTGAGCAAGCAATACTTTATGCACGTAAATAATTATTTAAATGTTTTTTTTTACTAGATGAGTGTTATATATGGATAGGGCCTGACGGATGGCTCAGTGGTGGAGCACAACTTTAAAATACTGTTTTTGCCCTTTAAAAAACTAATCAAAATAAAATGAAGAGAGTTGAGGTGGTGAGTTGCGTAGGAAGTATATTAAATCTCGTTGAGCAAGCAATACTTTATGCACGTAAATAACTATTTAAATGTTTTTTTTTACTAGATGAGTGTTATATATGGATAGGGCCTGACGGATGGCTCAGTGGTGGAGCACAACTTTAAAATACTGTTTTTGCCCTTTAAAAAACTAATCAAAATAAAATGAAGAGAGTTGAGGTGGTGAGTTGCGTAGGAAGTATATTAAATCTCGTTGAGCAAGCAATACTTTATGCACGTAAATAATTATTTAAATGTTTTTTTTTACTAGATGAGTGTTATACATGGATAGGGCCTGACGGATGGCTCAGTGGTGGAGCACAACTTTAAAATACTGTTTTTGCCCTTTAAAAAACTAATCAAAATAAAATGAAGAGAGTTGAGGTGGTGAGTTGCGTAGGAAGTATTTAAATCTCGTTGAGCAAGCAATACTTTATGCACGTAAATAATTATTTAAATGTTTTTTTTTACTAGATGAGTGTTATATATGGATAGGGCCTGACGGATGGCTCAGTGGTGGAGCACAACTTTAAAATACTGTTTTTGCCCTTTAAAAAACTAATCAAAATAAAATGAAGAGAGTTGAGGTGGTGAGTTGCGTAGGAAGTATTTAAATCTCGTTGAGCAAGCAATACTTTATGCACGTAAATAATTATTTAAATGTTTTTTTTTACTAGATGAGTGTTATATATGGATAGGGCCTGACGGATGGCTCAGTGGTGGAGCACAACTTTAAAATACTGTTTTTGCCCTTTAAAAAACTAATCAAAATAAAATGAAGAGAGTTGAGGTGGTGAGTTGCGTAGGAAGTATTTAAATCTCGTTGAGCAAGCAATACTTTATGCACGTAAATAATTATTTAAAGGTATTTTTTACTAGATGAGTGTTATATATGGATAGGGCCTGACGGATGGCTCAGTGGTGGAGCACAACTTTAAAATACTGTTTTTGCCCTTTAAAAAACTAATCAAAATAAAATGAAGAGAGTTGAGGTGGTGAGTTGCGTAGGAAGTATATTAAATCTCGTTGAGCAAGCAATACTTTATGCACGTAAATAATTATTTAAATGTTTTTTTTTACTAGATGAGTGTTATATATGGATAGGGCCTGACGGATGGCTCAGTGGTGGAGCACAACTTTAAAATACTGTTTTTGCCCTTTAAAAAGCTAATCAAAATAAAATGAAGAGAGTTGAGGTGGTGAGTTGCGTAGGAAGTATTTAAATCTCGTTGAGCAAGCAATACTTTATGCACGTAAATAATTATTTAAATGTTTTTTTTTACTAGATGAGTGTTATATATGGATAGGGCCTGACGGATGGCTCAGTGGTGGAGCACAACTTTAAAATACTGTTTTTGCCCTTTAAAAAACTAATCAAAATAAAATGAAGAGAGTTGAGGTGGTGAGTTGCGTAGGAAGTATATTAAATCTCGTTGAGCAAGCAATACTTTATGCACGTAAATAACTATTTAAATGTTTTTTTTTACTAGATGAGTGTTATATATGGATAGGGCCTGACGGATGGCTCAGTGGTGGAGCACAACTTTAAAATACTGTTTTTGCCCTTTAAAAAACTAATCAAAATAAAATGAAGAGAGTTGAGGTGGTGAGTTGCGTAGGAAGTATATTAAATCTCGTTGAGCAAGCAATACTTTATGCACGTAAATAACTATTTAAATGTTTTTTTTTACTAGATGAGTGTTATATATGGATAGGGCCTGACGGATGGCTCAGTGGTGGAGCACAACTTTAAAATACTGTTTTTGCCCTTTAAAAAGCTAATCAAAATAAAATGAAGAGAGTTGAGGTGGTGAGTTGCGTAGGAAGTATTTAAATCTCGTTGAGCAAGCAATACTTTATGCACGTAAATAATTATTTAAATGTTTTTTTTTACTAGATGAGTGTTATATATGGATAGGGCCTGACGGATGGCTCAGTGGTGGAGCACAACTTTAAAATACTGTTTTTGCCCTTTAAAAAACTAATCAAAATAAAATGAAGAGAGTTGAGGTGGTGAGTTGCGTAGGAAGTATATTAAATCTCGTTGAGCAAGCAATACTTTATGCACGTAAATAACTATTTAAATGTTTTTTTTTACTAGATGAGTGTTATATATGGATAGGGCCTGACGGATGGCTCAGTGGTGGAGCACAACTTTAAAATACTGTTTTTGCCCTTTAAAAAACTAATCAAAATAAAATGAAGAGAGTTGAGGTGGTGAGTTGCGTAGGAAGTATTTAAATCTCGTTGAGCAAGCAATACTTTATGCACGTAAATAATTATTTAAAGGTATTTTTTACTAGATGAGTGTTATATATGGATAGGGCCTGACGGATGGCTCAGTGGTGGAGCACAACTTTAAAATACTGTTTTTGCCCTTTAAAAAACTAATCAAAATAAAATGAAGAGAGTTGAGGTGGTGAGTTGCGTAGGAAGTATATTAAATCTCGTTGAGCAAGCAATACTTTATGCACGTAAATAACTATTTAAATGTTTTTTTTTACTAGATGAGTGTTATATATGGATAGGGCCTGACGGATGGCTCAGTGGTGGAGCACAACTTTAAAATACTGTTTTTGCCCTTTAAAAAACTAATCAAAATAAAATGAAGAGAGTTGAGGTGGTGAGTTGCGTAGGAAGTATATTAAATCTCGTTGAGCAAGCAATACTTTATGCACGTAAATAATTATTTAAATGTTTTTTTTTACTAGATGAGTGTTATACATGGATAGGGCCTGACGGATGGCTCAGTGGTGGAGCACAACTTTAAAATACTGTTTTTGCCCTTTAAAAAACTAATCAAAATAAAATGAAGAGAGTTGAGGTGGTGAGTTGCGTAGGAAGTATATTAAATCTCGTTGAGCAAGCAATACTTTATGCACGTAAATAACTATTTAAATGTTTTTTTTTACTAGATGAGTGTTATATATGGATAGGGCCTGACGGATGGCTCAGTGGTGGAGCACAACTTTAAAATACTGTTTTTGCCCTTTAAAAAACTAATCAAAATAAAATGAAGAGAGTTGAGGTGGTGAGTTGCGTAGGAAGTATATTAAATCTCGTTGAGCAAGCAATACTTTATGCACGTAAATAACTATTTAAATGTTTTTTTTTACTAGATGAGTGTTATATATGGATAGGGCCTGACGGATGGCTCAGTGGTGGAGCACAACTTTAAAATACTGTTTTTGCCCTTTAAAAAACTAATCAAAATAAAATGAAGAGAGTTGAGGTGGTGAGTTGCGTAGGAAGTATATTAAATCTCGTTGAGCAAGCAATACTTTATGCACGTAAATAACTATTTAAATGTTTTTTTTTACTAGATGAGTGTTATATATGGATAGGGCCTGACGGATGGCTCAGTGGTGGAGCACAACTTTAAAATACTGTTTTTGCCCTTTAAAAAACTAATCAAAATAAAATGAAGAGAGTTGAGGTGGTGAGTTGCGTAGGAAGTATATTAAATCTCGTTGAGCAAGCAATACTTTATGCACGTAAATAACTATTTAAATGTTTTTTTTTACTAGATGAGTGTTATATATGGATAGGGCCTGACGGATGGCTCAGTGGTGGAGCACAACTTTAAAATACTGTTTTTGCCCTTTAAAAAACTAATCAAAATAAAATGAAGAGAGTTGAGGTGGTGAGTTGCGTAGGAAGTATTTAAATCTCGTTGAGCAAGCAATACTTTATGCACGTAAATAATTATTTAAATGTTTTTTTTTACTAGATGAGTGTTATATATGGATAGGGCCTGACGGATGGCTCAGTGGTGGAGCACAACTTTAAAATACTGTTTTTGCCCTTTAAAAAACTAATCAAAATAAAATGAAGAGAGTTGAGGTGGTGAGTTGCGTAGGAAGTATATTAAATCTCGTTGAGCAAGCAATACTTTATGCACGTAAATAACTATTTAAATGTTTTTTTTTACTAGATGAGTGTTATATATGGATAGGGCCTGACGGATGGCTCAGTGGTGGAGCACAACTTTAAAATACTGTTTTTGCCCTTTAAAAAACTAATCAAAATAAAATGAAGAGAGTTGAGGTGGTGAGTTGCGTAGGAAGTATATTAAATCTCGTTGAGCAAGCAATACTTTATGCACGTAAATAATTATTTAAATGTTTTTTTTTACTAGATGAGTGTTATACATGGATAGGGCCTGACGGATGGCTCAGTGGTGGAGCACAACTTTAAAATACTGTTTTTGCCCTTTAAAAAACTAATCAAAATAAAATGAAGAGAGTTGAGGTGGTGAGTTGCGTAGGAAGTATTTAAATCTCGTTGAGCAAGCAATACTTTATGCACGTAAATAATTATTTAAATGTTTTTTTTTACTAGATGAGTGTTATATATGGATAGGGCCTGACGGATGGCTCAGTGGTGGAGCACAACTTTAAAATACTGTTTTTGCCCTTTAAAAAACTAATCAAAATAAAATGAAGAGAGTTGAGGTGGTGAGTTGCGTAGGAAGTATTTAAATCTCGTTGAGCAAGCAATACTTTATGCACGTAAATAATTATTTAAATGTTTTTTTTTACTAGATGAGTGTTATATATGGATAGGGCCTGACGGATGGCTCAGTGGTGGAGCACAACTTTAAAATACTGTTTTTGCCCTTTAAAAAACTAATCAAAATAAAATGAAGAGAGTTGAGGTGGTGAGTTGCGTAGGAAGTATTTAAATCTCGTTGAGCAAGCAATACTTTATGCACGTAAATAATTATTTAAAGGTATTTTTTACTAGATGAGTGTTATATATGGATAGGGCCTGACGGATGGCTCAGTGGTGGAGCACAACTTTAAAATACTGTTTTTGCCCTTTAAAAAACTAATCAAAATAAAATGAAGAGAGTTGAGGTGGTGAGTTGCGTAGGAAGTATATTAAATCTCGTTGAGCAAGCAATACTTTATGCACGTAAATAATTATTTAAATGTTTTTTTTTACTAGATGAGTGTTATATATGGATAGGGCCTGACGGATGGCTCAGTGGTGGAGCACAACTTTAAAATACTGTTTTTGCCCTTTAAAAAGCTAATCAAAATAAAATGAAGAGAGTTGAGGTGGTGAGTTGCGTAGGAAGTATTTAAATCTCGTTGAGCAAGCAATACTTTATGCACGTAAATAATTATTTAAATGTTTTTTTTTACTAGATGAGTGTTATATATGGATAGGGCCTGACGGATGGCTCAGTGGTGGAGCACAACTTTAAAATACTGTTTTTGCCCTTTAAAAAACTAATCAAAATAAAATGAAGAGAGTTGAGGTGGTGAGTTGCGTAGGAAGTATATTAAATCTCGTTGAGCAAGCAATACTTTATGCACGTAAATAACTATTTAAATGTTTTTTTTTACTAGATGAGTGTTATATATGGATAGGGCCTGACGGATGGCTCAGTGGTGGAGCACAACTTTAAAATACTGTTTTTGCCCTTTAAAAAACTAATCAAAATAAAATGAAGAGAGTTGAGGTGGTGAGTTGCGTAGGAAGTATATTAAATCTCGTTGAGCAAGCAATACTTTATGCACGTAAATAACTATTTAAATGTTTTTTTTTACTAGATGAGTGTTATATATGGATAGGGCCTGACGGATGGCTCAGTGGTGGAGCACAACTTTAAAATACTGTTTTTGCCCTTTAAAAAGCTAATCAAAATAAAATGAAGAGAGTTGAGGTGGTGAGTTGCGTAGGAAGTATTTAAATCTCGTTGAGCAAGCAATACTTTATGCACGTAAATAATTATTTAAATGTTTTTTTTTACTAGATGAGTGTTATATATGGATAGGGCCTGACGGATGGCTCAGTGGTGGAGCACAACTTTAAAATACTGTTTTTGCCCTTTAAAAAACTAATCAAAATAAAATGAAGAGAGTTGAGGTGGTGAGTTGCGTAGGAAGTATTTAAATCTCGTTGAGCAAGCAATACTTTATGCACGTAAATAATTATTTAAAGGTATTTTTTACTAGATGAGTGTTATATATGGATAGGGCCTGACGGATGGCTCAGTGGTGGAGCACAACTTTAAAAAACTAATCAAAATAAAATGAAGAGAGTTGAGGTGGTGAGTTGCGTAGGAAGTATATTAAATCTCGTTGAGCAAGCAATACTTTATGCACGTAAATAACTATTTAAATGTTTTTTTTTACTAGATGAGTGTTATATATGGATAGGGCCTGACGGATGGCTCAGTGGTGGAGCACAACTTTAAAATACTGTTTTTGCCCTTTAAAAAACTAATCAAAATAAAATGAAGAGAGTTGAGGTGGTGAGTTGCGTAGGAAGTATTTAAATCTCGTTGAGCAAGCAATACTTTATGCACGTAAATAATTATTTAAAGGTATTTTTTACTAGATGAGTGTTATATATGGATAGGGCCTGACGGATGGCTCAGTGGTGGAGCACAACTTTAAAATACTGTTTTTGCCCTTTAAAAAACTAATCAAAATAAAATGAAGAGAGTTGAGGTGGTGAGTTGCGTAGGAAGTATATTAAATCTCGTTGAGCAAGCAATACTTTATGCACGTAAATAACTATTTAAATGTTTTTTTTTACTAGATGAGTGTTATATATGGATAGGGCCTGACGGATGGCTCAGTGGTGGAGCACAACTTTAAAATACTGTTTTTGCCCTTTAAAAAACTAATCAAAATAAAATGAAGAGAGTTGAGGTGGTGAGTTGCGTAGGAAGTATATTAAATCTCGTTGAGCAAGCAATACTTTATGCACGTAAATAACTATTTAAATGTTTTTTTTTACTAGATGAGTGTTATATATGGATAAGGCCTGACGGATGGCTCAGTGGTGGAGCACAACTTTAAAATACTGTTTTTGCCCTTTAAAAAGCTAATCAAAATAAAATGAAGAGAGTTGAGGTGGTGAGTTGCGTAGGAAGTATTTAAATCTCGTTGAGCAAGCAATACTTTATGCACGTAAATAATTATTTAAATGTTTTTTTTTACTAGATGAGTGTTATATATGGATAGGGCCTGACGGATGGCTCAGTGGTGGAGCACAACTTTAAAATACTGTTTTTGCCCTTTAAAAAACTAATCAAAATAAAATGAAGAGAGTTGAGGTGGTGAGTTGCGTAGGAAGTATTTAAATCTCGTTGAGCAAGCAATACTTTATGCACGTAAATAATTATTTAAATGTTTTTTTTTACTAGATGAGTGTTATATATGGATAGGGCCTGACGGATGGCTCAGTGGTGGAGCACAACTTTAAAATACTGTTTTTGCCCTTTAAAAAACTAATCAAAATAAAATGAAGAGAGTTGAGGTGGTGAGTTGCGTAGGAAGTATTTAAATCTCGTTGAGCAAGCAATACTTTATGCACGTAAATAATTATTTAAAGGTATTTTTTACTAGATGAGTGTTATATATGGATAGGGCCTGACGGATGGCTCAGTGGTGGAGCACAACTTTAAAATACTGTTTTTGCCCTTTAAAAAACTAATCAAAATAAAATGAAGAGAGTTGAGGTGGTGAGTTGCGTAGGAAGTATATTAAATCTCGTTGAGCAAGCAATACTTTATGCACGTAAATAATTATTTAAATGTTTTTTTTTACTAGATGAGTGTTATATATGGATAGGGCCTGACGGATGGCTCAGTGGTGGAGCACAACTTTAAAATACTGTTTTTGCCCTTTAAAAAGCTAATCAAAATAAAATGAAGAGAGTTGAGGTGGTGAGTTGCGTAGGAAGTATTTAAATCTCGTTGAGCAAGCAATACTTTATGCACGTAAATAATTATTTAAATGTTTTTTTTTACTAGATGAGTGTTATATATGGATAGGGCCTGACGGATGGCTCAGTGGTGGAGCACAACTTTAAAATACTGTTTTTGCCCTTTAAAAAACTAATCAAAATAAAATGAAGAGAGTTGAGGTGGTGAGTTGCGTAGGAAGTATATTAAATCTCGTTGAGCAAGCAATACTTTATGCACGTAAATAACTATTTAAATGTTTTTTTTTACTAGATGAGTGTTATATATGGATAGGGCCTGACGGATGGCTCAGTGGTGGAGCACAACTTTAAAATACTGTTTTTGCCCTTTAAAAAACTAATCAAAATAAAATGAAGAGAGTTGAGGTGGTGAGTTGCGTAGGAAGTATATTAAATCTCGTTGAGCAAGCAATACTTTATGCACGTAAATAACTATTTAAATGTTTTTTTTTACTAGATGAGTGTTATATATGGATAGGGCCTGACGGATGGCTCAGTGGTGGAGCACAACTTTAAAATACTGTTTTTGCCCTTTAAAAAGCTAATCAAAATAAAATGAAGAGAGTTGAGGTGGTGAGTTGCGTAGGAAGTATTTAAATCTCGTTGAGCAAGCAATACTTTATGCACGTAAATAATTATTTAAATGTTTTTTTTTACTAGATGAGTGTTATATATGGATAGGGCCTGACGGATGGCTCAGTGGTGGAGCACAACTTTAAAATACTGTTTTTGCCCTTTAAAAAACTAATCAAAATAAAATGAAGAGAGTTGAGGTGGTGAGTTGCGTAGGAAGTATTTAAATCTCGTTGAGCAAGCAATACTTTATGCACGTAAATAATTATTTAAAGGTATTTTTTACTAGATGAGTGTTATATATGGATAGGGCCTGACGGATGGCTCAGTGGTGGAGCACAACTTTAAAATACTGTTTTTGCCCTTTAAAAAACTAATCAAAATAAAATGAAGAGAGTTGAGGTGGTGAGTTGCGTAGGAAGTATATTAAATCTCGTTGAGCAAGCAATACTTTATGCACGTAAATAACTATTTAAATGTTTTTTTTTACTAGATGAGTGTTATATATGGATAGGGCCTGACGGATGGCTCAGTGGTGGAGCACAACTTTAAAATACTGTTTTTGCCCTTTAAAAAACTAATCAAAATAAAATGAAGAGAGTTGAGGTGGTGAGTTGCGTAGGAAGTATATTAAATCTCGTTGAGCAAGCAATACTTTATGCACGTAAATAACTATTTAAATGTTTTTTTTTACTAGATGAGTGTTATATATGGATAGGGCCTGACGGATGGCTCAGTGGTGGAGCACAACTTTAAAATACTGTTTTTGCCCTTTAAAAAACTAATCAAAATAAAATGAAGAGAGTTGAGGTGGTGAGTTGCGTAGGAAGTATTTAAATCTCGTTGAGCAAGCAATACTTTATGCACGTAAATAATTATTTAAATGTTTTTTTTTACTAGATGAGTGTTATATATGGATAGGGCCTGACGGATGGCTCAGTGGTGGAGCACAACTTTAAAATACTGTTTTTGCCCTTTAAAAAACTAATCAAAATAAAATGAAGAGAGTTGAGGTGGTGAGTTGCGTAGGAAGTATATTAAATCTCGTTGAGCAAGCAATACTTTATGCACGTAAATAACTATTTAAATGTTTTTTTTTACTAGATGAGTGTTATATATGGATAGGGCCTGACGGATGGCTCAGTGGTGGAGCACAACTTTAAAATACTGTTTTTGCCCTTTAAAAAACTAATCAAAATAAAATGAAGAGAGTTGAGGTGGTGAGTTGCGTAGGAAGTATATTAAATCTCGTTGAGCAAGCAATACTTTATGCACGTAAATAATTATTTAAATGTTTTTTTTTACTAGATGAGTGTTATACATGGATAGGGCCTGACGGATGGCTCAGTGGTGGAGCACAACTTTAAAATACTGTTTTTGCCCTTTAAAAAACTAATCAAAATAAAATGAAGAGAGTTGAGGTGGTGAGTTGCGTAGGAAGTATTTAAATCTCGTTGAGCAAGCAATACTTTATGCACGTAAATAATTATTTAAATGTTTTTTTTTACTAGATGAGTGTTATATATGGATAGGGCCTGACGGATGGCTCAGTGGTGGAGCACAACTTTAAAATACTGTTTTTGCCCTTTAAAAAACTAATCAAAATAAAATGAAGAGAGTTGAGGTGGTGAGTTGCGTAGGAAGTATTTAAATCTCGTTGAGCAAGCAATACTTTATGCACGTAAATAATTATTTAAATGTTTTTTTTTACTAGATGAGTGTTATATATGGATAGGGCCTGACGGATGGCTCAGTGGTGGAGCACAACTTTAAAATACTGTTTTTGCCCTTTAAAAAACTAATCAAAATAAAATGAAGAGAGTTGAGGTGGTGAGTTGCGTAGGAAGTATTTAAATCTCGTTGAGCAAGCAATACTTTATGCACGTAAATAACTATTTAAATGTTTTTTTTTTACTAGATGAGTGTTATATATTGATAGGGCCTGACGGATGGCTCAGTGGTGGAGCACAACTTTAAAATACTGTTTTTGCCCTTTAAAAAACTAATCAAAATAAAATGAAGAGAGTTGAGGTGGTGAGTTGCGTAGGAAGTATATTAAATCTCGTTGAGCAAGCAATACTTTATGCACGTAAATAACTATTTAAATGTTTTTTTTTACTAGATGAGTGTTATATATGGATAAGGCCTGACGGATGGCTCAGTGGTGGAGCACAACTTTAAAATACTGTTTTTGCCCTTTAAAAAGCTAATCAAAATAAAATGAAGAGAGTTGAGGTGGTGAGTTGCGTAGGAAGTATTTAAATCTCGTTGAGCAAGCAATACTTTATGCACGTAAATAATTATTTAAAGGTATTTTTTACTAGATGAGTGTTATATATGGATAGGGCCTGACGGATGGCTCAGTGGTGGAGCACAACTTTAAAAAACTAATCAAAATAAAATGAAGAGAGTTGAGGTGGTGAGTTGCGTAGGAAGTATATTAAATCTCGTTGAGCAAGCAATACTTTATGCACGTAAATAACTATTTAAATGTTTTTTTTTACTAGATGAGTGTTATATATGGATAGGGCCTGACGGATGGCTCAGTGGTGGAGCACAACTTTAAAATACTGTTTTTGCCCTTTAAAAAACTAATCAAAATAAAATGAAGAGAGTTGAGGTGGTGAGTTGCGTAGGAAGTATTTAAATCTCGTTGAGCAAGCAATACTTTATGCACGTAAATAATTATTTAAAGGTATTTTTTACTAGATGAGTGTTATATATGGATAGGGCCTGACGGATGGCTCAGTGGTGGAGCACAACTTTAAAATACTGTTTTTGCCCTTTAAAAAACTAATCAAAATAAAATGAAGAGAGTTGAGGTGGTGAGTTGCGTAGGAAGTATATTAAATCTCGTTGAGCAAGCAATACTTTATGCACGTAAATAACTATTTAAATGTTTTTTTTTACTAGATGAGTGTTATATATGGATAGGGCCTGACGGATGGCTCAGTGGTGGAGCACAACTTTAAAATACTGTTTTTGCCCTTTAAAAAACTAATCAAAATAAAATGAAGAGAGTTGAGGTGGTGAGTTGCGTAGGAAGTATATTAAATCTCGTTGAGCAAGCAATACTTTATGCACGTAAATAACTATTTAAATGTTTTTTTTTACTAGATGAGTGTTATATATGGATAAGGCCTGACGGATGGCTCAGTGGTGGAGCACAACTTTAAAATACTGTTTTTGCCCTTTAAAAAGCTAATCAAAATAAAATGAAGAGAGTTGAGGTGGTGAGTTGCGTAGGAAGTATTTAAATCTCGTTGAGCAAGCAATACTTTATGCACGTAAATAATTATTTAAATGTTTTTTTTTACTAGATGAGTGTTATATATGGATAGGGCCTGACGGATGGCTCAGTGGTGGAGCACAACTTTAAAATACTGTTTTTGCCCTTTAAAAAACTAATCAAAATAAAATGAAGAGAGTTGAGGTGGTGAGTTGCGTAGGAAGTATTTAAATCTCGTTGAGCAAGCAATACTTTATGCACGTAAATAATTATTTAAATGTTTTTTTTTACTAGATGAGTGTTATATATGGATAGGGCCTGACGGATGGCTCAGTGGTGGAGCACAACTTTAAAATACTGTTTTTGCCCTTTAAAAAACTAATCAAAATAAAATGAAGAGAGTTGAGGTGGTGAGTTGCGTAGGAAGTATTTAAATCTCGTTGAGCAAGCAATACTTTATGCACGTAAATAATTATTTAAAGGTATTTTTTACTAGATGAGTGTTATATATGGATAGGGCCTGACGGATGGCTCAGTGGTGGAGCACAACTTTAAAATACTGTTTTTGCCCTTTAAAAAACTAATCAAAATAAAATGAAGAGAGTTGAGGTGGTGAGTTGCGTAGGAAGTATATTAAATCTCGTTGAGCAAGCAATACTTTATGCACGTAAATAATTATTTAAATGTTTTTTTTTACTAGATGAGTGTTATATATGGATAGGGCCTGACGGATGGCTCAGTGGTGGAGCACAACTTTAAAATACTGTTTTTGCCCTTTAAAAAGCTAATCAAAATAAAATGAAGAGAGTTGAGGTGGTGAGTTGCGTAGGAAGTATTTAAATCTCGTTGAGCAAGCAATACTTTATGCACGTAAATAATTATTTAAATGTTTTTTTTTACTAGATGAGTGTTATATATGGATAGGGCCTGACGGATGGCTCAGTGGTGGAGCACAACTTTAAAATACTGTTTTTGCCCTTTAAAAAACTAATCAAAATAAAATGAAGAGAGTTGAGGTGGTGAGTTGCGTAGGAAGTATATTAAATCTCGTTGAGCAAGCAATACTTTATGCACGTAAATAACTATTTAAATGTTTTTTTTTACTAGATGAGTGTTATATATGGATAGGGCCTGACGGATGGCTCAGTGGTGGAGCACAACTTTAAAATACTGTTTTTGCCCTTTAAAAAACTAATCAAAATAAAATGAAGAGAGTTGAGGTGGTGAGTTGCGTAGGAAGTATATTAAATCTCGTTGAGCAAGCAATACTTTATGCACGTAAATAACTATTTAAATGTTTTTTTTTACTAGATGAGTGTTATATATGGATAGGGCCTGACGGATGGCTCAGTGGTGGAGCACAACTTTAAAATACTGTTTTTGCCCTTTAAAAAGCTAATCAAAATAAAATGAAGAGAGTTGAGGTGGTGAGTTGCGTAGGAAGTATTTAAATCTCGTTGAGCAAGCAATACTTTATGCACGTAAATAATTATTTAAATGTTTTTTTTTACTAGATGAGTGTTATATATGGATAGGGCCTGACGGATGGCTCAGTGGTGGAGCACAACTTTAAAATACTGTTTTTGCCCTTTAAAAAACTAATCAAAATAAAATGAAGAGAGTTGAGGTGGTGAGTTGCGTAGGAAGTATTTAAATCTCGTTGAGCAAGCAATACTTTATGCACGTAAATAATTATTTAAAGGTATTTTTTACTAGATGAGTGTTATATATGGATAGGGCCTGACGGATGGCTCAGTGGTGGAGCACAACTTTAAAATACTGTTTTTGCCCTTTAAAAAACTAATCAAAATAAAATGAAGAGAGTTGAGGTGGTGAGTTGCGTAGGAAGTATATTAAATCTCGTTGAGCAAGCAATACTTTATGCACGTAAATAACTATTTAAATGTTTTTTTTTACTAGATGAGTGTTATATATGGATAGGGCCTGACGGATGGCTCAGTGGTGGAGCACAACTTTAAAATACTGTTTTTGCCCTTTAAAAAACTAATCAAAATAAAATGAAGAGAGTTGAGGTGGTGAGTTGCGTAGGAAGTATATTAAATCTCGTTGAGCAAGCAATACTTTATGCACGTAAATAACTATTTAAATGTTTTTTTTTACTAGATGAGTGTTATATATGGATAGGGCCTGACGGATGGCTCAGTGGTGGAGCACAACTTTAAAATACTGTTTTTGCCCTTTAAAAAACTAATCAAAATAAAATGAAGAGAGTTGAGGTGGTGAGTTGCGTAGGAAGTATTTAAATCTCGTTGAGCAAGCAATACTTTATGCACGTAAATAATTATTTAAATGTTTTTTTTTACTAGATGAGTGTTATATATGGATAGGGCCTGACGGATGGCTCAGTGGTGGAGCACAACTTTAAAATACTGTTTTTGCCCTTTAAAAAACTAATCAAAATAAAATGAAGAGAGTTGAGGTGGTGAGTTGCGTAGGAAGTATATTAAATCTCGTTGAGCAAGCAATACTTTATGCACGTAAATAACTATTTAAATGTTTTTTTTTACTAGATGAGTGTTATATATGGATAGGGCCTGACGGATGGCTCAGTGGTGGAGCACAACTTTAAAATACTGTTTTTGCCCTTTAAAAAACTAATCAAAATAAAATGAAGAGAGTTGAGGTGGTGAGTTGCGTAGGAAGTATATTAAATCTCGTTGAGCAAGCAATACTTTATGCACGTAAATAATTATTTAAATGTTTTTTTTTACTAGATGAGTGTTATACATGGATAGGGCCTGACGGATGGCTCAGTGGTGGAGCACAACTTTAAAATACTGTTTTTGCCCTTTAAAAAACTAATCAAAATAAAATGAAGAGAGTTGAGGTGGTGAGTTGCGTAGGAAGTATTTAAATCTCGTTGAGCAAGCAATACTTTATGCACGTAAATAATTATTTAAATGTTTTTTTTTACTAGATGAGTGTTATATATGGATAGGGCCTGACGGATGGCTCAGTGGTGGAGCACAACTTTAAAATACTGTTTTTGCCCTTTAAAAAACTAATCAAAATAAAATGAAGAGAGTTGAGGTGGTGAGTTGCGTAGGAAGTATTTAAATCTCGTTGAGCAAGCAATACTTTATGCACGTAAATAATTATTTAAATGTTTTTTTTTACTAGATGAGTGTTATATATGGATAGGGCCTGACGGATGGCTCAGTGGTGGAGCACAACTTTAAAATACTGTTTTTGCCCTTTAAAAAACTAATCAAAATAAAATGAAGAGAGTTGAGGTGGTGAGTTGCGTAGGAAGTATTTAAATCTCGTTGAGCAAGCAATACTTTATGCACGTAAATAACTATTTAAATGTTTTTTTTTTACTAGATGAGTGTTATATATTGATAGGGCCTGACGGATGGCTCAGTGGTGGAGCACAACTTTAAAATACTGTTTTTGCCCTTTAAAAAACTAATCAAAATAAAATGAAGAGAGTTGAGGTGGTGAGTTGCGTAGGAAGTATATTAAATCTCGTTGAGCAAGCAATACTTTATGCACGTAAATAACTATTTAAATGTTTTTTTTTACTAGATGAGTGTTATATATGGATAAGGCCTGACGGATGGCTCAGTGGTGGAGCACAACTTTAAAATACTGTTTTTGCCCTTTAAAAAGCTAATCAAAATAAAATGAAGAGAGTTGAGGTGGTGAGTTGCGTAGGAAGTATTTAAATCTCGTTGAGCAAGCAATACTTTATGCACGTAAATAATTATTTAAATGTTTTTTTTTTACTAGATGAGTGTTATATATGGATAGGGCCTGACGGATGGCTCAGTGGTGGAGCACAACTTTAAAATACTGTTTTTGCCCTTTAAAAAACTAATCAAAATAAAATGAAGAGAGTTGAGGTGGTGAGTTGCGTAGGAAGTATTTAAATCTCGTTGAGCAAGCAATACTTTATGCACGTAAATAATTATTTAAAGGTATTTTTTACTAGATGAGTGTTATATATGGATAGGGCCTGACGGATGGCTCAGTGGTGGAGCACAACTTTAAAATACTGTTTTTGCCCTTTAAAAAACTAATCAAAATAAAATGAAGAGAGTTGAGGTGGTGAGTTGCGTAGGAAGTATATTAAATCTCGTTGAGCAAGCAATACTTTATGCACGTAAATAATTATTTAAATGTTTTTTTTTACTAGATGAGTGTTATATATGGATAGGGCCTGACGGATGGCTCAGTGGTGGAGCACAACTTTAAAATACTGTTTTTGCCCTTTAAAAAGCTAATCAAAATAAAATGAAGAGAGTTGAGGTGGTGAGTTGCGTAGGAAGTATTTAAATCTCGTTGAGCAAGCAATACTTTATGCACGTAAATAATTATTTAAATGTTTTTTTTTACTAGATGAGTGTTATATATGGATAGGGCCTGACGGATGGCTCAGTGGTGGAGCACAACTTTAAAATACTGTTTTTGCCCTTTAAAAAACTAATCAAAATAAAATGAAGAGAGTTGAGGTGGTGAGTTGCGTAGGAAGTATTTAAATCTCGTTGAGCAAGCAATACTTTATGCACGTAAATAATTATTTAAAGGTATTTTTTACTAGATGAGTGTTATATATGGATAGGGCCTGACGGATGGCTCAGTGGTGGAGCACAACTTTAAAATACTGTTTTTGCCCTTTAAAAAACTAATCAAAATAAAATGAAGAGAGTTGAGGTGGTGAGTTGCGTAGGAAGTATATTAAATCTCGTTGAGCAAGCAATACTTTATGCACGTAAATAACTATTTAAATGTTTTTTTTTACTAGATGAGTGTTATATATGGATAGGGCCTGACGGATGGCTCAGTGGTGGAGCACAACTTTAAAATACTGTTTTTGCCCTTTAAAAAACTAATCAAAATAAAATGAAGAGAGTTGAGGTGGTGAGTTGCGTAGGAAGTATTTAAATCTCGTTGAGCAAGCAATACTTTATGCACGTAAATAATTATTTAAAGGTATTTTTTACTAGATGAGTGTTATATATGGATAGGGCCTGACGGATGGCTCAGTGGTGGAGCACAACTTTAAAATACTGTTTTTGCCCTTTAAAAAACTAATCAAAATAAAATGAAGAGAGTTGAGGTGGTGAGTTGCGTAGGAAGTATATTAAATCTCGTTGAGCAAGCAATACTTTATGCACGTAAATAACTATTTAAATGTTTTTTTTTACTAGATGAGTGTTATATATGGATAGGGCCTGACGGATGGCTCAGTGGTGGAGCACAACTTTAAAATACTGTTTTTGCCCTTTAAAAAACTAATCAAAATAAAATGAAGAGAGTTGAGGTGGTGAGTTGCGTAGGAAGTATATTAAATCTCGTTGAGCAAGCAATACTTTATGCACGTAAATAACTATTTAAATGTTTTTTTTTACTAGATGAGTGTTATATATGGATAGGGCCTGACGGATGGCTCAGTGGTGGAGCACAACTTTAAAATACTGTTTTTGCCCTTTAAAAAACTAATCAAAATAAAATGAAGAGAGTTGAGGTGGTGAGTTGCGTAGGAAGTATTTAAATCTCGTTGAGCAAGCAATACTTTATGCACGTAAATAATTATTTAAAGGTATTTTTTACTAGATGAGTGTTATATATGGATAGGGCCTGACGGATGGCTCAGTGGTGGAGCACAACTTTAAAATACTGTTTTTGCCCTTTAAAAAACTAATCAAAATAAAATGAAGAGAGTTGAGGTGGTGAGTTGCGTAGGAAGTATATTAAATCTCGTTGAGCAAGCAATACTTTATGCACGTAAATAATTATTTAAATGTTTTTTTTTACTAGATGAGTGTTATATATGGATAGGGCCTGACGGATGGCTCAGTGGTGGAGCACAACTTTAAAATACTGTTTTTGCACTTTAAAAAACTAATCAAAATAAAATTAAGAGAGTTGAGGTGGTGAGTTGCGTAGGAAGTATTTAAATCTCGTTGAGCAAGCAATACTTTATGCACGTAAATAATTATTTAAAGGTATTTTTTACTAGATGAGTGTTATATATGGATAGGGCCTGACGGATGGCTCAGTGGTGGAGCACATCTTTAAAATACTGTTTTTGCCCTTTAAAAAACTAATCAAAATAAAATGAAGAGAGTTGAGGTGGTGAGTTGCGTAGGAAGTATATTAAATCTCGTTGAGCAAGCAATACTTTATGCACGTAAATAACTATTTAAATGTTTTTTTTTACTAGATGAGTGTTATATATGGATAGGGCCTGACGGATGGCTCAGTGGTGGAGCACAACTTTAAAATACTGTTTTTGCCCTTTAAAAAACTAATCAAAATAAAATGAAGAGAGTTGAGGTGGTGTGTTGCGTAGGAAGTATATTAAATCTCGTTGAGCAAGCAATACTTTATGCACGTAAATAACTATTTAAATGTTTTTTTTTACTAGATGAGTGTTATATATGGATAGGGCCTGACGGATGGCTCAGTGGTGGAGCACAACTTTAAAATACTGTTTTTGCCCTTTAAAAAAATAATCAAAATAAAATGAAGAGAGTTGAGGTGGTGAGTTGCGTAGGAAGTATATTAAATCTCGTTGAGCAAGCAATACTTTATGCACGTAAATAACTATTTAAATGTTTTTTTTTACTAGATGAGTGTTATATATGGATAGGGCCTGACGGATGGCTCAGTGGTGGAGCACAACTTTAAAATACTGTTTTTGCCCTTTAAAAAACTAATCAAAATAAAATGAAGAGAGTTGAGGTGGTGAGTTGCGTAGGAAGTATTTAAATCTCGTTGAGCAAGCAATACTTTATGCACGTAAATAATTATTTAAATGTTTTTTTTTACTAGATGAGTGTTATATATGGATAGGGCCTGACGGATGGCTCAGTGGTGGAGCACAACTTTAAAATACTGTTTTTGCCCTTTAAAAAACTAATCAAAATAAAATGAAGAGAGTTGAGGTGGTGAGTTGCGTAGGAAGTATATTAAATCTCGTTGAGCAAGCAATACTTTATGCACGTAAATAACTATTTAAATGTTTTTTTTTACTAGATGAGTGTTATATATGGATAGGGCCTGACGGATGGCTCAGTGGTGGAGCACAACTTTAAACTACTGTTTTTGCCCTTTAAAAAACTAATCAAAATAAAATGAAGAGAGTTGAGGTGGTGAGTTGCGTAGGAAGTATATTAAATCTCGTTGAGCAAGCAATACTTTATGCACGTAAATAACTATTTAAATGTTTTTTTTTACTAGATGAGTGTTATATATGGATAGGGCCTGACGGATGGCTCAGTGGTGGAGCACAACTTTAAAATACTGTTTTTGCCCTTTAAAAAACTAATCAAAATAAAATGAAGAGAGTTGAGGTGGTGAGTTGCGTAGGAAGTATATTAAATCTCGTTGAGCAAGCAATACTTTATGCACGTAAATAACTATTTAAATGTTTTTTTTTACTAGATGAGTGTTATATATGGATAGGGCCTGACGGATGGCTCAGTGGTGGAGCACAACTTTAAAATACTGTTTTTGCCCTTTAAAAAACTAATCAAAATAAAATGAAGAGAGTTGAGGTGGTGAGTTGCGTAGGAAGTATATTAAATCTCGTTGAGCAAGCAATACTTTATGCACGTAAATAACTATTTAAATGTTTTTTTTTACTAGATGAGTGTTATATATGGATAGGGCCTGACGGATGGCTCAGTGGTGGAGCACAACTTTAAAATACTGTTTTTGCCCTTTAAAAAACTAATCAAAATAAAATGAAGAGAGTTGAGGTGGTGAGTTGCGTAGGAAGTATTTAAATCTCGTTGAGCAAGCAATACTTTATGCACGTAAATAATTATTTAAAGGTATTTTTTACTAGATGAGTGTTATATATGGATAGGGCCTGACGGATGGCTCAGTGGTGGAGCACAACTTTAAAATACTGTTTTTGCCCTTTAAAAAACTAATCAAAATAAAATGAAGAGAGTTGAGGTGGTGAGTTGCGTAGGAAGTATATTAAATCTCGTTGAGCAAGCAATACTTTATGCACGTAAATAACTATTTAAATGTTTTTTTTTACTAGATGAGTGTTATATATGGATAGGGCCTGACGGATGGCTCAGTGGTGGAGCACAACTTTAAAATACTGTTTTTGCCCTTTAAAAAACTAATCAAAATAAAATGAAGAGAGTTGAGGTGGTGAGTTGCGTAGGAAGTATATTAAATCTCGTTGAGCAAGCAATACTTTATGCACGTAAATAACTATTTAAATGTTTTTTTTTACTAGATGAGTGTTATATATGGATAGGGCCTGACGGATGGCTCAGTGGTGGAGCACAACTTTAAAATACTGTTTTTGCCCTTTAAAAAACTAATCAAAATAAAATGAAGAGAGTTGAGGTGGTGAGTTGCGTAGGAAGTATATTAAATCTCGTTGAGCAAGCAATACTTTATGCACGTAAATAACTATTTAAATGTTTTTTTTTACTAGATGAGTGTTATATATGGATAGGGCCTGACGGATGGCTCAGTGGTGGAGCACAACTTTAAAATACTGTTTTTGCCCTTTAAAAAACTAATCAAAATAAAATGAAGAGAGTTGAGGTGGTGAGTTGCGTAGGAAGTATTTAAATCTCGTTGAGCAAGCAATACTTTATGCACGTAAATAATTATTTAAAGGTATTTTTTACTAGATGAGTGTTATATATGGATAGGGCCTGACGGATGGCTCAGTGGTGGAGCACAACTTTAAAATACTGTTTTTGCCCTTTAAAAAACTAATCAAAATAAAATGAAGAGAGTTGAGGTGGTGAGTTGCGTAGGAAGTATATTAAATCTCGTTGAGCAAGCAATACTTTATGCACGTAAATAATTATTTAAATGTTTTTTTTTACTAGATGAGTGTTATATATGGATAGGGCCTGACGGATGGCTCAGTGGTGGAGCACAACTTTAAAATACTGTTTTTGCACTTTAAAAAACTAATCAAAATAAAATTAAGAGAGTTGAGGTGGTGAGTTGCGTAGGAAGTATTTAAATCTCGTTGAGCAAGCAATACTTTATGCACGTAAATAATTATTTAAAGGTATTTTTTACTAGATGAGTGTTATATATGGATAGGGCCTGACGGATGGCTCAGTGGTGGAGCACATCTTTAAAATACTGTTTTTGCCCTTTAAAAAACTAATCAAAATAAAATGAAGAGAGTTGAGGTGGTGAGCTGCGTAGGAAGTATATTAAATCTCGTTGAGCAAGCAATACTTTATGCACGTAAATAACTATTTAAATGTTTTTTTTTACTAGATGAGTGTTATATATGGATAGGGCCTGACGGATGGCTCAGTGGTGGAGCACAACTTTAAAATACTGTTTTTGCCCTTTAAAAAACTAATCAAAATAAAATGAAGAGAGTTGAGGTGGTGTGTTGCGTAGGAAGTATATTAAATCTCGTTGAGCAAGCAATACTTTATGCACGTAAATAACTATTTAAATGTTTTTTTTTACTAGATGAGTGTTATATATGGATAGGGCCTGACGGATGGCTCAGTGGTGGAGCACAACTTTAAAATACTGTTTTTGCCCTTTAAAAAAATAATCAAAATAAAATGAAGAGAGTTGAGGTGGTGAGTTGCGTAGGAAGTATATTAAATCTCGTTGAGCAAGCAATACTTTATGCACGTAAATAACTATTTAAATGTTTTTTTTTACTAGATGAGTGTTATATATGGATAGGGCCTGACGGATGGCTCAGTGGTGGAGCACAACTTTAAAATACTGTTTTTGCCCTTTAAAAAACTAATCAAAATAAAATGAAGAGAGTTGAGGTGGTGAGTTGCGTAGGAAGTATTTAAATCTCGTTGAGCAAGCAATACTTTATGCACGTAAATAATTATTTAAATGTTTTTTTTTACTAGATGAGTGTTATATATGGATAGGGCCTGACGGATGGCTCAGTGGTGGAGCACAACTTTAAAATACTGTTTTTGCCCTTTAAAAAACTAATCAAAATAAAATGAAGAGAGTTGAGGTGGTGAGTTGCGTAGGAAGTATATTAAATCTCGTTGAGCAAGCAATACTTTATGCACGTAAATAACTATTTAAATGTTTTTTTTTACTAGATGAGTGTTATATATGGATAGGGCCTGACGGATGGCTCAGTGGTGGAGCACAACTTTAAACTACTGTTTTTGCCCTTTAAAAAACTAATCAAAATAAAATGAAGAGAGTTGAGGTGGTGAGTTGCGTAGGAAGTATATTAAATCTCGTTGAGCAAGCAGTACTTTATGCACGTAAATAATTATTTAAATGTTTTTTTTTACTAGATGAGTGTTATATATGGATAGGGCCTGACGGATGGCTCAGTGGTGGAGCACAACTTTAAAATACTGTTTTTGCCCTTTAAAAAACTAATCAAAATAAAATGAAGAGAGTTGAGGTGGTGAGTTGCGTAGGAAGTATTTAAATCTCGTTGAGCAAGCAATACTTTATGCACGTAAATAATTATTTAAATGTTTTTTTTTACTAGATGAGTGTTATATATGGATAGGGCCTGACGGATGGCTCAGTGGTGGAGCACAACTTTAAAATACTGTTTTTGCCCTTTAAAAAACTAATCAAAATAAAATGAAGAGAGTTGAGGTGGTGAGTTGCGTAGGAAGTATTTAAATCTCGTTGAGCAAGCAATACTTTATGCACGTAAATAATTATTTAAATGTTTTTTTTTACTAGATGAGTGTTATATATGGATAGGGCCTGACGGATGGCTCAGTGGTGGAGCACAACTTTAAAATACTGTTTTTGCCCTTTAAAAAACTAATCAAAATAAAATGAAGAGAGTTGAGGTGGTGAGTTGCGTAGGAAGTATTTAAATCTCGTTGAGCAAGCAATACTTTATGCACGTAAATAACTATTTAAATGTTTTTTTTTTACTAGATGAGTGTTATATATGGATAGGGCCTGACGGATGGCTCAGTGGTGGAGCACAACTTTAAAATACTGTTTTTGCCCTTTAAAAAACTAATCAAAATAAAATGAAGAGAGTTGAGGTGGTGAGTTGCGTAGGAAGTATATTAAATCTCGTTGAGCAAGCAATACTTTATGCACGTAAATAATTATTTAAATGTTTTTTTTTACTAGATGAGTGTTATATATGGATAGGGCCTGACGGATGGCTCAGTGGTGGAGCACAACTTTAAAATACTGTTTTTGCCCTTTAAAAAACTAATCAAAATAAAATGAAGAGAGTTGAGGTGGTGAGTTGCGTAGGAAGTATATTAAATCTCGTTGAGCAAGCAATACTTTATGCACGTAAATAATTATTTAAATGTTTTTTTTTTACTAGATGAGTGTTATATATGGATAGGGCCTGACGGATGGCTCAGTGGTGGAGCACAACTTTAAAATACTGTTTTTGCCCTTTAAAAAACTAATCAAAATAAAATGAAGAGAGTTGAGGTGGTGAGTTGCGTAGGAAGTATATTAAATCTCGTTGAGCAAGCAATACTTTATGCACGTAAATAATAATTTAAATGTTTTTTTTTACTAGATGAGTGTTATATATGGATAGGGCCTGACGGATGGCTCAGTGGTGAAGCACAACTTTAAAATACTGTTTTTGCCCTTTAAAAAACTAATCAAAATAAAATGAAGAGAGTTGAGGTGGTGAGTTGATCAATTGGAATCAGATCCCATCTGTATAATCGATTATCCAGATAAATGGATAATTCACAAAAAAATATATATCTTAGTAATAAAAACGACTTTTGCTTTTGTATGTAATGTGTGACTATTAAAAACAATATCATTGACCGATATGAAGGTTTGAAAATGTGAATTTTGCTGATTTTTTTTTGTCTCAAAACGATCCATATCAGGTTAATTGAGATCTGCTTTGTTTGTTCCGGATAACTGGAGTTTGGATAATTGGTGTTCCACTGTATATCAATATATAAACAAAATATCAATTATATAATGTATCTTGATTTCAATTTTTTATAATAAAAACTTATAAAATCATTATAAACAATTTTAGGGTGTTCAGTTTGACGAAAATGAATTATTTATAATGTAAATAACTAAACTAAAAACAAAAATTAGAAGCATCGTGGATTTAAGAAAAAATTATGCTCTAAAAAACGTACAAATCTTAAAATTGTTTTAGTTTTTTTTATAGTTGAGTGTGCTACAAAAATGTAAGTTTTGTAATAATTAAAAAACATAGTACTATTTAATTAGCATTTAAAAAACTGTACTACTGCTTGATTTAATAACTAAAAAATCGTATTATTCAATTAGTAATTAAAACTATAATACTATTTAAATTGTCTCTCTATTTTAAAAAAAAGTAAGCCCTAGGGGGAATTTTCAGTTCTTTCAATGTTATTCAGATCGTCTCTCAAAATGTAAAAGTCCTAAAATTACGAAATTAAGTGAATTTGTTAAGACATGTTTAATAAATAAGAAGAATATATTTTTGTTTCAATACTGTTATTAGTTTATTAGTTATTTAATATTAAAGTCGTCGTTGATAAAATTTCAATTACAAGTAATTTTGTCCGTCGAGTTTCTGAAACACTATTAAGAAGAGAAATCCATTTTTAGGGAGTATACAAATAGGTTTGAACTGGAAATCCAAGTAAGCATTTTTTAAAATTCGAATTATTTTTAGATTTATAAATTTTTTAAACATTTAAACACACTCCACTTTTTGAAGTTTTTTCACCCTCATTTTTTAAACGTGATTTCTGAATTGCAATAAGTTATTTAAAATTACACATTTTCTTATTAAAAAAAATATATTAATGTTCGATAAAACTTCCTCTTTCCGATGTTATAAAGATTATATTTCTATCTTTACAATTAAATTACATATGGTCAATTAAGATAGGTATAAAAAATAGCGAAGAATGGAATGTCGGATGTTTCGAGCAAATTTTAATTTGCGACTTTTTGTCTCATTGTTCCGCTTGCATCTCAAAAAGTAAATGTTCTAAAATTATGAAATTATGCCAGTTTATTAAGAAATGTTTGCGAAATAAGGTGAATATATTTGTTTTTCAATACAATTAGTATATTAGACGTTATTTTATGTTAAAGTCATAATTTTAGAAAATTTCGAAAACAATTCATACATTTTTGGATACTTGTCTTCCAATTTTCAACAAAAAAATAAATTAAAAATTAAGGATGTAGATTACACGAATGGCTACAAATGATCCAGAGCGTTTGTGAAAATTCGAGTTAGTTTTGTAGATATAAATTTTTAATAACTGACGAAATGTCTGAAATAATCGTCAATTTTACGCGTAAAATTGTAAGGGATAAATTAAATCTGCTATAAGTAGTTCAAAAATATACTTTTTTCCCATTAAAAGATATAGTCATGTTCTCAAAATCCTCCTTTCTTGAATGGTATCAATACTGAAAAAAATCAAATCAATATTAAAAAAATAATAGTATTGTTTAATTAGTAATTAAAAAACTATAGTATTATTTAATTAGTAATTAAAAACTATAGTACTATTTAATTAGTAATTAAAAAACCATGGTAATATTTATTATCGAAAATACATTAAAAAAAACAATTCGTGCATTTAAGTATTTTTCAAAAAAGTTTCAGGATGTTTCCGTAAATTTAACATTAATTACTCTTATTTAGACAAATATGCCCGTAATTTGTTAAATATTTCTTGAGGTCAAAACTTAGAAACACAACTGTATATATCCAATAAGCTACTAATTCATTTAATTAAACTCATACAAATAATTAACCTCAATTGAATTACTTCTCCTTGAATTAACCTCATACAAATAAGTTTAAAAGCCATAATAATATAAAATGCGTGTTAAATCATTGCAGTATAGTTGTAGAAAAAAGAGCACCGTCGAAATGGAAATTTATTGTACTGTAATAAAATTTACAAAAGCTTTTCTTTTCACATATTTAAATGGGAAATATAAAATTATTTAGCTTTCCATTTATTTTTATTTTATATATTTTTTTAATTTTTATTTTATAAAAATAAGATAATGCTTTTGCTTAGGCAATGCCCCTTTGCTGAAAGTTACAATTCATGTATAGGCAGTCCCCGATCAGCAAATAAAATATTCAACGCTACAGTTTATTTGCGATTTTTCGAAAAGCCTATGTAAATTTACGAAACAATTCTATTTTTATGGACTTGCTTGTTTCTTTTCCCCAGCATCGGGGGACGTTCAAAAACTCGTTTGAAAAGGAATTACATTTCAAATCGTCGTTTCGGAAAGTACTATTCTTCTGTGGGAGTTCCTCTGTCGCTATCTTTATCTCGAATATTTTGGAAATGCGATGTTACACTGATTCTACCTGAGGAAAAGAGACAGAAAGGATTGAAAAGGAACAAGAATGATACTTGGGAATTGTATTTCTTCTTTTCAGTTTTTTTTTTCCTTTGTGGGATATAAAATTGATTTTGATGGTTTTTTGATTTTGTATGTTCGGATAGTACATTCAGTATGATTTTATTGTAAAATACCGGTAAAATATCCGAAAATAATTGTGTTAATGAAAATGGCGTTAATTAATATATTAAAATATGTTTAATTAAATTAAAGAAATAAATATAATTTCACTAAGCCACAACAGTATTAAATGTATTTAAATAATATAGCGTAGTTATAAATGCGTTTAATCCTTTATCTACTGACTGTACTTACACAATTTTAATAATAAGTATTCAAAAATAGGTAAAAATTACTCATTTTTGAGTATTTCAAGGCTTATGATGGTTCCGAATACATAACTATCAGTTTTATTACAATGATTAAAAATTAAAAAGAAGTAAGATAATTCAGTTTCCATTTAAGAAATAGACATCAAATAACGTGGGAAACCATCTTCTGAACACCTATTTTAAGTTTGTCAGGTCGCTTTGTTCAGATGGCTTGAACAGAAGATGAGATTACCAATATTAAATCACACTGCTCATTTTTGAGAAAGTTCGATTACTAAAATTTGAGTACGCCATCGCTCATTTACGATGCAATTGTACTCAAAGACAAACGAGTAGGTTCAGGTACTCATTTTTAAGGGGCTAGTGCAGTTTGCTATTAAAAAAAGTGAGTAATTTTTTGTGATTATAAAAAGTAGTGCAACTACAATACTATTAATTCAATTGAAATAAAATTTTGTTTTAGGTCAATAAGTTCGTAGTGTACATTTTTCTAAAACAATTATCAATGTAAAATCACTAAATTTTATGTTTATGTAGAATATATTGTAATATATTACATTAAACTACTGAACCTAATTTTAATTTTGGATTTGGGCTATAAAAATTACCATATTATTTTGTGCAAATAAAGATTTTTTTAAACTTTTTGACTAATATTTTTTACACATATATTTTTTTTATTCCTGTAAAACAACTGAAAATTAGATATAACATGTAGAATTTATAATAATCTAATGGTACATAAAAGTTGGTTTTGATTGAAAGTATACTTTTTGAGAAAAGTGTACCAAAATATAGAAAAAGACCATTTCTTGCAAAATTGTAAAACGTAAAATTGTTGACAATTCTAAATTCATTTTTTTGTCTTCCCGTGCAAATATATCTCAACTATTTAGGATCAGTGAGTGTACGAAATATTGGCTTCATTTTAAGCAACTAAATTTTCAAATAGTGACTGCTTAAAGTATAATTTCCAACAAATATAGTCATGCAGCATATAAAAAAAATGCTCGTAATAATGAAACAATTCCAAAGAAACGATTTATAAGTCCAACTAATACTATTACAAAACATTAGGTAAATTAATGGGATCATATATCTCTTATGACATGTAACTAGTTATAGTTCTGCCATTTTAAAGTAAAAGAGTTAAAACGTCGAACAAATTACAAAAATATATATATTGATTGTCAAACAACTGTTTTTAACAACATATTAAACACATAACTTACAGACTGAATATTTTTACGCAATTTTATTATTTTATTTCCTTTACAAATATACATTTTCAAACATATTACTCCTAACTTTAGGGAGAGCCCCAGTTGCTCAGTTGGTAAGGTGTTCAGCTACTAATCAGAGGATTGGTGGTTCGAATCCGTGCAATGGACTTGACATAAAAAAGTAGTGATCTTGCGATCGGAGGGTTGCCAGCTTCGCTACAAAAATACTAGGAAGTCGTCCAGAATATCTAACAAATTATACTGGCGTGTATACGGGACTGGTGCACGATAAATCAGATAGGGGTCCAAAGTCCCGACTTCTATTGAAGTTGGGTGCCAGTTCAGGTGTTTCCTCGTCATCTGACCATGGTTCCAAAATAACGAGGTGCATGTATGAATGTGTGTGTGAATGTGTATGTGTTCCCGGGTCTTTCTTTCGAGATTGACCCCGAACCGTCGCCAATAGCCCACTGTGCAGCTCTAGTGCAACGTTAATTAACAATACCAACCAACCTAACTTTAGGGTGAGTTATTACAAAATTAAACTATTGTCTGAAACGATTGCCGCGTTTGAGTGAATTATGTGCATAATTTTTTAAGCCAAACATTACCGCATCCTTGCGTGTAAAGTACAGGTACTGTATTATATTTCAAGCAAAGCACAATGAACGTTAATTCTGTAACCAACTTTCATCAAAATGAAGCTTCATAAGATATCTCCAAGAAAACAAACATCCACACTAAACCCTTAAAAAAGTATTTTATCAACAACAAAAAAATTAACCCTAGAAAAAAAAATCATCCTTTAGAAAAATATGGAAATCACTTCTATAAACGAGCCTCGGATTTTCCAATATGTGGAATCGCCTTTTCCATCGCCAAATGGGGATTTTTCTTCGGGATGCTTCATTTGGTCTCCCTCTCCACGTCCTGAGAGTTTGGCGGAGGCACTAATCCAAGGGTTTATTGGTAAACGTGCTGTGGGAGGTAAACTTTCCCGTTGCGTTCGCCCAATTGAGCACAATGCCCCATTTTCTGGGGAATAAGTACGGAATGTATCGGGCCTTATACGCTGCCTCTCAGAGCCTGAATGGCGCCCCTTTATGAATTGTACAGACTCCCGATGCGTATTTATCGCCAACTTATTACTAGACAGTTTTTGGGAGGGAATCGTCAATAAGTGGGGATAAAATCGATTTGGGAAGGGATATTGTTTGAGGAGAGCGTTGTGATGGGATTTTGATATTTGGTGTTGAGTGTTATGCAGGTATTTTTGTATTTCCTTTTGTATCTTTTCACATATAAAATATTATCGAATGCTAAAAGACGTGATTTTTCTTCTCTAATATAAAATTGTTAAGGAGACCATAAACCCAAATCCTAATATTGTTATTAATTCAGAAATACCATTTCTTTTTGGCATTACTAGAACATCTCTTTCTGAACAATAATACGAGAAAAAAAAATAATACTTTAAAATTTATTAAAATTTTTTTGCGGTTTTTAAGTCAAACTAAGCATTTTTAATAACTCCTCCTTCAATTTATATTATTACAAATTAATTATTGATTAAACAACATCAAAATTTATACTACAGACGTATTAATAGATTTTTGCATATTTGTGTTTTAATTGTTCTCAAAAACTTATTTTAAGTTCATAACCTAAAAATAATCAATTTTTTATGTTTATTATTTCGTAAAACTATAATTTATAACTTAATTTTAATAAAAAGCTAAACAAATATTAAAGCTTCAAAACCATTAATGGCATTCGTTGCCGAGCGGTTAAAGGCGTCAGCTGGGAATCCGGGGATTCCTGGTTCAATCCTAGGCGATGGACTTGACAAAGAAAAGTAAAAAAAGTAGTGATCTTGTGATCGGAGGGTTGCCAGCTTTGCTACAAAATACTAGAAAAGTCGTCCAGAACATCCGCAAAAATTAACGGCGTGTATACGGGACTGGTGCACGATAAAATCTGATCGGGGTCCAAAGTCCCGACGTCTACTGAAAGCGTTGGTTGACAGTTCAGGTGTTTCCTCGTCATCTGACCATGGTTCTAAGATAACGTTGTGCATGTATGAATGTGTGTGTGAATGTGTTCTCGGGTCTGTCCTCTGAGATAGACCCCAAAACGTTGCCAATAGCCCACTGTGCAGCTCTAGTGCGACGTTAATTTAACAAACCACAATCAGAAATATAATTTTTTTTGGCATTACTAGAACATCGCTTTCTGAACAATAATACAAGAAAAAAAATTTAAAACATTTATTTTTGTCTTTTTGCGGTTTTTAAGTCTAACTAGGATTTTTAAAAAAGCGCTCCTCCTCCTTCAATTTATAATAATAAAAAAAAATTATTCATTAAATAATATCAAAATACACAGACGTATGAATAGATTTTTGCGTATTTGTGTTTTAATTGTTCTCAAAAACTTATTTTAAGTTAATAACCTAAAAATATTTAAATTTTCATGTTCATTATTTTGTAAAACAATAATTTATTTCTTCATTTTTATAAAAAGCTAAACAAATATTAAAGATTCAAAATTATTAATAATTTAGTTTTAAATAAATATTTTACAAAGTCTTAGCATTTTAAATGCGACCAAAATTTAAAAAAATATTTTGAGTAAATGGTTAAAAGTAGGTAGGCAGATGATAAATGGTATATACACATGTAAAAAACCCCACATGTTTCCTTAATTCTACTACTTTGGAATTTTGTACACATCTACTTAAAATGTAAATAAATTTTAGCAATGTTTTCGGAATTTGGGGCTAGGGTCTCCTTTAGTCCACAATTACCTCACCATTGGTTACAGTAGTTTCGGTTAACAAAGTTGGATATTAAGATAACACACTAGTCACAAACAATTAAAAATGTTGCTTTTTTAACCGACTGCCCATCGCGCCCACCAAAACTCCAAAATTAAACCGCCAGAAAATTTAAATTAAAACCGCCAACGTGCGCCAAGTCGAGAGGTCATCAATTTGTCTGTTATGTATTTTTTTATGTATGTTCGCGCGGGATTTCGGTTCTATTTAAGATATTTGCACAAATTGTTTTTTTTTGGATAGGGAATGTTTCACTTGAAGAGCAATTTGAAAAAAATATCCGGTGTTATCCGGCATTTAATTATCCAGAATTCTCAATTAACCGGACCGTTTGAAAAAAAATATTGTCCGATTTCGAAAATTCTTTTTTTGTTGGATGGAGAAAAATCCATTTGGGCAAAATTTGCCAAAAAAAAATCGGTTATGCGGCTGTTACATATCCGGAAATGTTGATTAACCGGAGTTTTTTTTAAACAATTTATGCGATATAAAAATATTTTCATTGTTTAACAGAAGTTGTACAAAATGACATTTCGTTTAACCAGCATTTATTGGCATTAATAGGGATTGTTTTACAATATACGTTGTTGAGCACAAGTTGATACTTAAATTTCTTGGTGAATAATAATAGGGAGCGAAGCCCCCTGCTAAATTTAAAACTAAAAAGGGAAAAATAAAATAATCTTTCTAAAAAAAATAAGAACCGACTTTAAGAAAAATGCGCTAAAAAGCAAAAAATAATTTTTAATTTTACGAACGCATTGAAAAAAATTAATTATTTTATGTCAATTTTATACTTATTACAACTTTTTGAAGTTGGTGCCAATTTACAAAAATCATACCTAAATTTTGGCGCCGATTTCGAAAAGTTGTAATAAGTATAAAATTGACATTAACTAATTCCATTTTTTCAAGGCGTCCGTAAAATTAAAAATTGTTTTTTACTTTTTAAGGCATTTTCTTTAAAGTCGGTTTTCCTTTTTTTTAGAAATATTATTTTATTAATAAAATACTTGGATTTATCTGTCGAATCGTTTCGTCAAAGCAATTATTTAGAGACAAAACAATCCCACAGTAACGCCTTATCAATTCTAAAATTCCTCTTCAAACATAGGAAATTTCGAACAAAAATATAAACGAAGTTGTTCTTTTTATTTCCTTCAAGAACACTGTCAGGGATTTATTTGTCACTCAACTGTTGATCCCTCTTAATTATTCAAGATCACAACAAAAAAAACCTCAAACTCTTGAATCAACTCAAACAAAACTTATTTTTTTAGTTTTAATTTGGAAGTTAAGCGAAGGCAGTGCCACTTCCTAAGAGTTTGAAGTGGAATAAAAAAATATGTACAAAAAGAACGCCGCCATGACACTTATCGTTTCACTTCCCTTCAATTCACTTTAAATCTATTCTCGCTTCCGATTGGTTGTTGGTTTCACCGTGATTAAAAACGTCACAACTGACTTGTCACGTGGTGTTGGTGAAGCTGAAACAACAAATGAACATTCAATTGTTCTTTTTCGATTACATATAAATCACGAATGATAACACATTCGTCCATCTAAAGAAGATTGAAACATTTCGTTCCGAAGAATCATAATAAAAAAAAATTGACTGTTTAAGAAAAATTCGTTCATTAAACCGGAATGTGATGAGGTATTACGGTAATTAAAAGGATTCCAAAAGAACTAAATAAAAAGCATGATATGTGGAGAAAATTGTTAAGTAGTTGATTTTTTTTTCGCTGTTATTATTTTTCAGTGAATGCTTGCACATTCCAAAGTTAGTCGATACGAAGTATAATCAGTCATGGCGGTGTTTTGCTCTTTTATTTGTGCCGGGGGGGAATTTTTCTGCTCGTGTTCTTTTTGAAATTAATAATACATCCATGCAAAAAAAAGTTCTCAGAATGTAGAGGGGTGATTATGCATTCAATTTTTAAGTTGTCAAATGCGGTGACAGGCGATTTATTCAAGAGCTGGATGTGGTATTAAGGGTCCGTATTTGTTGATGTTGGGTAGCTTGGATAAAAAAAAAAATGTCAATTACTGGCCATCACTTAGTTTCTGCTGTTTTTATGTGGAGGATATTCCATTTGATATTTACAGTATTTTTTTTCAATTTTCAAAGCTTTTGTTGTTAGTATATATTACGGGTTTCTTTACTCTTTGATGAAGTTTCTTTCAAAATTAATAAAAGTAAACTCTTTTGTATGTAGATTAAAGTGATACTGACTTTATGAAACCCAAGCAGTTATATATAATTTTTTTAAGTTTATATGACACTGAATGAATGCATTTTAATAAGAAGAGAATGTATTAATAAAATGCGAAAAAATATTAAAACGCAAAATAAACTCAACTTATCAAAATTATTGAACAAATCAAAATTAATAACAAGATGATTAGATTTAAAAATTATTAAATTTTTGTATATAAGAAATTTATATTTTATTACGTAGAAGCATTAAACAATTATTTTTTTGTGAACTACACAATTTAGACGTGTTAGAAAAACAAGTTCATATAGACATTTGACTGGCTATATGGCATAATATCCTATATAATTGAAGAAGAATTGTCGTCGAGGAGTTAGAAATTTTGCTAATACGATTTACAAGTACAGTTCTAATACATAACTTGCTAAATGATTCACTTTTACGATCATATCCTTTTATATTACGTGTTAACTAACCTCTCTGCATATGTACATATGAATATAAGCGTAGAATAATAAATATATATATATTTATGTATTTGTGTTTATTTTTAAGTAAAAAGTAGCAATATATATTTTTGTAGAGGACTTTGATTACTTATGCGAAAAATTGGATGGAATAGTATCCGATTTTTAATGTTGACGCAATGTAAAAGAGTACTTGAAAATAATATATTGCGAATTTAACTTCTTATCCAGTATATGAAAATGAATCCAAGTGGAAGTAACCCAGCAAAAATGTCAGCACGAAACCTTCATCAAAATTGTTAAATTGAAGGTTTTTTGCAGTTTTTATGAGGGACATTGAAACAAAAGCCTTTAATTTTATATATATATATATATATATATATATATATATATATATATATATATATATATATATATGATTACAAGCCAAGCGCCTTTATCCTATAGTCAACTGGGGACCCGAAATCCAGGTCAGAACCACAAGCGCTCGGTGTATAAACATGATGCGATAACCATTAAAAAAACATCCGTTTAATAAATGACCCTAAAGAGTTAAATGAAACAGTTTTGTTTATTTATGAAAAACAAAAGCATGGGGCACTCAGATAAACGGAAAAAAAACTGCAGAGTTGTATAGAAAAACCTAAGGTCAATCTTCTTTACATATATATTTTTACGCAATATTGGTCGATTTTTTCAACGTTGCGCCAATTGCGCCGTTGAAATATTGCATTGTTACAGTATTGCATTATTTAAATAGTTAAAAGAGTTAAGGGGTGGGACATGGGGATAGGGGTAGTTGTTTGAAATTTGATGCAATCAGTTATCTTCCTCTCGTTTCGAATGACAAGTGTGTAAAATTTCATTAAGATCGGAATAAAACTGTAGATTTGTATGAAACACAAAGAAACACACAATCTTCTTTATATTTGTACGTAGATTTATCACTTAAATTGTGAAAGATAAACTATCTAAATTTAAATTTAGAGCGAATTTATGTGCAATGTTTTTTTATCACTTAGTGCGGTTAGTTCTCTTTCTGTACAATCCATTTATCACAATAAACTAAGAGGGAAAATACCAACAACTATATTTTTGTCATTTGTTATTCATTTACTACAATTACAGTTTTTTTTTATTTAAAGTTCTTACATTTTTGTAAACAACAAAGCAAAACTTAAATGCGTTTCGTGTCATTTATCATTTCCCTCATATTAATTCCCACTTAAAAAGTTCGCACCTGTACTCATCACTCAAGAAAGTTTTATTATTCTACAAATGGAACAAAAAGATCCACATACTTTCGCCGTTTCACCTGGTTAGATGAAAAGTGACGTAAGTCCACAAAAAGAGTTTCAAGATAAGAGAGTTCGAAGTTTGCAACTCGCCTTGGCTCTAATATAAAGTTGAATTACATTCGACAAGTTATTGGACAATTTACTCAACTAGAATCCACACAACTTCACATAATGACAGATGTAAATCCCACACTGTAAACAAAAATGCACTTAAAAATGAGTACCTGAACCTACTCGTTGTTCTTTGAGTACAATTGCATCGTAAATGAGCGATGACGTAGCAAAATTTAAGAAATCGTACATTCTCAAAAATAAGCAGTAAAATTTAATATTGCTAATCTCAGCTTCTGTTCAAGCCATATTAACAAAGCGACCTGACACACTTAAAATAGTTGTTCAGAAGATGTTTTCTCACATTATTTGATGTCGATTGCTTAAATGGAAACTGAGTTATTACAACTCAATTATCTTACTTCCCATTCTTTTGGAACACCTTTTCAACATTTCTTCCGTTTTTAACTCCTTCACGTCAAACTGGTAGTACAACGGATAGGCACTGGGCTGCGGTGCCTGAGGATCTGTGTTCAATTCCCGGTAAGTCTTAGTTGTAATTGTTGACATTTATTGAAAGTGATTTATGAAGGCAGCCAATGTAGGCAAACAACTGCTCTGTTTATTCCTTTTTACTCATTGTACTCATTTTTCAGTACATGTCTTTTTCAAAAATGAAACTGATGTATTACGAGCCTTCGAGCATGGATCCTTTATAGTAGAGGAGTCATGACGTCACTCTCGCTAATAAAGTGAAGCCAACATGTATGGCCTCAGACACGTGGTTAATTACGTCATTCCATTCATAGATTTTCACCGTTACACATTTCCCAATTCAACAGCCAATCGCGAGTATTTTTTAATTCATAATTTTGAAGAGATGGCACGTGATATTGGCGATTTGCTCTGAGCTGTGGGCTTCACGATTGTGATGTCATATTCTCTCTACTACAGACTATTCATGCTCGAAGTTACGAGCTATGATAAGCATAGAATGTCCTCAAATAGGAGTACATTTTACTTAACTTTGAGTACCTATTTTTAACAATGAAGTAATGGAAAATAATGTTTGTGTAGGTTCGGATTTTTGCGGTTTGGTTAATTAACGTTGCACTAGAGTTGCACAGTGCGCTATTGGCGACGGTTCAGGGTCTATCTCGAATTAAAGACTCGGGAACGATTCCTCGTATTTTTGAACCATGGTCAGATGACAAGGAAAACACCTAGGCTGGCACCCGACAAAACCTCAATGGGCGCCAGGACATTGGACCACTGAACTCTAACTGTAACTGCTGGAAGGCTCAAACTTTGTTTCCTCTACGGGCGCGTTGAAACCAAATGAAAGCTGCCATACTGTGTCCCAACATTTTTTTAAAAATTATTTAGTGGTGTTTTTTATTACCAAAGCATTGTAGAAGTATTAAATATATATAAATATTATATTTTCTTCTTATAGAATTAATTTTTATATTGCCAAACAGATAGTTTTTGATCTTGCTTTTTAACTACTTCTACTTTGACTTGCAAATGACTTCCTATTTTAATAACAGATTACATTTAAAATGGGTTTAAAAATAAAATAAAAAAAACTTACCCAAAAATAATATATGTCGGCGTATTTTAAGATGAAAAATATACGAAATATTGCGGTATCAAGAAAAGCGTGCCCCATCATGGCGGCCTCCATATCGGCTTCAAGTCAACAAAATGTCTTGCCCTATCCAGAAGTTACAGTTAGAGATCAGTGCATTGGACCCCGATCCGTTTATCGTGCACCAGTTTCGTATACACACCAGTATAATTTTTTAGGATGTTCTGGACGACTTTCTAGTATTTTTGTAGCGATAGCTGGCAACCCTCCGTTCGCAAGATCACTACTTTTTTACTTTTCTTTGTCAAGTCCACAGCACGGGTTATGGCAACTGGAAGCTCTCGAATTTTTGTGACTCACACCAGTTGCTCGACAGCCAGAAAATTTCATTCTTTTCTATCTTGTACAACTAAGAAATTCTTCTAATGATCATCTGGCGAACAACTATTCATACAGAACAAACATTCACATAACACTTCTGCTTTCTGGGTTAGAGAATGTTGCTGCAAAGATTACTTTTTCCCTTCCTTGAAAGAAGAATTTTCCGAGTTTTTAGAATATTTAGCTTGATTAATGATAGCTTCCGAAATAGCAAAAATAAAAGTGTCTAATATCTCATAAAGCACCGTGTGACGAAAAATTAGAGTAAGCAAATTCTTTCCGGACTTTTCCTCGACAAGAAATCATTTTTTATCCCCAAAGAAGTGTCACATGGGATGAAAAAATCCCTTTCTCCCCCCCTGAATTACGACAACAAATACCAATTAGTTCCCGCGAAAATCCCCAGTATTTAGAGGATAATTTGTTTTTCGAGTAAACTTCTGCGCTTACATCGGATATTTTTATTTCACCCACCGTGACTGGAAATTTAATTACAAATTTGGTTTTGGTTTGGATTTTTTTTTTGTTTTACGAAATTTCTTTTTTGTTTTGTGTTGTCTGGGCATCTGCCGTTAAGATAAAAAGCTTAAACACATATTGGAGAAAAAACTGGTTAATTGAGCTTTTTTTGTTTTAGATAATTAGAAGTATTAGCTATAGATTTTGGATAAGTCGATGGTGGTATGTCAGAAGTAATATTTTTTATTTTACTTTTTATTAGATAATTATAATAATTAGTGAACTACAAACCGAAAATATAATATATTGCAGACGATTTTTTTTTAATTTAAAAATGAACATAAACTATTTGTTCTCTTTAATGAAAACCGTTAATTTAAATTGAGAGTAATAAAATTATACTTAATACATATCAAAATAAATTTAATTTTGCAAAAATGTCGAAAAAGTTTTGCTATTATAGAACTAATCGTCTTCTGGTTGATTGTATGGGGTTTAATGGCACAAGGAGGAAATATGGCCAAGCTACGTCAATGTCGTCTTTTGTAAATTATCATTCGAAAGAAAATCTAATTTATTCTTAATTTTGTCTTAAGTTAAACAACTTAATGCCAAAAAGGTTTAAAACTTTTTTTTAAAATAAAATCTGCATTATTTAAAGCACATATATTCCAAGTAAATTTTTCGGATAATTTATAATTAGAAATTTATAAGTTCTGACGGTTTTATTTTGGAGTTTTGGTTGGCGCGCTGTTCAGTCGGTTTAAAAAAAAAAACGACTTTAAGAAAAATGCGCTAAAATGTTAAAAAAATACTTAATTTTACGAAAGAGTTGAAATAATTGAATTATTTATATAAATTTTATACTTATTATAACTTCTTGAAGTTGGTGCCAATTTTCAAATATCATACCTATATTTTGGCACATATTTCAAAAAGTTTAATCTCATTTATTTTAAAGTTTGGTTGGCGTGCTTTTTAGTCGGTTAAAAAACGCGGAACTCTGTAAAACGAGTTTTTCCTTTAACATCCACTTAAAGCAGCAAAGAAGCACCTAACAATTTAACAAATGAAAGTAAAACCTTCGCTGCAAACTTCGATATATATACTTGCGATAGATATTCTGATCTTTTTTAGAACTGTATGGTTTTACAGTTGGGTGATAACTTTAGTGAAGCTTTCATATATGTCTGTCAGAGAACTCTGGTTCGAATTTATAAAAATAAAAGTGTCAACAGGCTGGATCGTAAAAACTCTTCTACTAATTTACATGGAAATCTTTAAAATAGCCACTCTTTAACTTATTTTTAAATATCATAACCTTGCAAATGGAATATCATAAATTACAAGGCAGTGTCGCAAAACTGCAAAAAATAATTGTTTATCTGGCTGTTTTTAATCAGGAAATATCGATTAACCGAACTTTTTTTTAACGTTTTCTCCAATTTCAAAATGTTTTCTTTGTTTTATAGAGGTTATAAAATGTACAACAATGGCATTTCGTTTACCCAGCATTTATTGGCATGAATATTAATTATTTTACAATATACATTGTTGAGCACAAGTTGTTACTTGAATTTCTTAGTGAATAATAGCAGGTTGCGAAGCTCCCTGATAAATTAAAAACTAAAAGGAGATAATGAAATATTTTTAAAGAAAAAAAAGAACACCGATTTTAAGAAAATGCGCTAAAGAGTAAAAAAAAATGTTTAATTTTAGGAACGAGTTGAAAAAATTTAATTATTTAATATTAATTTTATAGTTATTACAACTATTTGAAATTGTTGCCGATTTACAAAAATCATACCTAAATGTTGGCGCCGATTTCAAAAAGTTTTAATAAGTATAAAATTGACATTAAATAATTCAGTTTGTGCAACTCGTTCGTATAATTAAAAGTTTCCTATTTTATGTATTTTTCTTAAAGTCGGTTACCCTTTTTTTTAAAGGTATTTTATTCTAACTGCACAACTTTTGATTAGTGAATAGTCTCTCCCTATAGTTTATAAACTACCATCATTTAATACAAAATAACAAGAATTAAGTACCCAAAAATATCATTCATAATTGCTAACTTTAAACAAACACTGCATTATTTCCAATAGTTACTTCAAACAAACTTCTCAGTGGGGACTTTTTAATTCATCCACCAAATAGCTCCCATCCATTGAAGGAGCAATTATTACTTTTTTTCGACCCTTCAGTTAATACGGCAAATTACAAAGAAACAATCCAAATTACACGGTCTAGTAACAATAATTTATTCAAGATGGAGCCAAATAAATTATTTCCATTTATCATTTTAATGCGTAAGTCGTCGGAAAGAAAATTGAAAAACCCTGTATTCTATTACTTTCGACAGTAAGGTTCTCTTCTCCGGGTTGATTAGACAACTTAAAATGTTCTGCATTTTTTCTTTCTAATAACTGGTTGCAGAATTAGAATGTTCTTATATTGGCGTATATTTTATTATTCTATGCATTAGTGTATTTCTTGTATTAATGTAAACATTCGATTAATTGTAACTACCCTTCGCTGAAGTATAAGTGTCAAAAATGCACTCTCATATTTGATGAAACTTCTGTCATTTTTGAAGAAATAGACGCCTGCTATATGCTCCAATTTAATACTCTGTCAAACTGAGAAAATTCACTTTGTCGTTTTTTTAACGGAAATTACGTACTCAAAAATATCGGAATGTACATTGTACATAAGAACCGATTATGATTACTTTACCTGAAAAGGGCCGTAAAGGAATCTGGTAAAAATTTACTGTACGGTCATCTTTGGCGACTTTTTCAATATATCGCCAAAAGTCGCCATTTTGAACGAGTGAGATCTAAACAAAACAATTGTTGACCAAAAGGGTGCTGCAATTTTTTGACGGGTCGGAAGGGGGTTGCCATTTAAAAAAAATTATCGCCAAATGTGGAAAAATCGCACCAAGGGTGACCGTACAGTAAATCCGAGTAAATTACTTTCGTTAAAAATGAGGATTCTTGTTTCGTCAAGAGTTGAGTGTTGGAGGATGACGTGATTAAATGACGAAACTACTGTCAATTATGACGAAATGCACAATCGTTGAGTGTCCATTTAAAAAAAAATGATTTCGGTATCCATGTAAAGTCTTTCAAAGTAAATGTCTTTCTTCCTGCACAAACATTACATGTCCATTCTAAAAAATAAATTTGTGGAATACATTAAAAAAAATCCATATTCTATCAAGCTCGAAACCTTCTTTTTGCGTTTTCCAAAAGTTTAGAAAAGTGGACATGCAACGATTGCACTTTTAGCCACCGATGTTTATTTTTCACTTGATTGAGCGCAACGTTTACAAAATGTTGGCATAGAAAGCTAGCGTTGGATTGCTCCTTGTTAGGCAAGTTGCGTCCTACATCCTCGCTTGTACGTGGATTGAGACATCTTCGTCATCGACTACACACTCTTCCAGGTTCTAAATCCCAGAAAACCATGCAGACACCGTCTCGTAATTTTAAACCGTTATAGTCAGCTGATGGGGGCAACATCACAAGACCACGCACGTGCTATACTCACTAAATACGGAATTTCGAAATGGCACTTCAGCGTTCGGTAGTGCGCTTTTCAAAAACAACTGGTACCCCCTTCGGGTAGTCGTTTGGGGCCCCTTCAAAACGATTTGTGGAAGAATCTAACATTGATTGTAGTATAACGCAAAGGCATAGAGCACGCAAAATAAATCGACCCAATAACAATTCTATTAACGTGGTATATTCGAAAAGTACGACCTAAAAGTAAAATATGGGAAACAAATCAGACAACCACTTTCCCTGGTTAACGCTAATGGGTAGAACATGAAATTAATTGCACGATATTCAGGCGATAAATAACGATATGTTTATGTCGCAATTTAATTTGAAGGGCCGTGGGCCGCAACTCGCCTATGTGGAGAGAGGTAGAGGGAAGCAACTCATGCTTAAGGACGGAATCCACAGAATTCTAAAGAGAGCTCAGTAAAAGTCCTTTCTCACTTCCTTAACATCTAAACGTAGATAGCTATAGTCACAAAAGTTGTTTCTAGTTATAGAAAGTGACTATACGCTAACTTAAAAGCAAAAAAAAAAAACGTGCCTATCTCGAAAATTACACAATAAATCGGAGATAAAAATCAAATACAAAGTTATATAGCAGCCAGCATCAATCTAGTACGAAAAGGCATTCCGCAAATAAACGCTATGAACAGAACGCGTACAACGCTAATTTGTTTTGACTTCACTGCGGGAGCACTGTTAAACTTACCGAGAACAGGGTAGACCGTACTATACATGAAAATAGTTACTTTTAAAAATTCAGGACAGCATCGATTAAGTATGAAAAATTACGTTACGTAGATGAATGCAGTAGGGAGTTATATAAATATGCTATTCGGAAAGTTACGTTACTTAAAGCGATAAAGGGAAAGATATGGTTTTCCAATATTTTGGTAGGTATAAGTGTTCCCGCGATCTAAGTCACAGACACATTTAGCGCCATTTTTGTGTTTAAATTACTCTTTTCAAGCCTGGTATTAAAGATGGATATTGCCTGTAAATTACTATCCAAAATTTGGGAATTGCCTCCACTTTTTCGAATTGATTACACCGCATAAATCGGAGATGGTTCAAAAATACTAGGCATCGTTCCCGGGTCTTTCCTTCGAGATAGGAGCCCCAGTTGCTAAGGCGTTCAGCTACTTATCAGAGGATTGGTGGTTCGAATCCGCGCAATGGACTTGACATAGAAAAGTAGTGATCTTGCGATCGAGGGTTGCCAGCTTCGCTACAAAAATACTAGAAAGTCGTCCAGAATATCCAACAAATTATACTGGCGTGTATACGGGACTGGTGCACGATACATCTGATCGGGGTCCAAAGTCCTGACGTCTATTGAAGGCGTTGGGTGCCAGTTCAGGTGTTTCCTCGTCATCTGACCATGGTTCTAAAATAACGAGGTGCATGTATGAATGTGTTCCCGGGTCTTTCCTTCGAGATTGACGCCGAACCGTCGTCAACTGTTCAGCTCTAGTGCGACGTTATTTAACAAAAACCAAACCAACCTTCGAGATAGGCCCCGAACTGTCGCCAATAGCCCACTGTGCAGCCTAGTGCGACGTTTTTTAAACAAACCAAACCATAAATCGGAGACTTAGTGCCCAAGTCCAAAACGTTTAAGGATAAGAGTGCTTAAAGTTTGCAGCTCGGCTTGACTAAAATGTTAAGTGGTACTTGAATAACCCATTGAACTTGGAACCACACCATTTGGCCAAACAACAGCAGTCATGAAAAATGGCGCGTTAGTTTATTTTCGTGACTTATACCACATGGAAGCCAGTCCGCCTTTTACATGGTTCATACAGATTTGTAAAAGTAAAAACTAAGTAGTTCTTAAGGACTTTTTAAGGACCTCTCGATAATTTTTAAGGACCTCTTAAATTTTTTGGCGCCGTTAGCGGAGAATCGCATATTATTTAGCGCAAAATTGGCACATAATCACATGTCAGTGGGGTTTAGTAGCAAGTTGGCGCAGGATACCACTTCCGGAAAAAACTCTAGCGTAGAATTCCCATCCCTTAAAAATGCTACATTCTTCTGAATTTCCTCGTTTTTCTAGAATGAGTATCAATTCTTCACAAAACAACAAACGAATTGAGATTTTCCAACGAAGAAGTGTCGTGTATTATAATGAAATACAACTGACTAAAAAATCGAACAAAAGAGATCAAAAGTTAACTTTTTTTTCTGACACTTATTACGTCAATTCACGCCTTTCTCTCCTTGCCGATTTATACTTACGTAAAACAGTCAAAAGTGTGGACACGATCAACATAAAATCCGGAATTCTACGTTTCAATAATTTTAATGCACCCGGAATTCTGAGTTCGAAAATTTAAAAAACTTAGAATTTCGGGTTAGACACAGAAAAATACCACCCATGTGAATTAGTAAAAATAAACATGTCTGACAAAAATTAAAGACCTTAGTCGAAAATTAAGGGCCCTTAATTAAGGACCTTCCTAAATTAAGTAGTTCTTAAGGACATTTAGAGACTGTACGAACCATGTTTTATGTTAGGTAGAAGTAACAGTTTCACAGTATTAAAATTATTTTTTTCCTAATATGCAAATTGGTAATTGAAATTATGTAAACATTCGAATATCGTTTGTAAGAAAAAATTCATTTATTTCATCAGGAAGTAAAAAAAAAGGCAGGAAAAGTTGTTTTAAATAATAATTCTTTTAAATTCCCCCTTTCATTTATTAACACAGAAAATTGCAAGTTGAACAACATTAGAACGACATTTTGGGGCTCAGCTTAGTCACCATGCACAGAAATACCGAAAATATGACTTAACTGAAAATTAAAAATGTGAGATTTTAACCTTGAAGGAAACGATTTCCATGAATGAATATCTCAAAGGGATATCGAATTTGATATATTTACATTATTTTACCCTTCTTTTCTTATAAGATTCAGTTTGGTAACAAAATCAAGATAGTTTTAACCAATTACCAAAAGTAATTTTTGACGTGGATACGGCTTTAAAACTGGTACGTGTACATCGGTAAAAACTTCAAAAACCTACTTTAAAACTGCCATTACGCCGGGGGAGCAGCCTATGGGGATTATGACTACCGCTTTTTAAAAAATATTTTTTAGTTTTCTAGTGCAAGATTAAAAGAAAAGTTTATGGAATCAAATGTACTGATGAAAAATTCATTCCTTACCCATCCCAAGTCTGTATATGAATGATGTACATTCTTAAAACTGTGATATTGTCTTTTTAGAAGAGCGTAATGCATTTTAATTTTGACGGAAAAATCATAAATATTTTTTTTATTTCTAAAGAAAGTTATTGATTGTTACAAAATGTATGTACGGCGAAAAAATAAACACTTGACTATCCTTATTTTTTTTTTATTAAACACACATATAAATACATTTGCATAGAAGTCATGAAAACATTTCTGATAAGCATATTTCAATCTGGTTTTCTTATCAAAATAAAGAAAAGTACCAGAATTTTGATTTGCTTATGTTAGACCGTAAGAATATTATCATGAAAAACACAAACTTAATTTTATATAAAAAAAATGAGTACTTAATCGCATATTATTTGCTGAAAATAATAATGCTTTTGTTTTAGATCCAAAACAAGGAGCAATTTTAGGATAGTTAATATTAATTAGGTACACAAATTACATTAAAAAGGAAAAATATATGTTACATAATAAGCACATACAAATTACATTTCAATTGTAAGGATTAATACAATAAGGAATTTAGTTCTCTAATTTTGAATTTTTTTTGTTTGTTAGAAATAATAAAATAAACAAAAAGTATTTACAATTAGGAAATGTAACAAACCTTTTAACGTCAGACAAAGTATTTTTGAGCTTGGACTGTTTGTAAAAAGGTATTATTTAGTACATGTCAAAAGGGAAAACGGTACTTCTAAAGGAGTACAAACATGCCCATTGCCATAATCAACTGGCAAGGACACATTTAAGGCTGTTCTTTGGAGTACTAAATCGCATATACAATAACAGTGAATCCTTAGAAAAACAGACATTTTTTTGGACGTTAATAAATAATATCCTACAACCCTAAAATATTACGAAACTTGTTTGATAACAATGCAGAACCAAATACCTTTACCTAGCGAAAACTATATTAAACAATGCAAAAACACAAAATTGGTCACACTTTAACAGAAAAGAATAAGCTATGAAAATGAGTTCCTTATGACTTTTTAAAAAGATCCGAATTTGTGCATCCCGCATCTAAAACTAGCAAATCGTTCACAATCAAAACACACTCAAATGAAGAGCTCCTATATTTTAACAGAAAGACGTAACAATATCACTACGCAACAAACAGTCTGAAAAATTGCCTAATGTTACGATGACATTGCTTTTATGACAAAAATGAAGATGACAATGTAGCTTTGTAACAATGTGAGGTTATTGCAAGGTGGAGACATCATGCCTATTTACAACAGATAACATTGAATTTTGATGCCAATACTCTTGCTGTGATGCTCGCTGCACTTTTGGACATGCAGTACTTCAGCAGAACTAGAAAAGAACCATGATGTTTAGCCTAGCGTAAAGCTTCAAGTACTTGTCATTTGTAAAACAATTTAACTATACATAGCTGCTATATCTAGCAAATAATCAGTGTTCACTCTAGAAGAAAAAAGGGGTAGGGCGCTGTTGGCTGGAAAAGGGCACCTTGTTATTCAAAAGGCACTTTTTGGTTTTAAAGGGCACTTTAAAAAAAAAAAAGTTTGGGGTGGGCGTGGCCACCAATCAAATTCTTGGAATCCCTTGTGCCAGAAAGTACCGCGAAATCAGGCGTAGTTAAAAAGAAGTTTCTTTATCTACTGTCAAAATTCACTTAATACCCGTTTACACAAAAAAAATGTAAAGCAATGCTTTTTTAAAAAAAAAAACAGCTAGGGAAACAGGACTGATTAGGGTTTGTACTTCACTGAAAAGGGCAGAATTTTTTCAAAACAGGAAAATTTGAAAAAAGGGCATAGCGGTGCTATCGAGATGAAAAAAGGGAGGGCAGGGCGGGCCGCCCTTTAAAATACGCCTAGAGTGAACACTGAAATAACTGTGATGACAGTGTTCACTCTAGATGTTTTTTGAAAGATGGCCCACAATGCCTGCCTTATTTTTTGAAAATTGCAAAAACCTACTATTTTATTCCTTGTTCTTTAAAATGAACAAGTACATCAATAGACAATAGATAGTACATGAATAATCTAGATACAATCATAGATTAAAAGATAGCTTTATTTAGGTTGTCTCTTGGCAATCTCATAGATTTGTAAAGTGTTTTTATTCCCGTCAATTAGGAGTTTCCTACTTTTTTTTTTAAAGTGCAAAATAATTGTGGCTATAATATATATTTAAAATAGTACAGTCTTAAGCTAAATACAAGCTCTGACCCTCTTTCTAATCCATCATGACGGTTGCCATTCAAATATCCTGTACCTCCTCTTTTTGAGCATATCCTTATTTACTAGAAAATGCTTCCAAAGTATTATACACATAAAATTTTCTAATAAACTATGGAATATTTAACAAATTTATAAGCAATTTCTAAATAACTTTAATTTATTAAGCAAAATTATTCTTAATTTTTAAAAATATACATTAACTAATATTAAAATAAGTCTTGATATTTTATATTAAGTATAAGCAGATATTGACTAAACAGCCGATAATACCTTACACAAAATACTAATTTTAAAAAATACAAAAATTATAATTTCCAATATCTTATTCACATAACTTGAAATTACACTTTAACACAACAATAAAAGAGATTTTTTTTCAGTGATGCATTTACTGAACGTTCAAGAGAAAGGAGGAGAAAAAGTTTAACTCGATTGGTAAAAAAAGATAAATTGTAATAAAAAAATAAATAAAGTCTACTAACCTTCCATCGATGCCCACACTCGTTGCAGTAAACAAATGTTGTCATAGGTTCATCAGCACTTCTAGTTTGAACCTATAAACCAAATTTAGTTTTCAATTTAAAACATCTAGTGTTGTTCAATAATACACATTTTATTAAACTCCTTCCAAATGTAAAAAACAACATAATGCTAAAAGTTACACAACTAATGCTTCAACTGTGAGCAATTTATCTAAATCTATTAATATGGTTTATCTCGAATTCATTTTAGATGTTTATTTTGGTACAAGTTCCATACTGAGATACAACAAATTGGTTTTAATAATTTTCTTAACTTTTAACTCATTGTTCAATTTTTGTGCAGAATATAATGACATCAAGTACATGAAAAAAGGACCCTCACCTGATTGTATGTACAGTTGGTCTTTTTGCATTTTCCGCACTTCAGTAAATCTGTTCTTGTTCCGCTAGTCATAGCCAATTGGTGGTCACTTATGGCTTCTTTGGTGAATTTCATTCTCATTTTTTTCATTTCTTCGCTTGCCATTTCCTTTAAAATACGTTAGAAAAACACATGCATATTTATATAAATTAGAAAAAAAATAATCTTTATATATATTTCTCTTACGCGGTGATTGAAAGACGCTGTTTTTCTGTACGCTGAGTGGCAACAGTTAGTTTGTTTACGAAATTCTGTTGTGCCCGTATTTTTATTTTGCCATTATGTAAGCCATTTTGACGATTAGCTCCTTCAATTAATTAGTAAATACTTATTTTGTTGATGTCAGCTTAAATTAGGAAAAATATAAACCCTATTACATTAAAAATATTAGTTTTGAAAAACGCTGTTCTAAATTTTACATGAGCGGAACATCGACGTGACGCCATCTGTTGGCAATTTTGAAAACTAGATTTCTATGACCTTCATTTTTATGACGTATTAACTTAGTTACATACACACTTCTGGTAGGCAAGAGTATGGCAAGCTTAACGTCAATTATGTAAAAACAAACTACCAATTGCGTAGCAATCCTCCGGGGGTTGGCGGAGCGTTAGCGGAGCAGGGGGCGGAGAAGAGTAACTTGAAGAGTAACCTTTGTTTACCATACCTAAAGTTTTCTATAAAGTATCTAAAAAAATGGATGTGGCTTTGTTGGATTGTGCAGAAAGGTTTTGCTGGAAATATCAATTTATGCAGATTATAGAAATTGGTCGCCAATTGACTGGTTTATTTTGCTTTGATCACATGCCTTAATTAGCTCTACTTACAAAAAATTTTCAACTGTTGTCTATGGAGGTTACATGAAAATTGACAATTATATTCATTTAAAGAGAGTGGTCTACAACCTGCTTTAATGTCCCCTATATATCTGCGGCTTAGGACAAGAACAACCAATGTCAAAATTGACAGTTTTACATGGTTCATACAGATTTTCAAAAATAAAAATTAAGTAGTTCTTAAGGACCTCTTATAGTTTTTTGCACCATTGGCGTAGAATCGTAATTTTTGGTGCAAAATCGCACATTTGTAGCAAGTTGGCGCAAGATATCACTTCCGGTACACTCTGGCGCAGAAATGTTAAAGATGCAACATTGTGAATTTCCCCCAATTTGCTAGAATGAGTATCGATTCTACACAAAACAACAAACGAGCTGAGATTTTGTAACGATGAAGTGTCGTGTATGATGATGAAATATCATAGACTAAAAAAATCGGATAAAAGAGATCAAAAGTGCACCTTTTTTCTGTTACTAAATCCATCTATTGACGGCTTCCTCGCCTTGCCGATTTACACTTGCATATAATGGTCAAAAGTGTGGACACGTCAAAGTAAAATCCGGAATTCTACATTCCTATATTTTTATTGCTCCCGGAATTCTGGGTTCCAAAAATTAAAAAAACTTGGAATTTCGGGTTAGACATGAAAAAATACCACCCATGTGAATTAGTAAAAAAAGCTCATGATTGACAAAAATTAAGGACCTTAGTTGAAAATTAAGGACTTTAAGGGCCCTTAATTAAGGACCCACCTAAATTAAGTAGTTCTTAAGGACTGTGCGAACCATGTTTTAGAAAAAATTGCTTAAAAGTTTCAGGGTCAGCTTTTGTTGCATTGTTACAAAAATCACGGAATTGTTTGATTTGAAGGGTTAGAGACGACATTGGTTTCCATTTCATATAGAAGTTAAAAACTAATATATTCAAAATATTTTTTGTAAGTGATCAAATTGACATATGCTTGTTCTTGTGTCAAGCCACAGACATATGCAAGCTATCAAAAAGATGGATTCCTCCACTTTTCGATATAAACCTTAATTTCGCTCACGTCCAGTCTAAATTTCATGATTTAAAAAAATTGCTGTGACAGTGCCATTACTGTTTTAAAATTTTTCTCATGTCCTTAAATAAAAAAGTGAAGTGGATGGGCAATGTTACCTCCACAAATGGGAAAAAATTTAATCTTAGTTTTACCTTTTCTTGTGGAATGTCGCACTAACAACTGTCATGCCACATAAACTTTGCTTGTTTGGATTGTCTTATCAGAAATGACTGATAAATTATCTCTATGGTGATAGAAACTCTGTGATACCAAGGTTGCCATTGAGAAGGTACAATAAAATTTTCTCTTAACTAACTTTTTTCCGAGAGTGAACCTTTTTGTGCAAAAATAGTTGACAAACCCAATATGGACGACAAAGTCACTTTGGTTTGTTGTAGACTTTATTTTTAAAGCATACTTTAATTAGATGTAAAAGTTTAAAAACAAAACCAAAAATATTGTTACTAAGTGCCTATATAAGATGTTCATACTATTAAATTTCAAAGCTACACACACAGCTCTTATTAATTAACATATTTTTTTTTTACTTTCTGGAAAATTTAATAAAAATATCTTTTTAAAAGCAATTGTTAACAATGAATAATATAAGGTTCTCATTTAAAACACTTAACCGATTTCCCTGCCTATCCAGGCACAAAATCAGAAATATCAACGACTAAATATGAAAAATTGGATATTAAAACGATATTGCGAAAAATGATGCAATTTTAAATCTTTAGTACATAATTAATTGTGTAATAAAGAACAGAAAATTTTATCCGAACAGGATTTTGCCGGATATCCGGCAGCTTCTCTTTTATGAAAATATCTTCTCTACACACTAGAAAAAACGGAAATCGGCCAAAAATTAAAAAAATTTTTGTTCTATAATATTTTCCAATTTTCTCTCATCTTTTAGATGATACTAAGATTAAACCAATTTTCGAAAAACTTTTATTTATAAAGGGTTATTCCAAGATACCGCTTGCAATAGGTGTATGTTTTGTAAACTACATTTAATTTCCGAAGATTGTATTTTTACCATATGTCCCTTCATTCCTAACACAACTCAAGTTTGCTTAAACTTTTGAGAAAATTATTTTTTAATTCCCCGTTATATTAGTTGTGAGATATTATAACCCTCCATCATAACGATTCGTTAAAAAACAAATTTTTAAAAGACATTTGAAATTGAAAAAAAGAAGGTCTTGAGGTAAAAAATTATTATTATTTTTTTTAATGCTATAAACTTTTTGTAGGTTTATAACATTAAGAAAGATACTGCGAGTAATTTTCAACAAAAATTATGTTTCTTTATTAATTACAACCTGCATAACCAGTGTTCACTCTAGGCGTTTTTTGAAGGGCGGTCCGCCCTGCCCGCCCTTTTTTCATCTTGATAGCGCCCCCATGCCCTTTTTTCAAAAATGCCGCCCTCTTTTGAAAAAAATTCCGCCCCTCTTGCTCTTTTCAGGCAAGCACAAGCGTCCTTGCTTCCCTAACTGTCTTTAAAAAAAGGCATCGATTAAAAAAAAATTGTGTAAATTGGAATTAAGTGAATTATGACAGTAGAAAAATTAACTCCTTTTTAACTACGCGTGTTGTGCAATCACAATGATTCCGATATTTCGAGCACGGGGCATTCTACGAATCCTATTGGTTACATGTGCCCACATATGAAATGCTAAGTTTTTTTTTCTGTGTTTTTTTAAAGAGAAGATGGCAAATTTTGGGTTTAAGTAACCTTTTCATCGGTTTTGTAAGCAGTCTGATCAGGGCTACACTTACAGATTTGGTTATTATGGAAAACATTAATTTTTAAATGTAAAATTCGAGATAGGCCTCGAACCGTCAACACTAGCCCAATATGCAGCTCTAGCGCAATGTCAACCAACAAATCGGAACTTTTTTTATTTGGTCACGGGTCCGATGTGTCAATGGTGGCCACGTCCACACCAAACTTTTTTTTTGAAAGTGCCCTTTTAAAAACAAGAAGTGCCTTTTCAAAAACGGAGTGCCCTTTTACTACCAACAGCGCCCTGCCCCTTTTTATTTCTAGAGTGAACACTGCATAACCATGTTAAAAAAACATGCTGATTAGCCTATAAAGCACTAATTAGCATTTGACTTTATTCAGTTGTTTTTTTATAATGAATCATGGTTTCTAAAGTGGTTTCATACATGAGAAAACTTGAGTTATTAATTTATAATTTAAAAAATAAATTTCAAGTGTTTATGTACACCTTAAAAGTTCTTTAATAAACTGTTCATATTTATACTGATTCAGAAACGTCCAGAGATGTAAGGTACAATGCGTTTGAAAATATAATTTTGAAATATTTCCAAATTGCTGATCTAAATTCTGCATTATTTTAAATGTCACCTGAATATCCTGTGAAAAATTCGAGGGAGAATATGTGAACTGCAAAATACATTGGTAGAATTTTCAGGAAATTAATTAAAGCGAAAACAAAAGATAATTGATTTCTACAAAAAAAATCTTTTTTATAATAGACATTTTATTCATCCGGATATCCAGTATAGTAATCGGATATCCGGCACTTTATTTCCGGATATCGGATACTTAAAAATTAGCCGGATACCGAATAGTTACTGGATATCCATTTTATCCCTAATGAAAATGAAATTTAGCTGGAGATTTAAAAAAAGAAAATCAATATTTACTTACATCTGCAGTCATGACAGCAATTCTGGATGGCTCAATGATACCCTTCAAGACATTTGAACGTAATCCAGGATTTTTAGTATCTCTAAGGTTAGAGACCCTGCTGCGAACTCTATTTTTATATTTCATATTTGTGTCTCCAAATTCTTCAAAAATACTTAATAAAAATTAAGGATCATATAAATGTAGCCAGCATTCAGCATAAATAAGAATTTAAGATTCAAGCAGTTGGAAAAACCAATTAGACTGAAATCAGGGTTAACATTAAAATTTGTTAGGTTTTCTAGAAGATTGCTTTTGAATATCCTTAATAAAAATTATTCATAGGGATAAATTATATATTTTTACATGTTTAGAGTGACACATACTAAAATGGGATTCAATTAAAAATTAAATTTATAACAGCCTGGGATAAAACATACAGCAATTTGTTTAATATCCTGGTCCTTAGATATCTTTGGTTTACCAGATTAATGTCAACCTTAGTCTTAATATTACAATACTTTATGGCTAGCCGTGCACTGGCAATGCAACCAAATAATACCCTTTAAATGAAATAAAAATTATGTTGTATAGAACATTAAGTTAAGAATATTAAAAATAAAAAATACCCAATTGAGTACTTTTATAAATGGGGCATATATATCGTATGTCAAACAAAAAGAGCCTTAAGATTTCGCATTACGTGGCACCAAGCACAGACCGTCAAATAAGAAATAAAGAAGTCCTCCATTGCCAGGCACTTATGGGAACAAAATCATATATATTTAATTTTTCTAACCCACATTTAATTTGCAAACTCAAGTCTCAAGTTCAATTTGACTTCCTGGAGGCATTTTACATTTTTAGCAATATTGATTCGGTTTTTAATGAAACCTTTGCTGTTCTGGTATTTATCGTTTGTTTGCACACATTAACGCCAATCGATTGTTGATAGTTTTTGTTTTATGGCAACACTTTCAATTCTGGGTTTATTTTAATATTGTTGCTGGGCCCACTCATTTCTGCTGAAGATGATGATGATAATCTCACAAAACATATTTAGCTTTTATGTATTTTTATTACATAGTTTTAACATGCTTTCACCCATGACACCACCAACAGCTTTGGAAGCTAACCAACAATTTGGATACTTTGTATGAATTGTGCTAATAAGAGCTTTGGCAATTTTTTTAATTAATAACTTTAATTTGGCGATTGCGAAATCTGACACCAGGCAGCCCCAAGTTGGATGCAATTAAACAGTCGGTTGACATATGATTGTTTTTAGTTGCTCAGTTGATTAACAGTTACACTGCTATTGTTGCTAGTGTGTGGCATTATTAATGCACAAAAGGATATAATCCTCAATTTTTGCCCCGAGTTCGTCAGGATCTTGAAAATCATCTTCTTTCTCAGCTGAAAACAAACATCAGACAATTAGGAAAGGTTCACCTTGCAATAAAATTTGAGCCATTAAATACCAACAAATTCAAAGCATTTATCTAGACAATTTAATAATTGGAAATATTCTTTTTTCTGCACAGTTTTGTTTTATTTATGTATCTCGAGCAACTATGTATTATAAAATAGGTTGGGTTTCTAGGACAGTAGGAGAAATCAACAAAATACAAAACTGATGATCAAAATTAAAATATATTAAACATATAAAATAAATACTAAATTATTATTAGTTAATTATTGTATGAAATCTAAAGAGCATAGCTTATTGATAATCGTTCACCTATGGTGTACCTTAAGTTGGTTAAAAATAGCACAATTTTTGTAAAATGAAAAAAAAATTAAAATTAACAAGCACGTAAATATATAGCCCAATATATGCAACCGTATGCAAAATAAATTAAACACATTTATTCAGCAGCAGGTAATCAAGTCGACTAACTAATACTTCTTTTAATGAAACTTACTTTCTGTTTTGAGAGCCGAGGCTAGCATTTCACGACATTTAAGCCTAACTGAATTGGAGGTGTCGGCAGGAAACGAAGTCTGCTTCGGTTGGGAGGGTTTCGATGCAGACTGTGCCTTGGAGTCGGAGGATCCTTCGTTCTTTTGGGACTTGGTGGAAGCGGTGCTGCCGTTCGAGTTCTCTCCTTTCGATTCCTTTCCGTTTCCATTACCGTCTCCTTTGGAACTTGGAGTTTCTAAATTGATGGGATAAAATTATGGCACAAAGAAACCACAGTAAAAATGTCAATAATAGGTGAATTGGCACATTTAAAAAAAAAGAAAAGAAAGGTCAGCGATGGTAACACTGTCTTTTGCCAGCGGACATCTACCAGCAAAGCAAATCCAGGCTCTATGTTTACGTCTCTTCTTTCGTAATTGCATGTCAAACAGTATGCACCGCGTTAGGGATCACAGGTACTTGAATTATGGTTCGTTGTTAAATTAATGTTGAACCAGAGCTGTACAATATGATATTGACAACGGTTTGGGGTCTACCTGAAAGGTGATGTCTTAGGTTAGTTAGTAACATCATATTAAAGCTGTATAATGCTGCAGGAAAGCCCTGGTGATGGAGTTTAGATAGAAGATTTTTAACGCACACAACAAAATTCTAATTTATTTAAGGAATTTTAACTAAATATAAGAAGTAGATTATCAATATTTTTGATTTATTTAAATAAAACTTTTTAATCAACACGTTTAATAAATAAATTAAAATATGGATTCTGGAAATAGTACGAGTTGAACTAAAATAACACAAAAGGTCAACAGTTTTTAAACTTTACCAGGCGGTTGGTGATTTTTCAACCAAAATCCCATGTTAAATCCAAACTTCATGCTTCTAAAGGTTAAGTGCATGCAAGTACAGTATGCTAATGTCATAGACCAAACTGGGAAATGCGAACTGTCATTAGGTTGTCCGAAATGGGAATCAAACATGACACTCTCCAATTCGAAGTCCTGACCACCAAGATATCACAACACGAACAGGAGTGATGGTGCCACAGAAAGAGATTAGAAGACAAGATATGAGAAAATAATATAAAATGTCTGAACTATAGAGAAATATTAAATACCTGGTAACAGTTTCTTCCAAGCTTTGATAAGGGTCTTCGATAAGGTTATGACTTCATCATCACTGGAAGACTTTCGAAGTGAATTGACGGTCATGCCAATTCGTGTTTTCTGCAAGAAATAAAATGTTAGGACAAAAACTTCTTAATAATAACTGCTTTGAAGCATATAAGAAGACATTTTAATTTACCTGTAGAATATCCAAGGAAATGGGCAAATCTCTGAGCACTTTCAATAAATCCAATGCCTGCTCCTGCAAAGATAGGTTTACAGGTGAAATTAAACAAAAAAATTCAAATTAAAAAATATTTACAGGAAAAATTGGCCATAAATTAAGTTCCCACGTGGCTAAAATCACTGAATGGAATTACATCAAATTTCCTATTAAGGACATGAGAAGATTTTAGTGAAAATAAAATTAGTACTAAACGCCATCAATGGGAGGAGGCATGTTGGCAATGCCCGAGCAGAAAACAGTATAATTTTATGGTTTGCTGAAGTTATGCAGTATTCACTCTAGACGTTTTTTGAAGGGCGGTTCGCCTTGCCCGCCCTATTTCATCTCGATAGTGCCCTCATACCCCTTTTTCAAAAATTCCGTCCTTCTTGCACTTTTCAGTCAAGCACAAGTGTCCTTGCTTTCCTAGCTGTTTTTAAAAAAGGCTTCGAGTAAAAAATTATGTGTAAATTGCAATTAAGTGAATGACAATAGAAAAACAAACTCCTATTTAGTGTTCACATAGTTCTAAAAAAGGGCAGGGGGGGATTTGTCAAAAAGGGCACTTTTTGTTAAGTAAAAGGGCACTTTTTGTTATGTAAAAGGGCACTTTTTGATATGTAAAAGGGCACTTTTTGTTATGTAAAAGGGCAAAGGGTACGATTGGGATACCAAGGCAATCCTACAGACCTACGTTTTTGCAGAAAAATATATTTGTTTTAATTACAGGGCGCAAAGAAGATATTGAAAAAAAGGCAGGGCACATTTTTCACTTCTAAAAAGGGCAGGGCGCATCGGCACTTACAAAAAAGGGCAGGGTGCATCGGCACTTACAAAAAAAGGGCAGGGCGCGGCGCCCTTTGAAAAACGCATAACAGGAACACTACTCCTATTTAACTACAAGTGTTGTGCCATCGCGATGATTCCGAGAACGGGGCATTTCACAAATCCTATTGATTGCTCGTACCACCCACATATGAAATGCTAAAGTTTTTTTTATGTATTTTTTAAAAAAAATAATATGGTTTAGAGCAAGATTACAATATTAGGCATTGCATTAGGGTCAGGTGGGGTGGGGTAAAGTGGTCAGGTGGGGTAAAGTGGTCATACTCTAATAAATGTTGTAGTTTTTCCTCCCTATTTTTTATTTTTATCGTAAAGGTTTTACATATTTTTGTTTTAGTTTTCAGTGAAGAGGAGCAATGTTTTTCACACAAAATTATAATTTTAGCAACACATTGAATGCCAATAAATAGCCATTTTATTTTTGTACGTTTCAGAACAATCTTTTGATTCTCTAATGAACTTCTCTCCTACATTTTGTTTAATCAAAATCTTAATATATTAGTTATACAGGAGGCTTCAAACATATCTCAAGAACACATTTCCATTGATAGACAAGTTGTGTTTATTAATTTTTTTATTTTATAGTGTTTTTAGTAACATGGGGTAAAGTGGTCATATGACTAAGTTTAACGTATTCATGGTAACAATGAGTTTATTTAGGCCTAATATTTAAAGATTGATTATTAAATATTAATTTAGAATAATAAAGCATATATTAATTTATCATAGTTTATAACATAAGATAAAGTAAACAGCATTAGGCTTAACTTTTACATTGCTTGGAATGACTTCATTAGGACCTAATATTCAGTGATTAAAATTTGGATAAACTTGTATAATAAAATAATTTTTATTGTCTTATTTTTTTTCCTTTTTTTACGTAATAAACATGCCGAGAAAATACGTTAGGAAGATTGTACCAAATTACTCTGATGCCAGTCTACAATTAGTTATGCTGGCAGGCTAATTAGCTATGCTGGCAAGGCCAGTTAGCTATGCTGGTTAAAAAGGGCATATCCATTTATGCTGTAACTCAGAAATTACCCGACTTTAAGAAGATGGGTCATTAACAAGTCCAGTAATAATGGTCCTAATGAGAATCATGTCTTCGAAGAAGAATCTTGCATCATTAAAAGCTTCAGATTCATTGCCCATGTTGGGCATTCATTCGATTGTTCTATTATATCAAATTTAATCCAAATGTATCTTAAATATCCCAATAGCAGAAAAAGTCCATTGGTTGATAAGACCACCAAGACCTGATTACCACAGAATTTGTGAAAACTGTCAACAAACAAATTGACCAAACATAACAATGTCCGTACCGAAATTACAGAATTGCCCATTGACTTCAACAGATCAACAAATAGATATTCATCAGAATTCAGAACCATCAACATCTGATATATGCAATTTAAATTTTAAAAGTACAAAAGTGTCAAATATGGCTAATACAACAAGTGTATATCCACTGAAGGACTTTAAGCTAATACTGACAACAATATCTCCACCAGTGTCAATTGTACATAGAATGGCTATACATAACTCTAAAGATGAAAACAGAAGAAACAATTGCACTTTGTCTACAAAAAAAAAAAAAAAAAAAAAAAACAAGGGATGCCAAAAAAAAGCTAAAAAAACAGAAAATTATCAAGTCAACAAATTCTTTTGAGCCAATTTGTGCCACAGATATACAAATTTGACAAATCATATTTGTGGGATGTTAGTAAAATATTAAGGGAAGAAATCAATTAAACAGTTTATTGGACAAGATTGAGATAGTAATTAATGGGACACTTCATTAAATATCTAGAAAAATCCTAAATTGGTGACTACTACACATTTTCAGAATATAACGACATTGAAAAAACAGGGAGTCGGAAGTTATTAAAATATCTTTTAAAAAAAAACTTTTTACCATAGAGAACACTATAAATTTATAATTTAATAATAATATTATTTAAATTTTAAATTTAAATAATAGTTCACAAATATAGAAGTTGTGTAAAATATTTTTAAGTAATAAAATGGCACTGTTCACTTATAATTTCCTTTTTATGTCATATTTCTTCAATATGACCACTTTACCCCACACACTGACCACTTTACCCCACCCATGGGGTAAAGTGGTCATAAAAACATGACAAAAAAAAGATGTCATTAAAAGGTGTTACTCTCAAAACATATTTTTAAAGTGTATTCTAATGTACTCTAGAACAATGTAATGTAAAATAAAATCCAAAACAATAATATTTTTTAGAAAATTTCTCATATTTATATTCCTGCAAAGTTAAAAATGCCTGTTTTTATGACCACTTTCCCCCACCTGACCCTACCAAATTTTAGACCTAAGTAGCCTTTTCATCAGTTTTATTAGGCGGCCGATTAGGAATACTTACAAATTTGGTTTTTAGCGAAAACATTAATTTTTAAATGTCAAAATTTGGATTTTAAGTAGTATCTTCATCAGAGACATCAATTTTGTATGGGTCTTTCCTTCAAAATATTAGTAGAGCAGGAGTCAGAGCCACTTAGTACATAAAATAAATTGGTTTAGACACACAAATGAACTCATTGATAGGAAATAAGCATTTATTCCTCAGAATCAGGACAATCATCGGATGCAATTTTTTGTACACACGTCACATTGAACATATTCTATGCAGTTCTGATTACTGAAAAAGCCTGGGTTATATTCGATTTGATTTATCCGGCTGCCTATATCTGTAATCGTATTGAGACTTATCACAGGCACAAACACACTCATTCATACATGTACCTCGTTATTTTTGAACCAAGGTCAGATAGCACCCAATGCAACCTGAATAGGCATCAGGAAATTGGACCCTGATAAGATTTATCATGCACCAGTACGCAAGTATAATTTATTGGCTGTTTCTAGAAGACTTTCTAGTAGTATTGTAGTAGCGAAGTTGGCTACCCTCCGATCGCAAGACCACTACTTTTTTTTATTTTCCTTGTCAAGTCCGTCGCACAGGATCGAACCAGGAATTCACTGATTCCCTGCTGACACCTTTATCCACTGGGCCATGGTGGCCCCGGCGGACATGCAGTCCATCAGTCGGGCTCGAACCGCATTTATTTGATTATTAGCTGAATGCTGGGCAACAGGGTGCCTACAGCATCAGTTTTTTTTAATGGTCAGTAGATGAGGACAACACATAACACAGCGTTCACTCTAGGTGTTTTTTGAAGGGCGGTCCGCCCTGCACGCCCTTTTTTCACCTTGATAGCGTCCTCATGCCCCTTTTTTCAAAAATACCGCCCTCTTTTGAAAAAATTCCGACCTTCTTGCCCTTTTCAGTCAAGCACAAGCATCATTGCTTCCCTAGTTGTCTTTATAAAAGGCATCGATTAAAAAAAATTGTGTGAAAATTGGAATTAAGTGACTATGACAGTAGAAAAACAAACTCCTATATAACTACGCGTGTTGTGAAATCGCGATGATTCTGCGATAATTTTGAAAATGGGGCATTCCACAAATCCTATTGGTTGCTTGTGCCTGCATTTGAAATTCTAAGTTTTTTTAATGAGAATATGGTTTGGGACTAGGTAGGGATTGGTTTGCAAGACTAGGCATTTTATTACCAAATTTTGGATTTAAGTAACCTTTTTATCAGTTTTGTAAGGGATCTGATTCCTACTTACAGAATTGTTTTTTAGGGTATACAATAATTTAAAAATGTCAAATTTTAGATTTCAAATAATATTTTTCCCGAACTGTTAACAATTGCCCAATATTCAGCTCTGGCGCAATGTCAACCAACAAATCGGAACTTTTTTTTTGTTTGGTCACGGGTCCGATATGGCAATGTGTGGCCACGCCCACACAAAACATTTTTTTTAAAAGTGACCTTTTAAAAACAAGAAATGCCTTTTCAATAATGGGGTGCCCTTTTACTCCCAAAAGCGCCCTGCCCCTTTTTATTTCTAGTGTGAACACTGCATAACAGATATATAATTGGTTAAATAAAAAATTAACTGAATTAATTTTAAATTGTAAACCATAAGCCCATTACTTAGTTCAAATCAGTCATTCAATAAATTGAAAATTTCCACTAACTAGCAGAAAAATCACATGCTAGCATCTCACTCTCCAAGCTTCCACGCCACAACTAATGTGAGAACATTCAGACCACGGCTTCTATTTACATATTATAAAAATTAAAGAAAACCTTTATTGTAGGAAATAAAAATCTGCAAAGGATCGTCTGGAAAAGATTGCATTCGGAAATTTGGCAATAAGGGCAGCTGAAATATTCTTGTTGCATGGTATTAGAAACCAAAAACGTTTGCAGAAAACTAATGTTTGGAAGAGATGACCCCTAAAAAGATTCATTAAAAAATTCGGCAATAAGAAAGTGATCTCGTGCAGAAACAATCACGGTGCGCACATCACCTACAAAGAGTATGCGCAGAAAAAGAATATTTATATCTACATCGCTTCCAAAATAATACATAACAAAATTCGGCAATACGAGCATAAATTTTTTTTAGAGTATGGAGTTTAAGACAAAGGAGTGTAAATAAATTAAAAATCTGCTACAGGATCGTCTAGAAACGAGAGAGAAAAACGTACGGGTGCGGCGTTAGCTAACGTAATATAGATTGTGACAATCATTATAGAAAGCGCACAGCTAAGCTAGACGTTGCACGCGCACATTTTTCCTGTGATTAAAAATGATGGAAGAGTTAAGTATGACATCATCACTACGGAACACATGGAACGGTTTCGGAGACAGATTGAGAATTAGCCAACTGAAAAGAAATTCCCTGACTTTTCCAGAAATTGTTCCAATTTCTGCGATTTTCCCGGTTTTTTCAACCCTTTTTCATTTTCCCTGACAATTCCCGGTTTTACAGGTTTTCCCGGTGCGTGGGAACCCTGTACCATAATACTATATTTCAACCACCTCACTAAGAAACCATTGGGTCTACAACTTAATGAATTTTTGTACAAAGCAGACTTATGACACTTATTAATTAGAAACAGCAACAATTTTATTTTGTTTTTAATTTAGATGTTTTTTAATGGTAACGGAAGGACAAAAAACATGGTAACGGAAGGACATTTTTGTATTAGCTGATTTTGACTGAACTTTCCACGATTAAACAAACTAATTTTCAGTTATTATTGAAATTCAAACACATATAAATATTATATATGGGAACGTCCATTGTTACTCTTGTGACGGTCAGAGAAAATTTTAATAAAAACGTACATTTTTTACAATACTAAACATATTTAGGATAAAATTCAAAATTACTATTTAAAAGTTCATGTCATTCCGCTTCATAAAACATATCTAATATGTAATTTAGTATATTTTAGTTGTTTAGAAAATAAATCAAAATTTTGTTACTCTTGTGACCACTGGAAAAGGCAAAATACAAAAAGTGTTTTTAAGGTAGAATTCCTGTGAATTATATGAGAATACAAAACTCAAATTTACAAATATAATAGAGTAATTATATCTCTTCAAAAGGGAAAAACTTTTGAATCTCTTGAACAAAATATGAATTAATGGCATTATTTTAAGTAAAAGGCTAAGCGTTACTCTTGTGACATTTTGTCCACAATTGAATTTCTGCTTAAAAACCTCAAAAAATCATTAATATACGAGCTAATTCGCGATTTTTTTTTATATACAACAGTTTTAATAATTGATAGGAGTCTAAAATAGCTTAAAAGGGTATAGAATTATTATATTAAAAAATAGTTTACTAAAAAAAATATTTTACAAATATAACAGCAGGGTCATTCCATGTCAAATCAACCAAAAAAAAAGAGGTTTTGACACCCATGGTCACAGATTTTGATGAAACTTGGCATGTTTGTTCCTTTTATAGATTTAAGTAAGAATATAAAATATTTTTGCTCTATCTCAAGCAGTTCAGGTTTTACAGCATGTTAAAGTTTTTGGAATTTTCCGGTTTTTGTCGATTTGGTTGAGGAAACGTAATTTGTTCTTTCATAGAAATGGTCACATACATGGTCAGAAAAAAATCCGAAAGTTTTATTTATAGATATTTTTAAATAAAATAGTGAGTTCTACGCTAAGTGGAATATCTTCAAAAGGGAAAAGGATAATCAAAACCTTTTTTTAGTATTCTTGTTCTAAAAGACTTGCTCTACCACATGAAAAAATAAAATGAATGGGTATTTCATTCCTTTATTATTTTTTTGCACTTCAAAGATAGAAATCGCTTGACTCGTTCATTTTCTTGAAATCGTTAAATTAAAATTACAATTTTAGTAAAATTATATTAAAATTGGACATGAAATTGGATTTTGCTTAACGAAATTACATGCATTATTGAACATATCAGATAATCTTACTGTAAAAAAAAACTACAAAGGGTACATAACAATCTATTAAAAAAAAATTTTAATGTTCCTGATGTTGATTTTCCAAAGAAAAAAAATGACTTGGTAAAAACTGTGATCCAAAAATCTGAAGACCTAGACAAGCTTGTAGATATAATTAAAATGAATAAAGTGCTGCAACAAGAAACAAACAGATTCAGATGCTGACAATTTTAACCTCCCTAATTTGGCTTAGAGGAAAATGATAGTGGACTTTCAATGTATCTGATTATTCTGTTTATAAGGCTCAAAAACTATTCAAATTGGTAAAAACAGATTATCAAAGGGATGAACAACCCAGAATTTTTCCATGATGAAGGATGTGGTAAGTATAAAAAAAAGTATGCGATTAGAAAACATTTGGTTTTCTGTAATCTTAGTGAGCTATACTCAAATTTTAAATATGCATAGTACCTTTCAAAATTTCTTCCCTGAAACCTAAGTAGTGTGGTTTGGCTTGTCCCAGTGTCACACATTTGTGTGTATGTACAATATATCAAAATGTGATTTTATTAGTTCACAGGGCAGGTATTAGTAAAGAGGATTACAAAATATAAATTTTTTCTTGTCACAAGTAAAGTTTTCTGCTTGTTACATAAGTTAAAAATGAGAGTTGGTATTACATTACTGCTGATTCTTTTAACCTCAATTGTTCCCAAATTGTCCGTTGGCTGAAAACTGTGGAACGGTCTTGTTCCTGGAATCTTTAGCACGACTTTCCAAAGCTAGACAAATTGAATCAAGCAGATTTTTAGAAATAAGTGGGAAGTTAATATATGTAATGTTGGATTTGTAAAACTCAAATAGCTTATTTGTTGTCATAATTTGTCTGTCCAGATGTTGTTGACTTTCCTTCCTTTCAGTCACTTTCAGTTTTATCATGACTGGTTGCAAAAAATGACCACTGAGCTGTGAGTTGAAAGTCTATCTCATGCAGACACAGATTCATGAAATTGTATTTATTTTATACTGCCCAACACATCAATCACTGAAGTATGAATGTTTGTTATATGCAAGCAATTATTTTTCAGAAAGGCTGTTACAGTTTTTTGGATATCATATATTATACCATTAAGGGGATCCAATATTATACAAAGAGGTAAAATCAGCTTTGTATTCTTGCAGTGAATCATGACAGGATGAATAGTGCATGAATATGAGGTCAAATCATAATCTTGAGCCATTTCTTTTATTGTAAAAGCATAATTTTAATTGAAATCCATTGAGATAACAGCGGTATTCGAGAAAACTTTAGCAATGTATGGGTGAGATATTAACTTGTATAGTTTTTCTACTAAGTTATCAATAAACACACCAACTGAGCTGGAGCAACATATAATTTCACTTCCATCAATCGAAAACCACTGATTATACTCGGCAGGGTTTTCATCGTTGTAGTTCTCAAAGTTTGACTGTAAAAACTGGACAATATTATCTTTTGATGGGCACTTGTCGCAGTGTCTTAACATACATTCTTTTCCTGCTCTTTAAAAACAATATACTTTATAATCCTCTTTAATACCTGCTCCGTGAATCAATAAAATAACATTTCGATGTATCGTGCATACACTCCTCCCATTGCCACACACAAGTGTGTGGCAATGGGACTAGCCAAACTAAACTACGTAGGTTTCAGAGAACAAAATTTTGAAGTGTATGCACATTTAAAATTTGAGTATAGCACGAGCCTTGCAAACAGAATAATTAGATACATTGAAAGTCTCTTGTAATTTTTCTTCTAAACCACATTAGGGAAGCTGAAATTGTCAGCATCTGAATCTGTCTACTTCTTGTTGCACCATTTAATTCAATTTAAATTATATCTAGAAGCTTGTCTATCTCTTCAAATTTTTGGATCACAGTTTTTACCAAGTCATTTTTTTTCTTTGGAAAATCAGCATCAAGAGCATTTTCAATTTTTTTTAAATAGATTTTTATGTACCCTTTGTAGTTTTTTTTTATTGTAAGGTGATCTGATATGTTCAATAATGCATGTAATTTCGTTAAGCAACAACCAATTTCATGTATCATGTCCAATTTTAATATAATTTTACTAAAATTGTAATTTTAATTTAACGATTTCAAGAAAATGAACGAGTCAAGTGATTTCTATCTTTGAAGTGCAAAAAAATAATAAAGGAGTGAATTACCCATTCATTTTATTTTTTCATGTGATAGAGCAAGTCTTTTAGAACAAGAATACTAAAAAAAGGTTTTGATTATCCTTTTCCCTTTTGAAGATATTCCACTTAGCGTAGAACTCACTATTTTATTTAAAAATATCTATAAATAAAACTTTCGGATTTTTTTCTGACCATATATATACACTTGCTAGTTTAATTTATTTTTTTCTGGATTCCTTACATATTGATGTATATTCATAAAAAAATTCATTAACATTGGTTGGTAAACAAGGGAGATAAAATTTATTTTATATAAAAGAACAAATTACGTTTTCTCTCCCCAATCGACAAAAACCTCAAAATTCGAAAAAATTTAACAGACTGTAAAACCTGAACCGCTTGAGATAGAGCAAAAATATTTTATATTCTTACTTAAATCTATAAAAGGAACAAACATGCCAAGTTTCATTAAAATCTGAGACTATGGGTGTCGGACCCTGGTTGAGTTGACGTGGAATGACCCAGCAGCAAAATTAGCCACAATTTGGTTTCTTTTGTATCAAATAGCATGATCATAAGGCTCAAACTTTTGAATTCCTTTTACTTTTGTGTGTATTAAAGCACCTTATTTGATATTCATCATATACTGTTAGAATTAACGGACCACAACATAGTTTACATTCACCTACTGGTTATATTGCAATTTCTCGGCTCCTTTGCGTTCTGCTGCTGAGCAGAATTGCTCTTCCTCTTCATTATCGGTTTCACTTGCAGTTTTATTGCTCTTTGCTTTATAAAATATGAACTCTTTGTAGGAATTATCATGTGTTATGGTCAATGGTAGATAGTGGCATTTTTGGTAGCTTCGACGAAGTGTGTTTTTGTGTGCCCTTCACTATTCAATTTCTCCAAAAGTAATACACAAATGAATTCTTTGGCTATGATTTCTTAATTTGGTACATAAAGTATGTTTACCTTTGTTGCACCATGAACAAGTTCTGCAAAATCAGCAGCTTTTTGTATAATTCCTTTTTACCATGCACTTCATTTCATAGACATCACTTAAAAAAAGAAAAAAAGGAACCGGTTCCTTTTACAGCACCCGTATCATAAGCTGTTTTAAAAAAAATTCCATGAAAACTGTTAATATTTAAGTTTGATTTAAGTGCTGACATGTTTACAAAATTATATTTTTGTTTAAATTGGCCTGCGCAACCATCAGAAAAAACTGGATACACTTTTGACCGATTCATTTTCTTGGAGATGCTATTAAAATATCGTGTGAACACATTTACAGAAAATCTGTCTTGTATTATATAATAGTCTTTCTATAATATCTTTTCAAAATGCACATTCTGAATGTCTACCAACATTCAAGTAAGGTATCACAGCGCCATAACAAAATTGAAACAACAAATTTCCCAACTTAACGATTCGAAATTCCCAACTCAACAGTGCTGAAAATTCCCAGTTCCAACTTATCAGCATTTTTCATCTTTTTTTTATATACATTTTAGGTAATATTAAACAGTTCTCTCACAAGCATTGATTTGTTGCACCCATATTCAAATGCAATGTCCGTTCTGAGGTGTAATTGAAATGTAATGATACAAGTTAGGCCATTTCTAATCTGCCCTAGCTTTCATTTGCTAATAATATTAATTTTCTTCGGCATAAATTTTCTCAAATTGGGGATTTTTAGAAGTAAAAATTCCCAACGTTTAGGGTTTCAAGATTATAGTGGGGCCGTGCTCCCCCCCAGTGCAACGGCCAGCACAGCACTCTAAATTAATAAATCTTTAGGAATGGAGAAAATAAATCTGCAACTGTTCTATGAATTACTTTGAAAGATTTTATGAAAACCACAAATACACACATTCTGAGGACCTGCTGTCATAATTGTTCTGTAATTTTAAAGTAAATAAAAAAAATTAAGATAATTCATTTTAAAAATATGAATAAATGCAATTTAATGTGTTTTAAATTTACAGAATATAATTAATTATGGAAAAACTACTCAAGAAAGGGCAAAACCAAATAAACTTAAAACATTGTTTTTGTTTTGTTCTGAAGACAACCTATTTGATTTACTTGCCAGAAATGTTATGCGTTACTCTTGTGACACAGTCGTTTGTTACTCTTGTGACAACACAACAGAGGATGTTCTATGCATGACACACTAAAAATAAATGGTGTAAAATATGTCTTATTCCACCAAATCAGAGATTAAAAGGTTTAAAGTAAAAATGTTAAGTAGTTTTTACAAATTTGAAACTTTTATATGTTTTTTGTTACTCTTGTGACAATTAAACATCACTATTAAATACAGTTAAAATTTTATTCAAAAGCTAATCTAAAATATTTCAACTGTATATATATGATAAATATGTAAATGGATTATGAATTTGTATATATAATGATTTCAATTAATGAACAAAATTAAGAAAATAATATACTATAATCGAAGTGACATTTATGGCCCCAATAAAAGTGAAGAAATATGTCAACTTTCAGAACAATTTCACTGCAGACTATTATTCTTATGAAATAATACCTTACAAATTCATATCCAGCAACTTTCTAGGATTAAATTGATATACCACACTTAGAATTTGGTTAAAATTTTAATTTCAGTAAAAAGTTTCATTTTTGGTGGACGTTCCCATATACTTATTAACTGTATTTTCTATCTTAATACCCTCCCCCGCTAATTTAATAAGTATGTCACAAATACATTGAGTTTCAATTAAAACTGGTACTACTTTTCTATTTATTCACTATATGGGTTCTTTCTACAATAAAGCCATAAAATGGGAAAAGAAGAAAGTTTAAAAGCATTTTTTTGCGATGAGGTTAAGTGACGCATACAGAATTTCGGCAAGAAAATATTGATATTAATGTATCACTATAAAAAGTTAGCAAGCTTAGACCCCAGTTTGTTTTGTTACAAATATACCTTCTACTTAAAGTTTGTCTAAATGGGTTTGTTACCAATTATATAAATACTAATGAACAAAATTTAGCACATTTAAAATGAGAGTAATGGAATGAAGACAGAAAGCCATAAAAAAAAATATACAAGAGTTCATTTAAAAAGTGCCTTTATGCTCTTGAAAACAAATCTGCACATTTTTAAAGCATATTTTTATTAAAAGACATGGGAATCTTGTCTTTTAATAAAAGAATTCAAAGAAGAGGTGAAAATTGTAGTTGTACAAGTTGATTTAACATTCAAAAATCAACTTAACATTCATGTTTGATCAGTATAACATCAGGGCTACATTGAAGCATTTTTGCCATTAATCAAGGCAAAGGTACTGTAAATGTCCAAAGTGGTTAATGTGAAATTTACCACTATGGCCCCATCAGATAAAATAATTGATTTCTCCATCAGATAAAGTAATTCTCTCAAGAAAGATGGAACAATATCCTCCTCTTCCTGACACACGCAATACTTATTATTTAAAACCAATTTCAAAATATATTATTGAGTATTGTGAGTACTCTAGTTCTACAGAAAGAAAGGTATTCAAAGAAAACATACAATCAAATATAAAAGATGCAGACAAGGCATATGGATCAAGCAATGCATTAGCAGTTAGTGACTTTTAGTTAGTCGAATGGCAAAGACTAAAAAGTATTATGTTAGGCAAGTGCTACATTCAATAATGCCGTTGTAGAAGTATTATGTTTAAGAAAATAAAATAATGAATGACTAAATTTATATTTCCTGAGAAAGAAGGTAACTGCTGGAATTGACTCAAATAAAATAACAAAAAATTGGATAAGCCAAAAATTTTAACAAATGGCTCTGGAAAAAGAATTTATTGCAGAATTAGATTTAAAAACTGCTGAATAAGCAGAATTTAACACCTATTATTCTTTTTCAAAATATTAATGAGTAAATTGTTGTAAAACAATCCAATTTTACACACTTGGAATGTGTGTCCTTCCGTTACCTTAAAAAAACATAATATTTTTTAACATAATATAATAATTTCTAAAAACTGCACTGCAATTTATAATAATTGAACTCTCCTTTAAGTGTTCTAATTTTTCTAGATTTTTCCTTTTTACGGTTTAGCTGAACTTTTAATAAAAAGGTGTAAGTGTGGTATACCACTTCCAAAAAACGTCCTTCCGTTACCATTACTAAAATTTAAATTTTAAAATAATTTATAAAGTGCTAAATTCTAGATTTTGCATTTTTAATAAAATGCAGTAAAGTGTATAAAAGTCTACCTATCAGTTATTTGAAATAAAATATATTTTTTAAATTATGACCATAAGTTGTTGTACAAACTGGCCTTCCGTTACCGCCAGAATTCACCAGTAGCAACTTGTGGTCATATTTTATCAGAACAATGTATTTTGTAAAACAATCCCTACACCAATAAATACTGAGTAATTGAAAGGTCATTAACGAACATACATATAAAAAAAAACCATAACAGTTGAATTGATAACTCTCTCCCTTTAGCGGTTTTATTTTAAAGTTTTGATTGGCAATTTCGTATAGCATGATTTCAGTGTACACAGGGTTCCCACTCTTTTTTAAAAATAAAAAATAAGGACTTTTTAAGCACTTTCTAAGGACCTAAAAACAGTTTTTAAGGACCCTTTGTTATCGCGATTCTTCCGTAGGTAGAATTTTTTTAAAGACAAATTGAAGCAGTCAGTGTTCATATTAACTTACAAAAGACGTCCAATGCAATGTTTGAAGGTATGTTAACATACATCATTATATAAAATGAGCTTAAGAAATAATTTCTAAAAAAATTAGGACTTTGCTAACGAGGGTTTAAAGTTGCATCTATGTAAAAGATATAAATTTTAATTTAACAAGTTTTAACAGAAAATAACACTAACACATTGATTTGCAAATAATTATATTTAACAAGATTTAAATTTGTAATTGGCAGTTTCTGCAGAAAAATCAGTTGGATATCTTGCTTTTTGTCAGAAATAGTTTTTTCAAAATAGTTTAGTTCAAAAATTCCAACTTCGTCGCGAAGGAAAAATAAGGAGTTTTTAAGGACTCTTGATCAAAAATAAGGACTTTAAAGGGCTCTTAAAAATGAAAAACAAAAATAAGGAGTTCTTAAGGACTTTTAAGCACCCGTGGGAACCCTGGTACATTTCAAATCCACCAAATTGCCACTGATTCTTGTTCCAACATATATTGCTCTCCTGGTTAGTTGAATAAACATCACACCAAGGCTGCAAAAAGATCTTATAGGTGACTATTATTTTTCATTTGACCCGTTTTCAGGTGCAGCGCATTACAGATTTTTTCAGCCATAGGCAATATTTTATAAGCGGTACATTTCTCCTTCTTCTATCTGTGATTTTGAAGTAATAGTATTGTACTTCAGAAGTAAATTCATGTCAGTTCAGTACTATCAAATTTAAAACCAGTGGCAAACAAGGAAAATGCATGATTTCAATTAGAAAACCTTTTCAAAATATTAAGGGCCATGGAAAAAATAAATGAGTAACTTATGGGTTATTTTACAAATATGGTACTTCTGCAAAAAAAAATCTGTACCTTGTGGCCCTAGGCAATTTCATAATCTGCCCAGTGTTAAATCCTGCACTGGCAACAACCAGGGCATAAAACACAAATCAAAATGCTGGACAGAGCATAAAAAAATTGGTAAATTCCTAGTGTACGATGCCTCCTTGGCGCAATTCTGAAAATTGACGCCAAGGCCTTGGCAAACAACGTGAAAAAAAAGTACATCAAAGCCGTACATCATAACATTGCTAGAAACGTCATGAAAAAGGGTTGCCAAAATATAAAATTTATCGGCGACCAATTGTCGCCAAATCGCATTTGGCCGGGGCACCGTACACTAGGAATTAACCAAAAAATTAATTAAAAAAAAGTAGAAGTGTTGTGGATCGGGAAAATTTAATTAGTCAGAAAACATACAAATCAATGAAAAGGGAACATGGGTTGTGACAGAACTTGGCTTTAGATGGTCAGTTGACAAAATATCAGATGTACTGAGAAGGTATTGCAAAAATAAATTTATTTTATTAAAAATTGCAATTTTGTAACATTATTCATGTATAAAAAAAGGCACAATAAATTATATTCGTATGTTTAAATATAATTATTAAATAATTATATTCATATGATTAGTAATTATACTTATATGTAAAAAAATATGCACATTGTTATGCATAACAATGAACATATTTTTAAACGTGATAAAATAATAAAGATGTTCGTAACTAGTGACTATTACCGGTGAATTAACAATCACGATTTAAAACTTTAACAAATATTGTTACAGTAAACTTTTATATTACTTTAAGAACACGAAGTAAAGTCGAAAACGAAACATTTTACAATGATATCTTGTTTTACTTTTGCCGATATAGGTATAATGTAAAGTATGAAACTGATGCAACTTAAATTGCCAAATACATTCCTTAAAATATGCTATCGCCATGCAATCAGTATATCTTTTAAAAAACAAATTCTGCAACGAATTCGAAATATGCTTTACATTATCAACAAGAAGCACTTCATTATCTTATTTAGGCAGATGGAAAGTACCCAAATGACTTATCGAAAAGGTATCATTACAAACCTGAGCGCCATTTGCAACCATCTTATCCAGCTTCTTGCCAATTTTAAAAACATCTTCTTCGCAGCCCATTCTCACTTTTGGAGAGAAAAATGTCGGTAAAAAACAAAGAAATAACTAAAATTTTGAATTTTAAGAATGAAATTATCAGATCAAATTAAACCAGTTGGGAGCACGCTACACGCGCGGGTAGAGGAAACACAACAAACATTAGTAATGTTTACGATCGACAGCGCCACCACTCAAGGAATCTGTTTTCAAGTTTTGGTTTGGTTGAAAACATTCTAAAGATATATATAGTTAGTTAATTTAAGTATTTGGTTATTTATCGAGCTAGAAAGATTTTGATCCGCTGTTTTGAAATTTTAAAGCATGATCGGAAAACGAGTTAAAAACCTGAGTTAGCATCCCACTTTCTAAACATTCACACTGCTTAACATGTACCAACCAATTTTACATAATGACTGTTTTATTTTATAACTGGAAATGAACGCGAAGTCTAATTGCAAATCTAGTACCATGTTCCCGACAAGCTATCCTAACCTTCAAATCCTATTGTAAGATAGGTCCGATCGGAAGAGTATCGACCTAATAATCGGAAAATATAGTGGGTTCGATGTCGGTTTTTGACAAACAACGACTCGTACGGAGAGTTTTCAGTTTTATCAAACAAATGTATCCGCCAAACATCTGTCTTGCTGAGGGGGATAATATCACGGAGTAAGTTACTCAAATAGCCAGTGGCGTAGCCAGGATTGTCCGAAGGGGGGGGGTTCATAAATTATTTTTGAACCGACCAAAACCAAATATTTTTTTTTATTAATAATTAATTTTAACCATTTTTTAACTAATAATTTTAATTAAGTTGAATTCATAATTTGAATTAAAATAAATTAATAATTTGATATTAAATTAATTAATAATTTGAGTTAAAATTAATTAATCATTTTAAATTATCAATTTTAATTAATAATTTTAAATTATCAATTTTAATTAATAATTTTAAATTATCAATTTTAATTAATAATTTTAAATTATCAATTTTAATTAATAATTTTAAACTATCAATTTTAATTTTAATTATTAATTTTAATTGGTAATTTTAATTAATTATAATAATTTTTAAGTAGTAATTTTAATTTATGATATTTTTTAATTTAAGCAGTAGTTTTAAATTTAAATTTTAATTAATCATAATAATTTTTAAATAGTAATTTTAAATTAGTAAATTTAATTTATGATATTTTTTTAATTTAAGCAGTAGTTTTAAATTAAAATTCTAATTAATCATAATAATTTTTAAATAGTAATTTTAAATTAGTAAATTTAATTTATGATATTTTTTTAATTTAAGCAGTAGTTTTAAATTAAAATTCTAATTAATAATTTTAATTAATTAAAATTATATAAATAAGATGTAAATTAAAAGCTTAATTTTAATTAATCTTCAGTCATTTCCTAATTTAAATTACTAACAAACCTGCCTGACATTTCAATGGGATTTAAGTCTGTAGCTAGATATTGATGGTGAGTCCGGATTGAAGCAATTTTAAATTAATAATTTTAATTAATAATAATAATTTTTAAGTTGTAATTTTAAATTGGTAAATAGCTCTTTATTATATAATTAAAAATAACAGAATAATATTCATTACTTTCCGGTTAATTTTATCATGCATGACTGTGGCGTGACATGGACATGGGGGAGGAGGTTTAATTGGTTGAGTGACGCAGCAAAACGGCGCATTGCGACAAAATCATAACTGAAAATGGCGTTGCTCTTAAAAAATCAAATAATTGAATAAAAAATATATTTTTATAAAAAAACAAACATTGATTTGTATAATCTGTGAAGCTAGAAAATGGAAAATTGCTTGTCTAATCATCAGCACGAGATGCAGCGCCGCAGAAAAAAATCTACAAAAAGGTTATGAACACAGATTTAAACGAGAATCTGTTGACCCCACCCTTCTTAAATAGAGCCAACTTTTTCATTATGTGCCCTTAATATTTATAATAGTTGAATATAACTTTTTAATTATCCCCCATAAAAAATTTCACACGAATGTTCATCAATCTTGGGAATAATCAAAACCCAAATTAAAAAAAAAGCGGAAAACCGCGTTTCCGCGTAAAAAGTTACATTTACAAATAAGTGTCTGAGTGACAGAAAACTAATTTGCATATATAATTGAATAAAAAATTAGTTAGTTTTGGGTATTTTCAACGATAATCTCAATAAACAAAAAAAATTGAATAAGAAAAGGAAGGCATACTTTAAACATATCAGTTAATTTTTTGCACGATGCTCCTTTCTTTTATCTTGAATCTTCCAATAGTTTATGTTTAGATGCCGGCATACAGTGAAAATGGTAATTCAGATAAGCGTAGCAAGCATGTGCAGTACTGGCGTGATTTTCAAATTTAAATGGCAAATGAGAGACATACAACCTCTCAGAAAACTGATGTTTGAGAATGGGAAAAAATTCCACCGGTATTGTGAGAGAGCAAAGAGGATCACAGGGCATTATATTTTTGGCAGGAGTCATTTACAATCCTTTCTCAAAGCGCGTAGGGGGTGAATGGGTCTTTTCAGGGAAAATACCCAAAAAATAAGCAATTTCTGGATTGATGTATTGTGAATTCCAGGTCAACTGCCGCCTCATTTCAAGTGTTAAAAAAAGTAACCCTTTACATCATGTACAAACACCCTACAATTATCTTTTGTGTCGCCAACTGAAATACCAATAGACTTCTTTACTCCCGTGTTCAGCAAATGTCACGTAGGTTGAGGTACAATTGAGACACCCAAGATAATTATACAAACCTACTACCCCACCGCCCCCCCCCCCCCCCCAACCCCACCCGACAGGCGCTCCTTAGAATCATCCCTTCAGGGGACAGAAGGGAAGGGAGCAGGAGATACATGTGGGTTATACCAGGAAATGCGACGTGTGTTTTTTTCTATAGAAATCGGGGAAAAAAATCTTCTTTTTTTTTGCACTTATTATTTAAAAAAAAAAAAATTGATTTTAAACTGGCTATGGGGGGGGGGGGGGGGGGGTTCTGACCTAAAGTAACACAATGCTGGCTACGCCACTGCAAATAGCATCACATTATCGTTGTGAAATGGATATTCAGTAAATGGGGTGCCAGCTCAGTCCTAGTCAACTCACCGTTTTGCGCAAAATTACCAGGTAGTGTTTGTAGGTTTTGTTTATGGCACATAAATCCCTGAAAACACATTTAACCCTCTGACGCTGAAGGCTGCATATTTTATATATACGTCCATAGATCTCCATTTTTTCTAGTCATGCATCCAATTTTTAAATTCATAAAAAATCTTCATTTAAAAATAAAAAATGATATAATATTAAATAGCATGACCAGCAGCAGTTTTGTACTTCACAGCCGTATTTATAAACCTTATTTTTGTACAATTAAAAATGTGAGCAAAATACTTTAACGCCTATGGGCTTTAAAGTATTTTGGGGGTCTGAGGATGAAACCAAAAGAGGTGATACTCAGCAGAGGCGCTTTTTTTAAAAAAAAATTCTGTTTCGATTCTGAATTTTTTCTATAGTGATTATTTACTGTTTAATCGACTAAAAAGCGCGCCAACGATAATCGACAAAGCGCGCCAAAAGGATAAAGGTTATTAATTTACCTGTTCGGCTTTTTTTTATGTATGTTCGCACAAGATTTCTGTTTTAATTCAGATATTTGAAATTTTTTGTTTTTGTCGGATAGTGGATGTCTCACTTGGATACTTCTTGAAAAAAAAAATATTCGGTTATCCGACATTTAAATATCCGGAATTTTCAATTAACCGGATAGATTGAAACAATAATATTGTCCGATTTCGAATTTTTTTTGTTAAATAGAGAAAATATCTGCTTTTGCAAAAATTAAAAAAAAAAATCGTTTTTTCGGGTATTAAATATCTGAAATTATGGATTAACCGGACTTTTTTTTTAATCAATTTCTTCCGATTTCAAAATATTTTCATTGTTGAATAAAGTTTGTAAAACAATATGACATTTCGTTCATTTTGTCGACTCACAAAAATTCAGTAACGTATATTGCAAACACGTTTTGTAAATGAGGTTCTCTAATCAGTGATGTTGTGAAGAACTTTTATCATATGTGCATATGAACTACCTTTGACGTCACAGCCTGATATTGGTTGCCGTGCTTTTCAGTAGGTTAATTAATGACCTATTATCTATAATTAATAGCTTATTATTTAAATCAATAAAATGATTTATTATCTATTATTAAAAATCCTAGTTTTAATGACTTATTACTTATTATTAAAACTACCTATTATTATAATGACGTATATTACCTATTATTAAAATTACCTATTATTAAAATTACTTATTATTAATGACTCATTACCTATTATTAAAATTACCTATTATTAATGACACAGTACCTATTATTAATGACATATTACCTATTATTAAATTTACCAATTATTAATGACTTATTACCTATTACTAATGACTTATTACTTATTATTAATGACTTATATTACCTAGTATTAAAATTACTTATTATTATTGATTTATTATACCTATTATTATAACTACCAATATATTATTAAAATTACTTACTGTTAATGACTCATTACCTATTATTAAAATTAACTATTATTAATGACTTATTACCTATTATTAATGATTTATCACTTATTATTATAATTACCTATTATTAATGACTATTATTACCTGTTATTACTGACTTATCACTTATTATTAAAATTACATATTATTAATGACTTATTACCTGTTATTAATGACTTATCACTTATTATTATAATTACCTATTATTAATGACTTATTATATATAATTAATAAACTATTAGTATGTATATAAATAAATATGACCTATTACCTGAGAAGGTTATCTGGATATTGACCCCTATAGAATACTCACGACTATTACCAATCGAAGAAATTACAAACAGAATATTTTCTCACATTCCATAGGAACTTCGACCCTACCCTTAGGAACAAATAGAAGGACGCCTTTCGAGCATTCTTCGACGCCTATCCTCGACAGACCCTTCCTACCCATTGCCAGGGACAAGTGCTTTGATCAATGGACAGAAATGACGAGAATGCGAAATTGAAGTGGGGTCCTCACCAAAGACGAAAAATTGCAGGAAGAAATGAAAATAGAGATGAGAAATTCTCTCCACTGTCGGTGCAATAGTCAATGGGAGTTCCCACTTTGATTGAAGTTGTTTGTGAGTGACCCATGATTGGATGGCACTGCTGAGTATTCTGGTGGTAACAATTATTGCTTGGTTATAACCAGGTAAAATCACTTTCTCAGATTTTATTATAGTATATAATATTTTTATTGTGTAGCTCCCCTTTACGTCTTATACACGTGTCGGATCTTTTCAAGTGAGGTATCAAAATATCTACGCAAAGCATTTAAAAAATGCGTTTTAAAGAATTATTGCATGAAGATATATCGTGTGCGAAACATAAAAAAAATATTTCTAAATTCCAACTCCACGAGCCTTTGTAGTATAGTCGACAGCTCGTTGGACTATGAAGCAATTGGTCGGGATTTCGAGTCTAATCGGAGACACTCAAATTTATCGTCAACGGTTCTCTAGAAAACGCAGGACCACGGTAAGTATTAAATTATTTTTTAACTTAAAGAGGGGCACAGTAACCCAAAAATAGTAAAATTCTTGAATTTTTTCATTTGCTAAAATTATAGTTTGGAATTCTCTAAATATGCTTGCATACATTCTATATATATTTCATACGTTCTTAATGCGCTTCGTCACATTGCAAAGCAGTATTAATCAAAAATATCTGAATCCAGTCAAAAAATGTACTCAAAGTTATACGTTTAGACTCAAAAGTACGTAGCAGTCAATTGTTATCGGCTTCTTCGGTAAAATTTATGAAAATGGATCTATCTGGTTTTGAAACTAGAGAGCTCAAATACAGTATCCTTATCAGGATTACATAAGTATGCTAGGTTTCAAGTCCATGTGACTTACATATGAGGATTAATATTGAACTTTAAGATTTGAGGATATAGCGCCAATAGAGTGAGTTATAATAGATCATGAAGTAATTTTATATCTTTTTATATTATTATTTTACTTTTAAAGCATGAAAGCGTTTCTAGATGCACTATAAATAAAAGTGCTTAAGAATGAGTACATGAACGTACTTGTTTGTTTTTAATACAATTGCATTGTAAATCGGAAATGATGTACTCAAATTTAAGCAATCGTATTTTCGCAAAAATGAACAGTGTGATTTAATATGGCTACTCTCAGCTTCTGTTCAAGCCATCTTAACAAAGCAACCTCACAAGCATAAAATATTTGTTCAGAAGATGGTTTTCCATATTATTGGATGTCGATTTCTTAAATGGAAAATGTGTTATTATTATTCAATTATCTAACTTTCTATATTTTTGACACACCTTTTTAACATTACTTCTGCTTATAACATTACTTTTATTAACATTACTTTGGCTTGCGTCGCTTCGATAGCCGAACGGATAAGACTGCGGACAGCGGAGCTGCATACATGGGCTCGATTCCCGGTAAGTTGTAATTGTCGGTATTAGTTTAAATTGGTTTATGAAGGCACGCTACTAGTCTTTTTATTAATTTTTACATATTTTTGACAACATGTCTTTTTCAAAAATGAAACTTATGTATTCGCAGCTATAATAAGCATCGCATGTAATAAAAAATGAGTAAATTTTACTTAGTTTTGAGTTCGTATTTTTATTAGTATGCATACAATTTTAACTTGTAGTTGAAACGACGGGCGAATCTTCATTAGCAAGAATTCGCTTTTGCATTAAGCTCTCAACGATTGCTCAATTTATTTACAACAAAACGATGCAACTCAACATGTGGTTTATTTATTCATTCATTTTAATGCGTAGTTTTCAATGAATAGAGAAATATTCGGGGAATGGAATATGGCAACGCAATATTAAGTGACAAATGAGCGGAAACCAAAACATCTGCCAAAAATCAACATTGCCATTCAAGTATAGATAAGTGTACACGGTGACAAGTGATTATAGTTTGTTCGAGATTGATCTATTTGAACGTTTTTTGTTACCTTTTCTTCACCTTTATAATAAAAGTACTAATTGTCATGTCTTTCTTTCAGGGCTCTTCGCAGCTGTTAATAGAACAAATATTTGATTCGTTTTCATCGTTTTCAGAAACCTATATTTATCTTGCACCTTATCAATCTTAGCAGATGTTGAAAAGCACTCAATATATGAGTATAATGGTGCGTCGAGATACATGTCCTTCTCCAATTGTTAATGTTTATTAATTAACCAGCAATTTATTCCCCTTCTTTGCATACATTTTTCTTGAAACCCAATATTTTTATGTAAATTGAAAAACTTAGAGATGGGACACTGTAGTGTTGCCACACTGTTAAAAATAGGTACTCAAAAATAAGTTAAATGTACTCATTTTCGATTATAATTGATGCTTATCATATCTCCGAATACATAAGTTTCATTTTTGGAAAAGACATGTACTCAAAAATGAGTACAATGATCAAATATGAATAAAAAGAGCAGTTGCTTGCCTACATAGGTCAGTGGCGGCTCGCCCACTACAGCAAGTACAGCCGGGCTGCACCTAAATTCGTTAGTGTATTTTAAAACTAAAATCAGATATTTTACTAACTTTCTTAAATGAAGATTAGAATTGAAAATGAAATTTCTACGGTAGTAAACAAAATCTCCGTTAAATAGCAAGCATGTTACCGTAATGCACAATTCAGGAGGGGAAAAAACTCCCATTCAATCAAAATTGCAGCTAATAGGCGAAATTCGAAATCGGCTGCATCGTTGCCATGGCAACCTCTACGTAGTATGGAGATTCCCCCCATGCTAATGCACTGAATTTCTGAGAAGGTACAGCCGAAATGGATTTTCTTGTTTTAGCTGCACTTCAGGTTCGATATGCTGATTGGCTCTTGGGTGAAACGAGAACTTACGAGAATATCTCCAAACGGAAATGGTTTTCGTGATACATTTACTGTGTGTTGTTGTTTCAGGACGTGGTCCTACTGTTGTTTCGTTATGTAAGTTAATATTAAAATTGACCGATTCGCATGTTTAAAAGAAGGGAGGATTGCTTTAATTTAAAAAAAATAAGTAAGTGTTTTCTATTTTTTTTCTATTGAAATTGTTTTCAATTTCTATTGAATTATTTTTGCTATTTAATTGTTTTCTATTGAACGCATGTTATCATTTCGTAAAAATTGAAAGGAAACTTTGGTTTTGAGTAGTGAATAATAAAGAATTTCCGTTCATGTATGATTTTTGGAAAATAGGAAGGGGGAGGGGGGGGGGGGATTCACATGATTTCGGCTGCACTAACATTTTCGACCACGGGCCGCCACAGACATAGGTTGCACCCATAAATCTCTTTCAACAAATATTAATAATTGCAACAAAGACTTTACCGGGAATCGAACTCAGATCCTCAGGCTTCATAGCCCAATGCCTTATCCTCTGGGCGACGTGAAGAAGATATAAACAGAAATGTGTAAAAGGTGTGCCAAAAAATGAGAAGTAAAATAATTTAGTAATAACTCAGTTTCCATTTAAGCAATCGACCTCAGATAATTTGGAAAACCCTCTTCTGAACAAATTTTATAAGTTTGTCAGGTCGCTTTGTTAAGATGGCTTGAACAGAAGCTGAGATTAGCATTATTAAATCACACTCTCTTTTTTTAGAAAGTACGATTACTTAAATTTGAGTACGTCATCCCTCATTACTATGCAATTGTACTCAAAGAAAAATGAGTTTGTTCAGGTACTCATTTTAAGTACCTTTTTTCAGTACTTTAAATTATATTTATATAAAAGAGGTACACATTGTAAATAGTAATGCCCGGAAAGTTATAAAGAAAGGTGGGCATAAAATAGAAAGTAATGTAATTAAGATAAATTGAAATTGTAACTTAGGGCCTTTTTAAAATAAAATATTGATACCCAATTATCTGCCTTATTCTTCTATATAATCAATATTCTTCTTTCGAAGACATGTTGGTTACGTTGCTAAATTTGCATAAATGAATTATCGAATTAAATATTTTTATACTCGTAATGCTAATTATTTTTTAATTTAAATGATTCTTGCATGTACCTTTGAAATTTTAAAGCTTGATTTTTAAATGTATTTGAAATATAAATTTTCCAAAATTATTTTCTTATATTCACTGGCTTCTTTACAAAGCACATACTGTTCTTAAATTGATAAGGAAGTATTGTTTTTTTACAATTTAAAAGTTCCTTCCTGTAAAAAGTAACTGCATGCACATGTAACAAATAAATATTTGTAATAAATGTGACGTGTAGTTTACACATATAACTAAGTTAATAGACTGCCAATTAAAAAGGTTTATTAGTGTATTGAATAAAGAACTCTACATGAGTTAAAAAGTTATTATACATAAATTCATATATACTGAATTATTGTAGAAAAAAAAGTTTTAATAAGTACAAAATTGATACGAAATAATTAAATTTTTTAATACTTGTTTGTAAAATTAAATTTTTTTTTTTACTTTTTAGCTCATTTTTCCTAAAGTCGGTTTTTCAAAAGATTCTTTTTTTTTAATTTGTAGTTTTTAATTTTTAATTTTTTTTTTAAGTTTTAATTTAAAGTTAATTTTAAGTTTTTAAGATTTTTAGTTTTTAATTTTTCTGGGGGCTCCGCCCCCTGCTATTATTCTCCAAGAAATTTAAGGTATTGCTCACATTTTTCCACGTCGCGGATTCATTTTAATAAATTCCGGATAAACAAAACTATATTTCTCAACAATGTATATTGTAAAATAGATCTTCAAATATATCCAAATATAATTTATTGTTTTAAAATTTAGTTCATTTTATTTTGAATCCAACGATACCAAAAATATATTAATACGTTAAGTACAACTAATATTTTTTGGCGAATCAATATTAAGCTTTGATGCAAGATTGTTTGAATACGTAAATTTAAACTCATTTTTCTCACTGATGACTTTTTTCATGTATGATCAAGTTTAAATTTATATAAGTTCAGATCTACTTGCTGAAACTGCTCTAAATTTGCTACATTGTATTTTAAAACATAGTACGTAGATTTGTCTTTTAGGATTGGTAGTATATGTAGATTATAGTTTTTTAAAAAAAATTTAAAAAATACTTTGAACAGTGAAATTAGAAACTTTTTTTTCAAATTTTTTTTGCAAATAACAAAAACCTGTAAAGACAGATTGTAAAACACGTCTATTTTTTTATATAAAAATGCAAAAAAATATTTTTCAGAAAATATTTTCTTGGCTTATATCAAAAATAAAAAAGTTCAATTTTTGGTTAATTTTATTTGTTTTGAAAAAAATTATAAATTTTTTCAATGTTTGACTATGTGATTATGTTAATATGCTGTGCGTAGTTATATGGAATAAATATGTAATGTTATCTGCAAAATTAAAGAAAAAAGTAAAACGTGTCTCATACCTACTGAGAACTTAAAAAAAAATAATATTCTTGTTCGAAATAAAATATAGATATCTTCTTTCACGTCCAAATTCTTTCCAAAAAAAGAAGAGAAATAGTATCAATTGATAGACATTTCATTGAGAAAGTTTCACAAAACAATAACAAAAGAAAAATACTAGAGGAAAACGAAAAACGTTTGAAATTGAAACCGAGTATAGAAAACTTATTCCGTTTTCGCTCCTGTCCAATCTCGAACTCTCACCAAATGAAAATATGGAAGAGGAACGAAAACGGCCTAACCGAGGAGAGGAAAAACAAAATAAAAACCAATTCAATGTGGAAACTCGCACGTGCAGTAGACAGCATTCAATACACTCCACAGTATCCCCCCCGACCAAGAAACCGAAGAAAAGGGGGGGAAAAGAAGTGATCGAATGTTTTCAGTTGTCTCCCAGAACCTCGAAACACAGGGTGAGGTCAGCACTGAACAACCGAAACAGGAGATTGACTTTCGATCGATCGTGGAGTCCCTTTCCGCCGACAGATGGCGGCTGCGTCGGGGGAAAGCGCGCGCTTTCGGATTTTTGGCGCGCTCGGGATCGAGTAGTGAGAGTTTTCGGGAGTTGGGGAGTTACATGGAGCGGGATTGTCCGACACAGACGTCAAGCGACCGGTCGCTATGCTTGGGATGCTTGGCGCTTTCTGTTTGTGGATAATCATGGGAGAAGGTGCGTGGATTTTTGTTTGTTGGATTTTTAATTTGGCGACTTTTTATGGAGTTGGCATTGTTTTGTTGCATTTTCGAAAACTTGATTCGATATAAAAATGATTTTAAAAAAAGTGACAATATAAAAATGCGGATCCTGTATAAGTGAAATTTTCTTTGTGATTTTATTTTTAGGTTGGCTACGTTGGATTTAAAATTTGGCGACTTTTTTCGGAATTGTCATTGTTTTGATGCATTTTTAAAAACTTGATTCGATATAAAAATTATTTAAAAAAAAGGTGATAATAGAAAAATGCTGATCCGGTATGAGTGAAATTTTCTATGTGATTGTGGTATTAGGTTAGATACATATCGGGACGGTTATGTCAAAACTTTTATAGAACCTGAGGGATACAGTATATCCGTTTATCTACCATTAATTTTATGCAACATTCATATTTTTAAAATTTATAAATATACTTTTCGTTGAAATATTTTTTTTAGTTTATAGCATCGACAGGACCCTAATGACACCATTAAAAAAATAATGTGATTAAAATATAAAATTAAATTAATTTGCAATCAATACAAATTTATTCATTCGCTAATTCGCTCCCCGCGAAGATGGTTAAGATTCGACGCGAGATAACTCTATGCATAACAACTCTTCTTACAGTATGTTTTTCTTATATACTGAATTTTTTTAATCGCTTTATAATAGTTCTTACTAAAGTTTTTCTTTTTTAGTGTATTTGCACTATTAATTTATTTCGTCAAACAGTTTTAAAGTTTGTAGGTACGTCAATGAAGTGTAATATTTTTAGTTTGGGATTCAAATATATACATTTAAATTATACGCTCAACCGTGCATTAGAAGATTTTTAAATTTGATTAATTAAATATTATAAAAAAAAGGACAACATATTTTTCGGTGTTTCATCTTGAATATTCAGATGCAATATATAGCGTCAAGCATAGATTGACTTTTATAATAAAAAAAAAACCGCATGTAATATTAATATATGCCGCTATTACCACACATAACTATGTATAAACTAAACTAAATACAGTTAGATCCAAGGAGGTAAGAATGAATTTCCATTTTTACCTCCATGGTTAGAACAAACAGTGATTATGACGATAGTCCGTGATAATGAAGATGGTTGGGGCCGTGTTATTTTAAAAGTGAAGAACAGTTACGATGTAAAAATATGAATAAAAATAATAAGAATATTTTGTATATATATATATATATATATTTAACCTCTTTTTTGTAGGATTTTCTTTAGAACTTCAGTTACAAACATATATTTTTATTTTGTATATTCTATCCTGAATTTTTCTTGTCTGGCCCAAAGGTTTATATGTGTTCTATCATGCTAATTACCCATATATTAAAATACAAATATAATGTGTGACGCTAGACTGGCTTTTCATTCCTGCTGACGAAGGGAGATGTATCTCCTGAAAAATGTCCAGATCTCTTGGATATTTTAACGTTGTATTTGTATTTTAATATTCCTAACGCAAAGTTCTATAAGACGAGTTTTTATCTTAATTACCCGTATGTTCTATAGTGTCCATTGTCTGGTACGAATGAGCGATCGTATGGGCCAGACAATTCTGAAGGTATGGCATTTGACTCCGACAAAGAACAGATAATTAATGAGCAATTGGGGTTGTGATTAATATTAAATAAAAAGTTATGTTAAGACCACTGAGCTGAAATTATATAAACACTGGAGTGAAGACTCCCATTGGGTGACAGTGCGTAGTTTAGCGTGCCGCGCGGGGGAATACTGTTCGGAAGAATAGGTTGAGAAAATATTCTACCTTGGCTGATGCACAGTTAGTCGTTTCGCGTCGGTTTTAAGTATTTAAGTATTTGATTAATTAATTAAATATGTTTGTAATTTTTCTTGTACGTAAGAAATAAAGTATGGAACATATTAAATGCGTAACATTTCATGTATTTTTGAATGCCAAAATGTGGTTTTTAAATTAGGTTTGGTTTGGTTAATTAACGTCGCACTAGAGCTGCACTGTGGGCTATTGACGACGGTTCGTGGTCTATCTCGAAGGAAAGACCCGGGAACACACACACATTCATACATGTACCTCGTTATTTTAGAACCAAATTCAGATGACGAGGAAACTCCTGAACTGGCACCCAACGCCTTCAATAGACGTCGGGACTTTGGACCCCGATCAGATTTATCGTGCATCAGTCCCGTATACACGCCGTTAATTTTTGCGGATGTTCTGGACGACTTTTCTAGTATTTTTGTAGCGAAGCTGGCAACCCTCCGATCGCAAGATCACTACTTTTTTTACTTTTCTTTGTCAAGTCCATCGAGCGGATTCGAACCACCAATCCTCGGATTAGTAGCTGAACGCCTTAACCGCTCGGCCACGGAGGCCACTTTTAAACTTGGATGTATGCATTTCACATTCTATGCCAATTCAAAAGTCCTATATTTTTCTTTTTTTACTTAAAAAGGTGTACAGTGGTCGTGCACTCTTAGTCCCTCCAGTGATTATTATAGCTTAGTAGATAAGACTTGATTAAACGAAATCAATAAATAACAATTCATTACAAATAAAAAGAGGCACGTCGTAAAAAACAAATATGCTTAAAAATGAGTACCTGGACGTACTTGGTGACTGAGGATATGTGTTCGATTCACGGTAAGTCTTGTTTGTAATTGTCGATATTTATTGAAAGTGATTTTTGAAGGCAGCCAATGTATGCAAGCAACTGCTTTTTTATTCATTTTTGAGTTCCTATTTTTTTAAAATAAAACTTATGTATTCGGAGTTATGATAAGCATCGAATGTAACCAAAAATGAGTATATTTTACTTGTTTTTAAGTACCTATTTTTAACAGTGCAACTTGAAGGTTTCTTGTGAAATAAAATAAAAATAAAATTATAATAGAAATAAAATAAAATTATTCAACTAGTTATTTTTATTTTAGAAAACGCCTGCATGTCTTTTTAACAAAATAGCAAACTAAAAGAACTAGAAATTTTCTCTAAAAGAAAATCTTTGTTTATTTCAAAATTAAAAAAAAAGCCTCTTTGATCTCTTGATTTCCAGTTTCTAAAGACTCCGGAGAGCGATTATAATTTTTTTGCGTAATAGGAAGAAAAAATAATAAATACATTTTAAATATTATATTTATGTGAAGCCTTGTTTGATAAAATAACAAGAACATAAGCTAACAAAATACTCTTTTTTTTAAAAAGTTAGTTTATAAACATAAGTTCAAATAGTTTGATTTCTATTTTCTGTTTGCTGCAACGATAAATAAATAGATAAGTAAATAAGAAAAATTATAATTTGTTAACTTAGTGCGTTATAAAGTTTTTTGAATACTTTATTTGTGTATAAAAAAACTTTTATGTATCACAAACACGCTAATTTTGAATAAAAAAGAAACAAAGTTAATATAAATAAAAACGCTTTATTTGAAAATAAAATGTTTATTCATTAAAACCAGAATTTTGAGACTTCTGATTTTGATTAAGTTCTACCTAATGAAGTGGATAGAAAAGGAAATGTTTTAAAATTGTTTTGTTTTTTATAAATTAAAGTAATTAATTTTTTATGTATATACCTATTTTTTAGAAGTTTACTGTTCTGAGGTTATTTAAGATTGCATTATTTTTAATATTATAAGAAAAAATAAAATATGTTTTCAGATAATGGCACCGGAATAAATTTTCTATACTAATCGACTATTGTCCATTATTAGATAAAAACTCGTCTTATAGAACATTGCGTTAAAAATACTAACATACAAATACAACGTAAAAACAACGAAATAAAAATAGATAAAATCTGGATACATCTCCCTTCATCAGCAGAACTGAAAAGTTTGTGTGAACAACTTAAAAACAAACTCAGATTTGAAAGAGTTGCTAAATGAACAAAAATATCTCAAACGGTTGGAGTTAAATATTGTGTGCCAACAAGCGAGAAATATGAGTTGGTTTGGTTAATTAACGTCGCACTAGAGCTGCACAGTGGGCTATTAGCGACGGTACGGGGTCTATATCGAAGGAAACACCCGGGAACACATACACATTCACACACACACACATTCATTCATACCTGCACCTCATTATTTTAGAACCATGGTCAGATGAAACACCTGAACTGGCACCCTACGCCTTCAATAGCCGTGGGGACTTTGGACCCCGATCAGATTTATCGTGCACCAGTCCCGTATACACGCCGTTAATTTTTTTGCGGATGTTCTGGACGACTTTTCTAGTATTTTGCAGCGAAGCTGGCAAACCTCTGATCACAAGATTACTACTTTTTTTACTTTTCTTTATCAAGTCAATCGCCTGGGATCGAACCAGGAATCTCCGGATTCCCAGCTGACCTATCTCGAAGGAAAGACCCGGGAACGATGCCATGTATTTTTGAACCAATATCAGGTGCCGAGGGCAACACCTGAGCTGGCACTCGAAGCCTTCAATTGACGTCGAGAATTTGGACCCCGATCAGATGTATTGTGCACCTGTCCCGTATACACGCCGTTAATTTTTTTACTTATGTTCTGGACGACTTTTCTAGTATTTTGTAGCGAAGCTGGCAAACCTCTGATCACAAGATCACTACTTTTTACTTTTCTTTGTCAAGTCCATCGCCTGGCATCGAACCGGGAACCTTCGTATTCCTAGCTGACGTCCTTAACCGCTCGGCCACGGAGGCCCGAGAAATATGAGAGCAACAAAGGTTTCATTGGCAATCGAATCAATATTATTAGAAATATGAAACTTCTCCAGGAAGTAAAGTTCGACTGGAGATTTTGGTTTTTCAAATTTAATGTGCGTTAAAAAAAATATATCATTATGTTCCCAAGAGTGCTTGGCAATGGAGGACTTCTTTATTTCTTGTTTGACAGTATGTGTTTGGTGCTCATTAATGGGAAATCATAATTATCTTTAGGCCTCCGTGGCCGAGGGGATAAAGGCGTCAGCTGGGAATCAGTTGGTTCGATCCAGTGCGACGGACTTGACTAAGAAAAGTTAAAAAGTAGTGATCTTGTAATCGGAGGGTTGCCAGCTTTACTACAAAATACCAGGAATGTCGTCCAGAACATCCACAAAAATTATCGGCGTGTATACGGGACTGGTGCACGATAAATCTGATCGGGGTCCAAAGTTTCGACGTTAATTGAAGACGTCGGGTGCCAGCTCAGGTATTGCCCTCGTCATCTGATCATGGTTCAAAAATAACGAGGTGCATGTATGAATGTGTGTTTGTGAATGTGTATGCGTTCCCGGGTCTTTCCTTCGAGATAGACCCCGAACCGTCGCCAACAGCCCACTGCGCAGCTCTAGTGCGACATATTTTAACAAATCCAAACCAAACCTTCGAAATAGGCCCCGAACCGTGGCCAATACCCAATGTGCTGCTTCAGTGCGACATTAATTAAACAAACAAAACCTGTACTTATCTGGTTTTTTAACATACCCTACTTTCACACCCTAAAATAAATGTTATGACTTCTGTCAATATTATAACGGGTCTTTCCTTCGAGATAGGCCCCAACCGTCGCCAATAGCCCACTGTGCAGCTCTAGTGCGACATTAATTAACAAAACCAACTCAATATTATAAATTTTTCCACTGATAGATCTGTAGAAAAACGAAAATTAAATGACATAATCTATCGAAGAAATATATCTACCTTGGTTTAAAAAATATGCAGCTCATATATTTACAATTTTGAAACATTGTTACTAAATAAATATCATTATCCCTAAACCGTAAAATTTCTGATTAAATTTTTGTTGTGATATTAAAAATGACCTTTTTCTTTTAACTCATACTGCGACTTTCTCTCCTTTGATGTGCTGATCCCCATTGGGGTTTCGATACAAGGCCACACAAATTAAGTCTTCCGCTTCTGTGAGTATTAATTAACTTGTCAAATTACGTTGGGAATGAAAAAAAATTATATATTTAAGATAACATCGTTGACGCAGTGATAATAGTTCGTGTTTCATTTTTATGTTGGGTAAATTTAAAAATTGTAATTATCAAAAAAAAAAATATATTGTTAGAATTTTCTATTATATGAATTTTATTTATCAGTTACTTTAAGTAATGGAATAGTATAAGTTTTTTTAGTTTAATATTAACAATATTTTTAATATGAGTGTTTATTTATTTACTCAATTTTTGGATTGTAAAGAAATATTTGCCAACTTGAATTAATTGCTCGTTTTTAATTCAACTATATTTAATGCGATTTTAATTAACTAACGAGTTATTTAAGTTAATTATTAAAATGAAAATTAATTATTAAATATGAAAAGTTAATTGTTAAAGATTAATTAATTATAAAATATTAATTAATTATAAAATATTAAAAGTTAATTATAAAATATTAAAAGTTAATTATAATATATTAAAAGTTAATTATAAAATATTAGAAGTTAATTATTAAATATTAAAAGTTAATTATTAAATATAAGATGTCCACTACAAACGATTTAAAAAAATACATAACAGTCAAATTTATAACCTCCCGGACTTGGCGCGCGATTTGTCGGTTTTAATTTAAAATTGCTGGCGGTTTTATTTTGGAGTTTTGGTTGGCGCTCTGTTCAGTCAGTTATAAAGTTAATTACTGGATCAACTTTTCTTTAAGCCTACGATAAAAGGTTATGGTTATTGCAAGAGAATGCAGAAATAAAATGTTTCCCCAGTTCAAAGTCTATATTTTTGCAAAGGTTTCTGTTGTTTAAATGATAATTAATACTCTATCAACACAGTTAAAAATAGTTTTGTGCATAAATTTAACATTTTAATCATTGGCAACTGTAGAGCCCACACCATAAGAATTGATTTGTTCTATGATTAAAAACTCGCAGATTGACAAAACATAACAATTCCCAATTAGCTTTAACATGTGGGCGTATTCAGGTAAAAAATCCCAATATCAACTGAATTTATTATTCACTATTTTTAGCTATAATTTAGAGGAACAAATAACTGGTGACTTCGAATACGTAGAACAATCTTTTAATAAAGGATTCGAAACGAACTAATTCCATTCGTTACCATGCTTCCCAATGCAAAATCCCTTTTAATTTACCTGTGGGCAGCAACATTTACTTTTGGTATTTTTTCCATGTCCTCGAAAGTTAATCAGTATGAAAACATGATTTTCATCAACGAAAAACATCATTTTCATCAACCTCATCCCCTTATTTCTAAAATCAGAGCCCCGTTACTTATTAGGGTCACGTACGAAATAATTATATAACGAAAACTCGTTGAATACTCGTGGAATCCAGCGAAATCCGGGAGAGATAAAATCTCCGAGAGAATAACCAACCTGGATGGGAGATGGATGGTCGGAAATACAACGAAAATGAATTTTTGAATCTTCAAATTAATTTTGTAGGATGTGTGTTTTTCCATTTCGAGATTAAAGCTTGTGTTTGGCGTGGGTTTTTTGTTTTGTTTCCGAATATAGATTCCATTGATTAATCATGTTCAGGTATTTGTTTTTTTTCTGCTACGTGTTATTAATAGTGGGTGTATCATTCGTTTTTGCTTCATTGATTTTGACTTATTGTAATGCAATGTTTTGTCTTTCTTTACGAGAGCTGGATTGAAAGAGCGGCAGTATCGTAATCGGAGGATGTTTATGCAAGTTTGTTTTTGACATAAATGCGTTATTAATCTTAACGCTCCAAAGGCTCCGTTATAGTTGGTTTGGTTTTGTTAATAACGTCGCACTAGAGCTGCACAGTGGGCTATTGGCGACGGTTTGGGGTCAATCTCGAAGGAAAGACCCGGGAACACATACACATTCACACACACATTCATACATGCACCTCGTTATTTTAGAACCATGGTCAGATGACGAGGAAACACCTGAACTGGCACCCAACGCCTTCCATAGACGTCGGGACTTTGGACCCCGATCAGATTTATCGTGCACCAGTCCCGTATACATGCCAGTATAATTTGTTGGATATTCTGGACGACTTTCTAGTATTTTTGTAGCGAAGCTGGCAACCCTCCGATTGGCTCCGTTGTAGAGTGGCACTGTTATTTCCCTCACACTCCTTCTCTCTCTCTCTCTGTATGTATATATATATATATATATATATACTCAAACCTGTTTTTCTGCGGGTTTTTTTTATGCAGAATATGAAAATTTCAAACAAATCGGAACATAATTGTTAGCTTGCTACCGAGACATATACAAGCGTCTAGTGAAACAACAGTCGTCGTAAAAACTGATCACTGACTACATGGTAACTGAAAAAAAGTCAACTCTATAAGAGTTCGAAAAACAAGTGACGAAAGCGATTTTGAACCAAGTTCGCGTATTGTCAGACTACGAAGGATAATGGTTATACGTTTTGAAAAGTTTTGTATGTGTAAAATAAGTGCATATGTAAATAAAATATTTAAAAATGTTCGCATGTGTACTTTCTAAATCAGATTCCAAAAGGTTTGGCGAGGTTCCAAGTAGCTGTCAAGCCACGTGTCTTGATTTCGTTTAAAAAAGCAATTCCTAGTTATTTCGTAAGGTTTTGAGTTTTTTCTATGTGAGACTTTTTTATGCGGTCCCTATTCACCGCATAATTTTTTTTTATTTGTGTTGCGAAAACTATTTTTTATAGCTACTCATGAAGTTTTGTGCGAATTTTTTTATGCATTTTTTTTATGCGGTCCCTATCCACCGCACAAAAACAGGTTTGAGTGTACATACTGTAAAAAAGATGCTTAAAATGAGTACATGAACGTACTCGTTTTTTTTTTAGTACAATTACATCGTAAATGAACGATGACGTATTCAAATTTAAGTAATCGTATTTTCGCAAAAATGAGCAGTGTGATATAATATTGCTAATCTCAGCTACTTTTCAAGCTATCTTAACAAAACGACCTGGTAAACTTAAAATATTTGTTCAAAGGAGGGTTTTACACAATAATTGATGCCCATTGCTTATATTAAAACTGTGTAATTACAATTAATTTATCTTACGACCCATTCTTTTGCACACCTTTTTGACATTTCTTCTGTTTATATCTTCTTCATATCGCCCTAGTAGCGTTAACGGATAAAGTTCTGGACAGCGGTTTTTGCAGATGTGGGTTCGATTCTGGGTAAGTATTGGTCGTAATTGTTGATATCGAAAATAATGATCGAAAAATGAATCGTCCGTCTTAGGACTCGAACCCACGATCAATTGCTTCGCAGTCTCGGGTGCTACCGACCAAGCTATAAAAGCACGCTCTAGTTACATCTTGGAGTTATACTTTTAAATGTTTCTTTGTGTAATAATTCTTACAAACGCATTTTTTAAACGAACTGTTGAGGAACTGAGATGAACGTACGATTTGCCAGTGTCTGTTACAGAAGTAATGTTAAAAGGCGTGACAAAAGAATGGGAAGTAAGATCATTGAATTGTAATAACTCAGTTTCCATTGAAGCAATCGACATAAAATAATGTGGAAAACCATCTTCAGAACAAATATTTCATGTTTCTCATGTCACTTTGTTAAGATAGCTTGAACAGAAGCTGATATTAGAAGTATTAAATCGCATTGCTCATTTTTGCGAATGTACTGTTACTTAAATTCGAATATGTCTTCGCTCATTTACTATGTATTTGTACGCAAATAAAAACGAGTAAGTTCATTTATTCATTTTTAAGCACATTTTTTATACAGTGTATAACGAATCTATACTACAGAGGTGATATAAATTTTTATCTGAATAGAAAATAGAACATTCGCATTAAAAGTACGAATTGTATGGATTAATAAAAAAAACCCTAAAAAAGTCAACTCTTAAAAAATATTATTCTTATTACAATTGACAAAATAAGAACAACAAAAAAATCAGAAAAAAGAAAATAGAAAATAATTACTACGTTTTTAATTAAGAATCTTTTATAATCACGTCTGTTATCACTAAATTAAGTATTTAATTTATAGGACTAATTAAATATAATGACTAATTACATTAGCCTTATTAAAATTTATACAATCACTACATCAACTGAAAAACAAGGGGGAAATAATCATTAAATGAGTTTGTACAAATTAATCAACAAATTAGGTTTTATTATGAATCGGATATTCTTTTATTTTTTCGCAGTCAATTAAAATCTATTTTGCTTGAAAGCTGTTAAATACAGCCAGAAAAAACTAGTATGTTTAACTATTAGTCGTAAAAAGTGAATGGCATAAATAATATATTTATTTATTTTCAAGATCTGTTAGAAACGAAGTAAGTTAGGTTGTTTTAAAAAACGTTGAACTAGAGCTGCTATTGTGTATTTACGGTTAGCGATCTATCGGAATGCTGGTTATAAACAACAAGGTTTTTAACTTTGTTTTTCATTTTCTCAAAAGTTATCAAATATTGACCTCCATCGTTCTTTCCATAGACATTTTATATACGGACCCTTCATATTTCTTGTATATGAACTATTCATATACTTTATAATTTGGAACTTTCATATACCTTATATATGGACCCTTCATATACTCTGTATATGAACCCTGAATCCTTCATATACTTTATATATTAACCTGGACCCTTCACATACTTCATATATGGACCTGGATGTTTCGTTTGCTTTATATTTGGATCTTTCATATACTCTATGTATGGATCATTCATATTTTTTTATATATGGACCATTCTTATACTTTTTATATGGACCGGGGCTCTTTATATACTTTATATATGAACCCTTTATATGTTCAACACAGAAAAAGGGGCATCAAAATTGTGACATTGAAGGTTTTAGAAAAAAATGCAGTTTTTTTTATTTATAAAATTACAGATTTGTTTTCGTTTTAAGATCCTTCATAAACCGTAATAACCTTTTGAAAAACTGTAAAAACCTCAATTTTGAAGCATTGGCATTATTAAACGGAAAATGCAGATTTTATTAAAGATTTCATGTAGGAAAATTAAAAACTTTTTAAAAAATGCAGTATGCTTCAATATCTTTAATAAAACCTTAAAAAGACATTCAATTTCAGAATTTTGATAAAGGTGCTATGCTGACTTTTTTGATGGAAAATTAAATCCTGACAATAAGAATGAATTTAAATGAAAACTATCGGAATGAATTTAACTGAATACTATCATAATGAATTTAAATGAATACCATCGCAGTGAATTTAAATGAGTACTATCAGAATGAATTTAAATTAATATTATCAAAATAAATTAAAATGAATACTATGAGAATGAATTTAAATGAATATTATCAGAATGAATTTAAATGAATACTATCAGGGTGGATTTAAATGAATACTATGAGATTGAATTTAAATGAATATCATCACAATGAATTTAAATGAATATTATCAGAATGAATTTAAAGGAATACTATGAGAATGAATTTAAATGAATACTATCACAATGAATTTAAATGATGACTATCAGAATGAATTTAAATGATGACTATCAGAATGAATTAAAATGAATATTATCAGAATGAATTTAAATGAATACTATCAGCATCCATTTAAATGAATACTATCAGAGTGAATTTAATGAACTTTCTTACATGTTTTTAGAACAAAACAGCTGTTGTGCATTTGAAATATTATACATATTATATCTGTAATAAAATTTCCTTTTACGCCCCTTAGACGCAACGGATCATAATACATGAAAATTCAAAAGAAAGAGAATTTCATGGACCAGTGACGAATCGTACTTGCATCTCATAAATATCTAAAAAAAATTTTAAAGCATTTAAAATAATTAATTTTAACGGTTTTCTTAAACAAGCCGTTGGCAATGCTGCCATCTATGAATGAGCAGCAGAGTTAAACTAAAATGATTTTTTGACCATAATAAAATATTTGTTAATATCTGTTAGGATGGGTGGTTGGTGTTTGTGTGAATAGGGGAGGGCAAGTTTCAATAATTAAAAAAGAACAAATAGTAAACGAAGATTCTAAATAACGTACGCAATAGGTTATTTGGAATCTACTCTAAAGAACCCTAAAAGTACGAGGAATGTGCAGCACATCAAAACTTGCGAACTATTTTACACTTTATTGATTCAATCAACAATTCAATCTCTTTCTTTTTCCCATCACAATATATTGGTGCCACCTCATCTAAAGAATTTCTACTTGATAAAATAGGTTTACTACTTTAAAAAAAAAAGAAGAAGCAGAGGTGCTTCCTCGTTTCTGTTTCCTATAAAATTTGAAGCTGCCTCGAATTTATTCCTCATGTATTATTCAAAGTCTAATAGAAAGTGCTGTAACTGAATTATGGTCCTCTCTGTGGGCAGATACGATCTTCTTTTGTAGGCTCATTATCTATCTTCGGGGGTCTTTGAATTCGGGGATAGTTGATCGAGACCCTAAAGGGTGGCTGCGATAATTTTATGTTATTTTGTGTCAGGAGGGAAATATATATATTTGAAAAGTGAGAAGAGAACTATTAAATTAAAGTGCAAATTTAGAGGGAAGTCGGAAAGCGGCGGATTAAAAAGTAAATAGATTCATGCTATATCTGAAAAGTTTTGCTTAAAAATAAAAAAATTTATTTTGGAAATATTTTGGATATTTTAAGGATGCTTTCCCTTATGGTAATATAGTAAAAGTTTAACTAAGGGCGAATTCGGTCTTAAAATAATTTATTCGCCATTAATTAAGTTAACTTATTAATTTATCTTCGTGTTGATTTTGATCGCAAACAAATCTTTTAAGATATGATCTATTTTGATTTGATAATATATGAATTTAGATTAATATAGAAGTACGAAATGTCTCTCATTTTGAAAGCACTATACACTCAAACCTGTTTTTGTGCGGTAAAAGGGGACCGCATAAAAAAACGCATAAAAAAATTAGCACAAAATTTCACGAGTAGCTATAAAAAATAGTTTTCGCAACACAATTAAAAAACATATTTTTTATGCGGTGGATAGGGACCGCATAAAAAAAGTCTCACATAGAAAATAACTCAAAACCTTACGAAATAACTAGGAATTTTTTTTTTAAACGGAATCAAGACACGAGGCTTGACAGTTACTTGGAATCTCGCCAAACCTTTTGGAATCTGATTTAGAAACTACACATGCGAACATTTTTAAATATTTTATTTACATATATATCTATTTTTACATATATATCTTATTTTACACATACAAAACTTTTCAAAACGTATAACCATTATCCTTCGTAGTCTGACAATACGCGACCTTGGTTCAAAATCGCTTTCGTCACTTCAAGATACTACCTCGCACTCGTTTAGAGTTGACTTTTTTTCAGTTTTCATGTAGTCGGTGATAAGTTTTTGAGACGACTGTTGTTTCACTAGGCGCTGGCATATGTCTCGGTAGCTAGATAATCAATTATGTTCCAATTTGATTGAAATTTTCATATACCACACAAAAAAAATAGCACAAAAAAATCGCACAAAAACGGGTTTGAGTGTATGTAAAAAAATAGATGCCAAGAAACCCAATTCAGTATTTGGAAGTTAAGGCATAAATATTATTTTAAATAGTGTTAATTTAAATTGCAAATATTTTTTTCTCTTTTATTTATTAAAACCACACCGACACTTAAGAAACTTTTAATTTTTATAATAATTTTTTTAATGCTTGGTATCTAAAATAATTTCCTTGTATTCTCGGGTTTTATAATTTTTAAGAATCATAAGTAATTTGAAAGATTCTGCTTTTAAATGAAACTTTTTATCAATCAGCAAAATAAACGTTCTTTAAATTTATTTTCGTGTGTAAATAAAATATCACAAGGACAAACGTTTCGATTAAAATAATAAGGTGGGGTGTGTACAACGAGACGGCCTTAAGGGTTTATGTGTGTAACATCATACTCAACTGTGGGTTCGGGTACGCATTAAATTTATAAATTTGGAAGATCTTTGTTTTGAATGCAAGTTCTTTCGAATTTCCTATACCGTGTAATCGGATGAATAGAGGCATATTTGTGGAATGAGTTGTTCTTGATTATAGCGATACCCTGTTGAACGCAAACCTTATGAAAAAAAATACTATATATGAGCTCAGATATTTGGAGATAAATTCAATATTGGACTAAAAACGACACAAATTGTGACGTCAGAAGTAGTTTATACCTTCGAGCATGAATGGACTATAGTAAAGCGAATATGACGTCAACATCGTGATGCAAACGTCTCAGACCTGATGGCATCAGACACGTGACTTACTTTAAAAATTTATGAATGAAAAAACGTTCGTGATTGACTTGTGATTTCAAAATAATAGTAAATGTGTTACTTCATGAAGTACAGGATATTTTTATGAATAAACTAGACATTTTTTATGAATGAATGACGTAATAAACCACGTTTCTGAGGCCATAGATGTTGGCCTCACTTTGATGTTAGCTAGATTATAACCTTATGGTTTTCTCCTACTATGAGCGATCCATGCTCGAAGGTTTATACACACATCTAATAAAGTGTCTTGCGGGCATCGCTGATTAGAGGACCCCATTTACAAAACTTGTTTTAAATATACGTTTTTGAATGTTTGGGTCGACCTCACCCAAACTTATACCTTTTAGAATCAGTAAGTATGTCTTTTTTTATCATTTTCCGTTATTTTATTACGAATTTTTAACTGTATTTAGTTATCTTTTTGGGTAAATACAAGCATTGCTTCTATTTACCTACGGTACCTATTTTAAGGTGTGTATTAATAATGGTATTAGGATAGGAAGCGTAGAGTGCAATGTTTGAATTAACATTAACTTTACAATTACTATTAAGATTAATACCTTTAATTACTTTGGCTAGATCGTATAGATAAAGAGAGACATTGCGTTGCGATTTCAATATTAATTTACCCAGAACGTAGATTTTCCTGTTGGGAAGAAAATGCATAGAAATGCAAAAACTTAAACTATAATTAAAGCAAGGAACAGACACTTAAACTTTCCATAAATACATATTTATTACAATATGCGAGAGTATATTGGTTGCATGACTCACCAGGCAAACAGGGGCTGACAGTCCGTCCCGGAGCATATCTCAAACAAGAGATTGATTACAGTGTTTTTACACAAACATTACTAGAGTCTCCGTCAAGTGCTCGTCCAAAATATGGGAGAGCGAGATCTCAGAGCACCAGTCCTAAGAGTGAAGTCTAAGAGTTAAGTGCTAAGAGTTCAGTGTTTTTTGTATTGTTAGAGAGTTTCTGTAGAAGAGTACTGTCGATGCGGTGGGCGTGGGGAACAGCCCCCCGGGATCAGCCCCGTTTTTCGTCATTGGCTCGAAGGATCAAAAACTTATTGCGGCTCGTCTGTGATTGGCAAAAACACACCTCATTCACACGATTGGGGGGGGGGGGGGGGCGGTGAGACGAAAGAGCCCCCGACGAGATGAAGGGGACCCCATATCTTACTTTTATGGGGCCTGATTTATGGGACCTAAATCCCCGAAGAACAACTTTCTTTGTAGCCTTTTAAATCCTACTTGACTCGCTGTCAAGGATTTCTTTTCAGACGTTTTATGGTCACGACAGTCCGGCGCTTCACTCTTGCGTGGGAAAACAGGTGGAGAGGCAGATTTAATTGCATCACCACAAGTTGTTAAAATTGTAAACACTTAAAACAACTTCTCAATCTGTCATGGACTGTTGTTCCATGCTATATGTGGATAAAAGAAGAACTAAAAATATTTATGCGAGGTACAGAAAGTTCTTGAATCACGCATTTTGGATTGGAAAAATAATTATTGGGAAAAAAATCAGGTTGCAAATACAAACAGCAATACAAACAGAAGTACAAAAAGCAATATTTGTTGCGTCAATTTTATAGGTAACTAGCGGCATTTCCGTGGCTGTAGTGGATTATTTCGAACCCTAGTCCAAGTGCATAATGAGGTAGTATATAAATCCGAAATATTCAAAAAACCGAAACAGGAGATTTTATTATCAATAGGTACCTTCTAACTTTGGCTTCAGTTTTAAAATAAATATATAAAGAAGCAGAAAAGTCGTTACTTAATAATAAAAATTCATAAAACAAGTCAGTCAGAATAAAAAGCAGCAATGTACTTGCTAATCAAACTTCATACAGATGCAAAAGCAGTTATATCCAGCCTACGTGAATGTGTATACATTTGCAAAACCAGTAATATCTATATTCCAGTTGCAAGTTACGCAAAAAAATTAAAAATTTTGATTTAAAACTATTCTGTAATATAAGAAGTTACACATTTTAGTAAACTTGTTGCATTTTTTTAAAAAATTTTAATTTTTTTTTTTATTCTAAAAGCAATTGATAAATTTAGATTGTTTTTCGCAATTTACTAAAAAAAAGGTTGATTTTGCATCCGAACTGCTCATATGAAAAACCTCTTGCATTTAAAAGTGGAAAATATTTATTCGGGAAAAAAAAGAACAACACAAAGTTAAGATTGAATTCGATTGAACACAATGAACAGATGGAATATTAATTGAACATTATTGATTACGCGAATCGAAGTCATGCATATTTAAAATACTGTTTTTGATGGAAAATAAAAATCAGCTGATCAATGGTAATATATATAAATTGTAGTTTATTTTTACCATATTAATGTGGGCTAAAACGTCAAGTTTCATATAATGTAAAAAATATGTTTATTGTAAATGATAAACTATGTAAAAAAATATTTATTTTCATGAAATTCGACGAAGTTTAAAAACATCTACTACTTTATCCGCTATAAAATTTAAATATTTCTTATAAACATTCTTAGTTTGTGTTCAAATACCACTTAATCATCTAATCTTTCTGAAACGCACCACCGAAACTTTCTCCAGACATATAATATGAAATATTACTTTTATAAACATTTATCAAGTTATTTAATGATTGCATAAAAAACACAAAAACAAAGAAAGGAAGCGAATATACTTGTAAAAAACAACTATTTCTCGGAAAGTTTCATATTTTAAACCCTTACTATATACCTAAAAGCCACATCTATTTTTGCTTTAAAATCACTTAGTAAAATTGCTTTCGAAACACACACACACAAAAAATGTAATCTCAGTACACCCCAAACAAGCTGTCTTCAAAATTCCACAATCCGTATCGTATTGGCGAATCGCGTTACGGTATTGGCGAAGAAAAAAAATTTAATACTCCATTTAATTTAATCAAGAAGGAAAGAGAAGGCTTTTAAAACTCAATTAAATATCCATTAAAACGCTCGATAAATTATGTCGTTAATCAAAGCGGCTTTTAAGAGAGTGTTTAGTCTAAATTTGTTGGATTCGGCCTCTTGGTTTTGTAGGGTTGCCAAAAATTAATGTACTCCCAGCAAGGGGTTATTAAGCCCAGTGATTATGGAAACGTTTAATAAGAGTGCTTCGGATTTTTAACGACACAAGTTCGTGGGAATTCGAAAAGTTTTTTTGTGAGTAAATATTCTTAATATGTTGGAATTGTTTTTGGTTGGTTGAATATATTAACGTCGCTAAAGAGCTTCGGATTGGGATATTATCGTCGATATCTGAAGATTTGGTTAATTAACGTCGCACTAGAGCTGCACAGTGGGCTATTGGCAACGGTTCGGGGTGTATCTCGAAGGAAAGACCCGGGAACTCATTCATACACGCACCTCGTTATTATAGAACCATGGTCAGACGACGAGGACAACACCTGAGCTGGCACCCAACGCCTTCAATTGACGTCGGGACTTTGGTTGACCCCGATCAGATTTATCGCGCACCAGTTCCGTATACACGCCGCGGTGTTGTGGGCGACTTTTCTAGTATTTTCTAGCGAAGCTGGCAACCCCCGATCACAATATCACTACTTTTTTAACTTTTTTTTTGTCAAGTCCATCGCCTAGGATCGAACTAGGAATCTTCGTATTCCCAGCTGACGCCTTTAACCGCTCGGCCACGGAGGCCTCGCTTCAGATTGGGATATTATCGTCGATATCTTAAGGAAAGACCGGAATGTGTTTAATAATTATGAATAATGGTCAGATGGGGACGACAACATTTGAGGTGGCACCCCATTCACCTAACAATAGCACGAAAACATCTGGACCACGATAGATTTCAGGTAAACCAGTTCCTATATGACAGGTTTTTTTTGTGGACAACCAGGAATGAAACTGACAACTCTCCGATCACAAGATTGTTACACTGTTAGAGCCTAAATTCGATCTCAGATTCCACCGAATACTTTACACCTGTGCTACCGCTGGTGGTCTCTCTATGCCGAAGGAAAGACCCGGAAACAGTGCCTCGTAATTTTTGACTATAGTCAGGTGACAAGAATAATATCTGAGATATCGTACTCACTCTCTCAAAATTTCAACCAAACCACAACTAACGTGTGAATAATTAGACCCCTACAGATTTAACGTGCTCTAGGCTATTTTAAACGGCGCGGCGATTTTTTTGGCGAACGATGAATATCATCTACTAGCTAACTGTTATTTTAAGAAGAAAATTGAACTCACAACTCTCCGAAGATGAGCTTGGTACTTGTACTGATACTATTCCAAAAAGCCAATCGCGATCTCATTTTTTTTAAGTCTAAGAGCTGTTCTACATGTACGTTCTTAACGGTCGTTAGCTGCAGATGGCTGTCGCGATTGATATATACAAACCACATGCTTTTTCCCCAATCACATAATCATCTGTTAAAGGTAACGTGCGTTAAATATGGGATCCATTCTACATGGACGAAATTGATGCACGTGAGCTTTTTCAGATGGGTCTGAGATTGGTGAATAAAAACCACGTGGTTTATATCCACCAATCGCAAAGCAAGCCATCTGAAAAAGCTCACGCGAATTATTAGCGTTCGTGTAGTAATGCTATAAGAGTGGTTTATTTGTTTGTGTATATATATATATATATATATTTGTATATACATAAAAAACAAGCTTTTGTTTATCATTAAAAAAGTATTAGCACTTGTTTTTAATGTCTTAGGAGCTCAAAATGTAAATTGAATTTCAGTATAGTTTCTTCTAGGCTAGGATATTCTAGAAAATTATAGGATATTCTAGGAAATTATAGGATATTCTAGGAAATTATAGGATATTCTAGGAAATTATAGGATATTCTAGGAAATTATAGGATATTCTAGGAAATTATAGGATATTCTAAGAAATTATAGGATATTCTAGGAAATTATAGGATATTCTCGGAAATTATAGAATATTCTAGGATATTATAGAATATTCTTTAAAAAGAAATGTGTTCAAATATAAATTAAACACTCTCCCCCCCCCCCCGTCAGCGGGTAAACCAATGGTAATTAAATTAAACGCTCAAACTATTTATACGGTATTAAAGAGAAAAATTAAACTATTATAACAACATCTTATTAAGGTTAACAAAAAATAGATTAAAATAAACCTAGATAAACTCACATAAAAATGTCTATTTATGCTAAACAACATAGCTATAATTTCCAGACACTTAATTGAGAAACCTATTTTAAAATGACTGTATATATAGAACCCCATTTGCCATTCCGTATCATTGAATAACTAACTTTTCATTTCATCTTGAGACCGTACCCAAGAAAAGGGAAAATTCCAGGGAAAAAAAATCTTGCCAATTTACTCAACTGCCCGGTGCCGAGAATTTGTAGTATTGAATCTGACAGATCCAAATGAAAGTCTCAGTTCTCAATGGAAATATCCCTCTCCGAAGCCAATTGGATGAGAAGGGGGAAGAAAAGTGGGGAAGAAAAGTTTTTCTGCTGGGTTTTTAGGGAAGTGATTTAAGTCTCTCGCAGTCTCGCTTCAAAAGTCCTGGATCCAGTGTTTATTCTCAGTTTTGGTCTGGCGGAATTCGTTCCTGAAAGGGCAGTTCTTAACTCTTTATGTTGCGAAGGGGGGTGAGTTATGTTTTTGGAAGTGGCTTTTGTCTGGAAAGAGTTTCTTTGTTGCGGATATAATGTTGGGTTGCGGTATGCTTTTGATGGTTTTAGTGGGTGGGGTGTTGACTTTAAATTTGAATTCAATTATCTTGTTTTGATATAGAGAAGCATATTTTTGGGGTTGTGAATATGTTATGAAAATATATTGCTTTTGTTTCTATAAACGATTTTTTTTAAGTGTAAGTCTGCTTCTATTTTTCTCAGTTTTAATATTTTATTTAAAAATATAAACAATATTTTTAGAAAAAATTCGAAATTTACAAAGAAAGCACAACTGACGTAATATATATATTTACATTCACAATCGATTTAAATAGGATATAAAATGAATTGTGGATGTAAATATATATTTTACGTCATTTGTGCTTTCTTTGTAAATTTCGACACTTTTTTCTTTAGAAAATTAGGGTTGAGAAAATGAAAGATTTTTTTTTGTTTACAAACACACTAAAAAAGGTACTCAAAAATAAATAAAATGTACTCATTTATGAGTTCATTAGATGCTTATCATGGCTCCGAATGCATAAGTGTTTTTTTGAAAAAGACATGTACTCAGAAATGAGTACAATGAGTAAAAATAAAAATGAATAAAAAGAGAGGATGCTTGCCTACATAAGCTGCCTTTCATAAATCACTTAAACTAAATATCGACAATTACAACCAAGACCTACCTGGAATCGATTCCAGATCCTAAGGCACCAGCATTCTAGAACCTTATCCGTTAAACTACCAGGGCGACTTGAAAAAGTTATAAACAGAAGACAATTTAAAAAGGTATGTTCCAAAAAAAAACAGGAAGTATGATAATTGAGTTGTATTAACTCATTTACCATTTACGCAAACGACGCCAAATAATGTGGAAAACCATCTTTTTAACAACTATTGTAAGTGTGTCAGGTCGTTTTGTTAAGATGTCTTGAATAGAAGCCGAGATCAGTATTATTAAATCACACTGCTTAGTTTTCTGAAAGTAAAGTTACTTTAATTTGAGTACGTCATCGCTCATTTACGATGTAATTGTACTTAAAAAAATAGTAGGTTCATGTTCTTATTTTTAAGTACCTTTGTTTTAGATAGTTTATTTTTACAGTAATTATTACATCCATTCCCATAACCAGGTTTAAAGTAGTTAATTGTTAATCGCATAAAGATGAAAATAATATGAGATCTATCTCAAAAGAAAAATCCAGAAACAGTGCATCTTAATTTTTAACTATTGTCAAATGACGAGTATAACAATACACCTATGCTAGCACCTTTCTCTCTAAACTTTCACACCACGACCAACGTGAAGACATTTGTATCATGAAATTTTTAATGTGCAACATCATCCCCTGCAAACGTAAGTTGGACTTTTACGCGAATAATTATTCTTCGACTACGATATCGCTGTTATTTGTAAGACGAGCATCTAACTATCAACCTTCAGATCACGAGATCGTAACCCATTCAAATAAGGTTATCGTGGAACTACTTAAAAGGTAGACAGCTTTTTGTTATGGTCTTATATAATAATATAATGATGATTCTGCTTTAATAAATAGTGGATATTTCGCTGGCTACAATTTTTTGTACTTTTAACCACGGAGGAAAGAAGAAGGTGGAGGTGCGATCAAGCCTGAAACCGGTTTGCAATGTGAAGTAAGCAATCGCGTAAAAAGTAGGTACTGGCGAAGTATTTGGCGCTATTCCTAAGCACTACTCTGTACCATAGAGTAATGATACAAATAGAGGAATAAAAATGCTGATTTCCGTGTGTGCATCATTGAAACCACGGGATATGTGGAAATGCCAATTCATTCATGCGCCAATATTACTTGGCAGGCCTTGGCGAATTTAAGAACTAAACGAGATCGAAGTATTGTAATATGGTTTTGTGTTTAATTTTGTATTTAAATATAGTTTTTTTTGAACGAGTGGCAGAATTTAAGGGAGTTTAACAGATATATTAAGGATATTTTTCTTACTTTGTAGTTTTGAAATAATTGCATTACGTTTTTATGTAAAAAATTTACCATAAGCGAAGTTCTTTCAATTGTTATTTTGTATACTTCAATAAGAAAATATGAACAATAAAACCGGATAAATATAAAGAGTTTCGCTTCTTCGAGTATTGAACACAAAGAAAATATTTCGTTTCGTTAATGAAGAGGAAATATTTAGCGCATATTGTTTGAAAATAAGTAAATATGTACATATATCTTAAGAAGTTGAATACTGTCCGTATTCAACTTCTTAACATATATGTATAACCTTATCACCAAAAACGAAGAAAGTGCGCCAAATTTGAAACTCCTGCAGATGTCTGAACGCCAAATGTGGCAGCGCTATAACCACGTGATGTTGGTTTTTCTTTTCAATGTTGACACCGCGGCCTTACGAGAGTCTGGTATTGAAGGCGCTCTCTATTTAATATTACAACTCTCTGCTCTGTACCAGTACTTGGCGTTAATTTATTTTATAATTTAATTTGCCTATGAAGTGGCAATAATAGCATTCTTTATCGACTTGGAACTTATAACTGCACCTGACAACTGCAAAAACTGTTATTTCTTGTTGTTTTTATACTTTAAATGTCGTGTGTTAAATAACACAGTCCACGTTGAAATGCACTGCCAGCTGGATTTGCTTGTACCTACTTTAAGGTTGCTATCTTACTTCCAGTGAAATCTCGCCAATTCACCTCCACCTCTTCCTTTACTCCGTGACTTTTAACTCCATTCTTTTGTATTTGAATTAAATTAAATTTGATTACAATTGAAAAGAAACGTTGTTGCTTTGTTATCAAATCTCATTTAACCACTTTACACGCATGTATTTTAATGCGGAATTAAGGAAATTTGTATGACGGTTTAAATATTATATTTATTATTAAAAACTATACATTAAATTGAAAAGTTTAGACATCGTAGATAGAGCATACATTTGCAATTTTTTTTGCTAAATATGGGCGCTTTCCATAAAAAAAAGCAGCAAACGTGTTTATTTTGTCACTCTTTATCAACAACAAAATGAAAATACGTAACAACCCTTAAAGTGACAAAAAAAGAAGAAACAACGTGCAGTAGAGTGATTGATACAATAATCCGAGCTGTAATGTATGACACAGTTTACAAAGAAGCGACACTTTTTTATTGGCGACATTTCGATGCTAAAAAAAAAAATAAGCACTTTAAACAAAAAGTAGAAGAATTAAAGCTTTTTAATGAGGTAACGCAAAAGAGGAAGTGAATTAATAATATCAACTTGAGACTCTTTAAAAGGTCGATGCAATAAAAAAAAAGCGTATCGCTTCGAAAGAAAAGACATTGTTCAGTTAATGCAATCTGCTTTGGCAGCGTCAGACGCTCGTGCGATTTTCATGCGTAATATTCATTAGCTCGTATAAATTGGCATTTTTTGTGATTAAAAAAACGGCTAATTGCCTATTAGCCTTCCGCTCTGGTAGCTTTGTCTTTGAAGAAAAGAGCAGTCGCGACACTTTTCTTCGGATTTTTTTGTTGTCCTTTCTGCTGAGTCAACTTGTTATTTATGTAATTATTAGAATCTTCGATTGAGATTTATATTTTTCATCAAAAAGCAAGCTGTGAAGGTGTTTTGTAAAGACATATATAAGACATTCTGCTTATTTATTATTAAATAACCGTTGGTGTATAAATACAAATACTTGACTATCAGACTTTGGCTGAAGTCCAAAGCAATTAGTTCAGTTTAGTATATCCTAACAATATCTCAGAGTAGGCCTAATACATTTAAACAATCAATTATTTCTCTCGATGAGATCGTCTGACCAGATAATTTGTTTCCATAGAGTATTCTGCTGATATCTGCTGTAGCGACAGCGAAGATTTCGGTTGCAGTTAAAGAAGTTGAACCAATTATCGGTGAAACCTCCGCTTTTTTTCCGATAAAATTTGTTTCGTTCAAACTAGATTTCCCTATAATATGGTGTAAATTGCGGTGAAACGTTGCACCAAGATTTGTCACCCATTTAGCTGCAACTAACATTTGGTGCTCAGTTTCACCATTTTACGGTGCTACCACGGATACCATTTAGCAGTGAAACGTTGTATAAAAACTCATTGTATAAAACTCAAAATTCGAGTTTTTTAGTAGTAGTATTTTCGAAGCGAAGCTGGCAACCCTCCGATCGCAAGATCACTACTTTTTTCTTTTTCTTTGTCAAGTCGGGCCGATCTTGGCCTCCAATCGCGCACGAACTAGGAATCATCTGATTCATAGCTGAGCGCTTTTGTGCAATGAGCCACGGATGCTCCTGTTCGTCGTTGTCTTTCTTGGAGGTGCTTGTTGATGCAACGACAGCGAACCCCCCCCCCCCCCCCCCCACTCTTAATGAGTCGGACGGAGGAACGATTGATTGATGCTCGTGAAGTGTTATTACGTGGGCTGATGAGCTGGTGCTGCATTTCGGCGGTGTTGCGTGTTTGATTGAAGGGTGCGTTGACAGAACGTTGAATTTTGTTTGTTGTCCGGAGTCGCCAATTTGGAATGTGTTGCACTTGGCCGCATAGGCGTAAAGATGTCAAAATTTTTGGGGGGGCCCAAAATTTAACTTTTAACTGAAGAAAATTGCGTATTTTTGGGGGAAGAAGGGGGGGGGGAATATAATTGAAATCCGAAAATTTATGGTAATGTAATTTTCCCTTTGTCATGATTTTCTAGTTTGTCCATTCAATTAGATTTATGGCCAAATTCAGTGGCGTAGGAACTTCTTTTTTTCAGGGGGGGGGGGGGGGGCTGAATTTTTTTTTCAATATATATATTGTTATACAATATAAAATAGTACGGAGTTGTGAGCTATTAAACAATTAAAAAACAATCAATGCTTTACATTTTTACTTGTTAAATGTTTTAACTTGTATCCGTTTTTGTTTTGACAGCTTTAGAACATAAAGTAACCAGGAACAGGTTAATAGTAATTTCAAATGTCCGTATTGTACGCTAAAATGAGAATTTTTCAAGATTTGAGGAATTCGTCTCTATTTAACTTTTTTTGACAAAATGTAATTTTCTAAAAGAAGAAATGTCAACTATACAAGCTGTTTAGAAAATAGTGCATGAATCTGATGGTTTATTATTTCAAAAGGAACAAATTATGGGAAATACGATTATAATTTATGAAATGTCCATAAATAATATTTTTTTTATTTAAAAACGTATTTTTTACATTATTCTTAAAATTACTCTTTAAAGCTTTAGCGTTGTAGACATTTATATAAATACTTGAAATTACGTTTATTTTAGCTGCTTAAATTGATAAATTTATAGGTAGTTTTCAAACTAAACTATTATATTTATGCTTTTCTGACATTTAAAAAAGACGTAATATAAAAAAAATGTACGTGAGCCAGAGTACTGAGTACAAAAAAAAAAATAGATATTATATTATATTGTGAAAACCTATAAATTTGTCATTTTAAATATTACTGAAATGAAATAAACCATAACAAGTATTCTATTGATGTAATAAAATAATTAGCAATTTAGACTTTATGTAAAAAACACGTTTTCCTTACTCTAATTCTACAATGACATTTAATTTATTATATGTAATTCAACTTAAAATTAACTTCAACTTGTTTTTAAACATAAGCATATGCTTAGTGTTATTCACTTAATAGTGTATAACAAAACTAGAGTTACTGCCAATTGATAAGCATAATTACAAAACATTTATCGTTAGAAAAGATGGTATTACTTTTAATTGACTTTTAGAATACAGAAATAATTACTTAACTAACAAAACAGAGGAATATGCTGACAGAAGAAATCTACTACCATTCGTTTGCAAAAAGAAATGCTTCCTAAGATTGACAAAACAGGAGGAATATGCTGACAGAAGAAATCTACTACCATTCGTTTGCAAAAAGAAATGCTTCCTAAGATTGCTGTCTGTAGAAACCGTAATGCGGTTGTAAGATCTCACCAGGGATTTCTTATTTGTTGCTGTAGCCCTCCCATGACTTCGGCCCCTAGAGGCAAGTTTCAGAAAAGCGTACATACAAAAACTGTCTACACAAACAACAAGCACAATGGGGGGATCATCAATCAGCTAAAATCGACTATAAGGGCGAGGGCCAGTAAATTACAAACAAATGGGGACGAACAATACAATTCACAGCTTTGGTGGCCATTCACATGCTTTGAAGATGAGCGTACTACCCCCCTGGTACTACCCGACATGGCTGGTCGAGTAACCAGGTGGCGGAAGGCATTTTGCAAACGAAGTACAGCTGTTGACGACAAACAGGTAATTTTCTGGTGTTTCTCACAAAAGGAGACATATGACTAATGATATGTCGTCTTCGATTGGAAACAGTTGAGAAAGGAACTCATTGTCCTCCTGTACCTTTCAAAGCGAAATCCCCCCACTTTAAAACACGTTTAGAATAAATAAGGGGTGCTTCCTTTTGAATGGCTCTTTGTAGGAATTCTCTATTCTACGATCGGTTTTTTAAGTAATTTTTTAAAAAAATAGTATAATATTAGAGGGGGGGGGGGCAGTGGCGGCTCGTGTACTACAGCAAGTACAGCCGGGCTGCACCTAATTTTATTAGTGTATTTTAAAACTAAAATGATATATTTTAGTAATTTTCTTAAATGAAGGTTAGAATTGGAAATGAAGAAGAAATTTCAACTCTAAGTAAAAAAAAATCTCCGATAAATAGCAAACGTGTTTCCGTAATGCACAATTTCAGGAGAGGATAAAACTCCATTCAATCAAAATTGCAGCCAAAAAGCGGAAGTTCGAAATCGGCTGCATAGTTTTACATGGCAACCTTACGTACTATGGCTTCCCCTACACGCTAAAATGGAGGATGTGACGACACAAACGTAGCGCAAAAGGATTTTTTAAAATTAGCTGTACAAGGGATTTCGATTAAATGATTGGTTCGTTGCTGAATTGGCGAGGCAGGTTGTAGGAAAACGATAATTTCGAAGAATTTCTCCAAACGGAAATATTTTTTTCGATAAGTTTGCACGTGTTTTTTTTTTTTTACTTAAATTAATATTAAAATTGACTGATTCGCAAGTTTGATAGGAGGATTGATTTAATTTTCAAAAAATAAGTGTTTTCTATTATTTTTACAAGTTATCTTTCATAAAAGTTTAAAGGAATCTTTGATTTGAGTTTGAGTAATAAATTTTAAAGAATGTCCGTTCATGTATGGTTGTGGAAAAAGGCGAAAGGGAGAGGGGGGGGGGGGAGAAGTTACATGTTTTCGGCTGCACTAACATTTTTGACCACGGGCCGTCACTGAGGGGGGGCTGATCCCCTTCAAAATAATTCCTGGGGGGGGGGGGGAGGCGGCTCGAGCACCCCCAGGAATTATTTTGAAGGGGCTCAGGATATCGCATTTCAATTAACACAAAAAGCTTAATTATTTAAGAATAATTAATGAAATGCAAGTTACCTGTTAATAAACTTGCTATAAGTTGCATTCCGGCAAAGCATTTAAACGAACCAGTAATTTCAACAAGCATACAAATGAAGATTTTGACATTTACACTGCAGTACAACAAGTACAATAGGAAAAGTCCTAGACGGGAATCCACTATTAGCCGACACTCACGTCTACTGAAGAAGCCCAACGGGCCTTTCTGAAGAGTATCCCTAACGTCTATTTCAGATAGTTGCATAAATGTCGACCCCTAGCCACCCATCTGTGAGGAGGCTGAAACTTTAAACGGGGCGGCATTCACAGTATAGCGCCAATTACTTGTCACCATTCTTTGCTTTAACCATGGGATATAGGCTATCAGAAGTTCTTGTACTCAGGACCCACATGATCAATTCGCGGAAATCTTCTCAAAGTTGGCCACTGTTACTAGAAAAAAGGGGTGTGACCATAGTATTCACTAGAGGGCATTCTACCCTTCCCCCTTAATACACCGCCTATTCTTCCCATTCTTCCATGTATAGACACTGGTTCTAGCTTGACTGGCTACATATGCTTCTGTTGAAAATAGAGATAAGGGAATTTTGTAGTTGCTAGGAAAGGTTCATGGTACATGTTGAATATTAAAAAAAAGAAAGGGATTTTTTTTCTTCAAAATATAAGTTAGAACTTTTGAATTATTGGGGGGGCTTAGCCGGGTTTTCAAATTATTGGGGGGGGGGGGGGGGGGCTCAGGCCCATGGGCCCAATACAAGTTTACGCCTATGCTTGGCCGTTACTCAGAATAGAACTGATGACTTTCTGCTTGCTACACCGATACTCCACCAATAAGCCTAAAGTGATTACTCGAACCCAAGTAGAAGTATCGGGTTCATGAAGTGGTCTCCACAGTACCCCCCTCTTAGTGAGTCGGACGGAGGGGCGATTGATTGATGCTCGTGAAGTGTTATTACGTGGGTAGTGCCGCATTTTTGCCGATGTTGCATGTTTGATAGATTGGTGCGATGAAGAGAACGCTGATTTTTGTTTGTAGTCCGGAGTCGCCATTTTGGAATGTGTTGCACTTGGCCGTCTGCTTGCTACGCCGGAACTCTACCAATTAGAATAAAGTGATTACTCGAGCCCAAGTGTTAGTATCGTGTATATGAAGTGACCCCCCACGATATTAATATATTAAATGCTTTACTATATACTTTAATATATTTTATCACTTTTGAACGTCGTATACTTTTAATTTCTTTAAACTACTTCTAAACAAAACGAACAATTTAATATATAACTGCATATTTTGTTGCCCTACTCCGAATCTTAAAAGACTGCCGAATGCCTCAGTAAATATATTTTTAAATTAAAAATAAACCAGGTTACTTCAAAATGAAAATAGTAACCACAAAAAAAATGGAACTCTGACTGTGGAGTCCATATATATATATATGAATTTTCTCTTGGAGTAGAGATTCCGTCTGTAAAGTAAAACTTTGGTCGTAATTTTTACTGCAATTAGCATTTGGAACCATGTTTAGTTTCCCGGAAAGCAGTTTCGACGCGGAAAACTCATTACAAGAAAATATCCGGCTCTACAGAGTGCAATAGCGAGCTCAAAATGAAGTAAGTTTTACTAACCGCATTTTAATTTCGGACTTCAAGAATTTTAATATATGAAAGTAAGGAATTTAAAATGGTAGTTTCGGAAGAAAAAAAAGTCACAGACCGAAAGAAGATTCGGGTAGCTAACTGATTTTTTAATATCTGAATGGTCTGTTGGTATGAAATTGGAAGGATTTCGTCTCTTTTGTGAAATGGAATAATTTAGTTAAAATTAACGTCTAGGGGAACGAGAAAGGCAATTTGATTAAATTAAGTATTGATTTGGTTCTAAATCCGACATTTTTATGTGGGGATTTTAATATTCCTGAATATAAAAATGACTCACAAAATTGTTCGAGTAGAAATCAAAATGAAAAAAAAAATACTTAGAATTATTCATCGGAAATAATTCGCTCGTGAAATTTATCAATGAACTTTATTTTCCCAATTTGTTGAGGAGTTTTTTTCGAACTGCGAATGAAGTAGGGCATAAATAATTAACTTCCATGCTAGTATATATGTTTATATATAGTTATGTTTGTATACGAGTTTATTTATCCTCGCGTAATTATTAAATGCATGGGTTTTAATTAATCTTTTTAACTAATCTGCTGTAGCAAATTCGGAAAAATAGTAAATATATCTCAGAGTTAATTAAATATAAATACATTTATTTAAAATTTTGGTATTTGAGAGCTCTAATCTCATTCAGAAAACAGAAGTTATGACTGTATCGTAAGGATTTCTTGGTGAATACTTTGTACGCGCTCCCTTCTCGGTCTGCTCCTTCTTGCGTCTTTTTTAACCTCTAAATCCACAAAAAAAAATTGTAGAAAAGCAAAAACTCTAATCGTCCTCTTTAACACCTACCCCCTATCAAAATTGGGAACAGAAAAGTTGGGATATCAAATATCAATACTCTAAAAAAAAGTACTTAAAACTGCGTACCTGAACCTACTTATTTTCGTCGAGTACAATTGCATCATACATGAGCAATGGCCTACTCAAATTTAAGTAACTGTACTTTCTCAAAAATGAGCAGTGTGATGTAATATTACTAATCTCAGCTTCTGTTCTAGCCATCTTAACAAAGCAACCTGACGATATTAAAATAGTTGTTCAGAAGATGGTTTTCATTTGATGTCGATTGCTTAAATGGAAACTGAGTTATTACAACTCAATTATCTTAGTTCCCATTCTTTTCGGACAACTTTTTAACGTTTCTGATATTTATAACTTTTTCAAGTCGCCCTGGTTGTTTAACGTATAAGGTTCCGGACTGCGGTGCCTGATGATCTGGCTGCGATTCCTGGTAATTCTTGGTTGTAATTTTCGATATTTAGAAGATGGTTTACATTTGATGGTGATTGCTTAAATGGAAACTGAGTTATTACAACTCAATTATCTTACTTCCCATTCTTTTTGGACAACTTTTTAACGTTTCTTATATTTATAACTAATTCAAGTCGCCCTGGTAGTTTAACGGATAAGGCTCTGGATTGCAGTGCCTGAGGATCTGGCTGCGATTCCTGGTAATTCTTGGTTGTAATTTTCGATATTTATTAACAGTGATTTATGAAGTCAGTCTACGTAGGCTAGCAACTGCTCTTTTTATTCATTGTACTCCTTTTTGAGTCATGTCTTTTTCAAAACTGAAACTTATGAATTCGGAGCCATAATAAGCATCGAAAGTGAGTACATTTTACTTTTTTTTAAGTACTTATTTTTAACAGTGAAGCCAACTGCATTGGAGTAATTAATCCCTCTCGCTACCGTTTGAAAGTTTGTAGCTGACTAGAATAAACATAAAACAACGATCATAGTGGAATCTATAATTTTAAATATTTATTTTTCACTTTCTTTATTCAAATCAACCCTTAACTTCAAATCCGCAACAACAGCAAAAAATTACTTAAAAAATATACACATTAGGAATTGATATTCTATACAAAACCCTCCAGCGATTCAATTCAACATCCCCTCTTTCACATCCAACCATACATCCTCCCATTTAAAATCCATATCTGATACAGACATCCACACTTACATATTCACCCTCAGTCCAAGTATCCTTCCTCCTCGCTCTACCTCATTACAGTAACTAGCTCCACGATAGCAACGTGCCTATGACTAATTATGTAATTGAAGGCCGTAAGTCCGGGTGCAGGTTGCCGGACGGGACATCACTAACAGCCCGCGGCCACTTAACATAATAGTCCGGACACAGGACTCCCGGACCCCCCCTGTGCCCGAGTAACGGCTCAAAAGGAAAGGCTTGAACGGGGTTGGAGTGTGCGCAAGACCAACTCGATTTGTCAACTGGACTTGAATTGAATTCGACTGCTGTTTCAATGCACTTAATGCAATCAATGGGACGGTCTGCTTGGTCTCTATCGAGCTGCGGCTACAAACTGTAAATGAGATAGGTAAATATCTTTCGGTTAATTTGAAAAGGCAGTAGGGGGGGGGGATGGTTGTAGGGGGGGGGGGGGCGGAGTACTTTTGGTATCAAGGATTGGCGGGGTTTTGGGTCGAGAGGGAATGGCTATTGATAATTAAAGGTGCTAGCGAATGAAAGAGGATTGTACTATTACAAAAAAATGAGTTATTTTTCATATAAGAAGGTAGTATTAGTTGGCCGTTTTTTTTACACTGAAAACACGAAGCCTCAGGACCGGATTTA
>OZ010668.1:16228059-16625559 GCA_963932185.1 Troglohyphantes excavatus
AAAGCTACTTTGTTGAAAAAAAAGAGTCCAAAATATGAAAGCACTCGATTGGATTGCAGACTTCAGGAAGAGTGAAGACAATTCCTAGAAATCAAATATTTTAAATAATTAAACCCAAATCAAAAACTAGCAAATCAGTTTTTTTAAACAAAAATATTTTTTTTACATTATAAACAAATACAAATAATTGACGGCAGATGTATTCCAATGAATACCAAGAAACAAAACTAAAAACCCTCCAATTACAACAAGATCCTTGCATTCTCACATTGTTATTCTAACCCCTATCTTCCAATCATAAGTTCACTATTCCGTTGCCAAGGCCACCCCACTTGTCGTAAGAGCTACGGGGTCATTATAAAAATATTGGATTTGTAAGTGTCAATAAACTTGTAATGGTCCCGTTTTTGAATAAAATTTGTAATGTTTTCGTAACCTGGTTTACAAGTTGCAGAAAATGAGTATGCAAATTTTTGACAACCAACCAGTGCCCTTTGCGCCAGTCATATTTATATACCTGGATATTCATATCTCTCTCGCCGCGTCTGTGTAATTGCATGAGTTTTCTGGAGTTTAATTGACTTAATGGGCAGTGTGGCAGCTTTGTAGCACATTGAAGTCTTATGCGAGGACCTGCGAGCCGACCAAGCCCTTTGAAATGGTATATGTTTTCCTTATCGGCCATAGGTGTTTTTTTCATCTGGTCACTGATGTGTTATTCTCTGTAGAAATTGCATAAATACATGTGGCCAACCAGTACAGCGTTTGTTAGTGACAAATCAAAATGGCAAACAGTAAAGCTGGTTGATTAAATAACGTCGCACTACAGCTAAACAATGGGCAATTTGCTTCGGTTCAGATTTGACAATTATACAATAAAAATAAGACAAAATCGAAAGTCTCAAAGCAATGGAAAACATTGTGGTTGGGATTTCCAATCAAAAGTGGGTAGCTTTTGGCGACTTTTTCAGGCGATTCACTTCTCAATCTGAGAATGGGATAATTGTTTACAAATATGAAAGGATAAGAATTTGCGGGATTGGTTCGGAAGGTCACATGACTTCCGGGCATGGGAATTTCGGTGATTGGTTTAAAGAGTACATGGTTTTTGTGCTGGATGAATTGAAAATAAGAATTATTCTATTCGAATAGAATTCGGCTTAAGTATTGGGATTTTTAAACTGCATTTTGGCTTTATCGGTGTTTTATGTAAGTACCTTACCCTTAATTACTGTTGGTATGGCAAATGTGGTTTGGTTAAAAGAATAAATTCTTTTTTTTTTATCAGACGTATTTTGATAGTTTGAAAGATGTTAGTAATATGAATGCGAGTGATTGTTGTTGAAAGGTGGGTTTGTTAGGAACGAGTTATGAATGTCCCGTGTGTGAGAAGGAAATGAAATTGGTAAAATTGGCGCTTAAGAGTGCCGTCGAAATGCCCTAAACGACGGCTCGGAGGATTGCCTGTAAGCACCCTGATCGACAGCCCGGAGGGACATTGTTACCATTGAGATAGGGGTAAATTCCTAGTGTAGGGTGCCCCGTTGTCGCCAAGTCTGAAAATTGGCGCCAAGGCAAAAATGACTTTTTTTTGTCGCCAAATAAAAATGGCGGTTTGGTTAACGTCGCACTAGAGCCGCACAGTGGGCTATTGGCGACGGTTCAGGGCCTATCTCGAAGGAAAGACCCGGGAACGATGCCTCGTATTTTTGAACGATGGTCAGATGACGCAAAATGGCGGACATTGCGTTGGTCCGGGCAGTCGATCATGGTGCTTACAGGCGATCCTTCGGGTAGTTGTTTGGAGCATTTCGATGGCACTCTTAAGTGCACGCGCGTTCCGCTTGCTTAAAGTCACAGACTCCTGCCGTCAATTTTGTGGTCTCTGGCCTTCGGCCTCCGACTACTCATTATTACATCCATGATCCCCTCCGGGCCGTCGATCATGGTGCTTACAGGCAATCCTTCGGGCAGTCGTTGATCGTTAAATCAACATTTTATATGAAAATCGGAAACAATATCAGATCCAGGAAAAACGAGCTGCTGCAAAACGTTGAGTAAAGTTTCCGATTTCTGGTCGTCCACGGCAACCATGAAACATTTGTTGGCAACGGATTCAATCCCTCCAAACACCCACTGGCCTTCCACACGCGTGCCCCAGTTGTACTTGCATTTGCCGAACTTCGACTCGTCAATCTCAACGACGACATGCTCTCCACCGATAGGAACAAGATTATGAATGAACCACTCCGTACATACCTTCCGGCAGATCCAGTCAGTGACTGTCTGTTTCGCTAGGCGCATTTGCTGCATAACAATCCGGCATCCATGCACCACTCAATCACGGCACGTTTGCCTTTCATCTCCAATTTCCAAAAATACTTGCTATTCAAATAAACGTCGTCCGCAAATACATCGTTAGCTCAGAAAAATCAAAATCGCCACGTAGCCGCCGAACGTCCATTCAAAAATGGCAGAAATTTGTGAAACCAAGGCTAAACTAGATATGCGCACGCATCATCTAACTAGATGCATCTTCGCATCATCAAGCGCAGCATGGCGCAGCTACGTGGGTAAAAAATTTAGGGTTGCCATAGAACATGATATTTTCGCACGCGTCAAGTATGGTTGCCAAAATATAAACTTTATCGCCCAATCATTTGTCGCCAAATAATATTTGGCGACGGCACCGGACACTAGGAATTAACCAAGATAGGTGCTTTGAAATCAATTCTAAACCATCGCCATTAGCCCATTGTGGAGCTCAAGTGCGACGTTATTTCATTCAATTGTGCAGACGTAATAGAAATCCTTCGAAATGAATTTTGAACCGTGACCAATAGCCCATTACACAGAAGTCATCCGAAATCAATCATCCGAAAATAAGATGCAACGCTTGAGTTGTTAACTGTAATTGTGTGTTTAACACCGGAAGCAACCATAAAGATCAGAAAAAAATATGCGTGCACAACACATCGGGTTGTTTGGCGACCACTTCAAAACACAGCCAAATCCGCTAACAAAGGTAAGTTCTTTACCAAAATTGTTTAATAAAGCTCATTGAACAACATAAGTGCTAAATTTAAACTAAAAAGTTGTCATGCAATACCAGTTAGTTGCCATATGTGAAAATTTATGCAGTGATCCATGTTGTGATGTCCTCACCAATCGATAACAATTCTCAATTATGAGATAATAAAACAATTTAATTTTTTCAAAGGGAAAAAGAAGATTTCCTTTAAATTTTACGAGGTTAACAATTTAAATTATTCTAAAAATACTCTATTAGAGTACCATATGGCTGCAAATTTTTTATTGTTATAGTATACTCTTAATATTCCAAACAAGAATATTATCGCCATACAATTATTCGAATAAAAGTTAAATAAAATAAAACAAAATTAAAATGAGAGTATACATTTAAGTTAAAAATCCAAATAGAACAAAAGAACTATGGCGGAAATGAAATTGAAAAATTTATTTGCACAAAGTTGTTTTATATTTTCAATTTCAGTTTTAGCGCAAAGTTATTACCTTTTATGTGCGTAATTACGCTGTACTTAAAAAAAAATTCAAATTTACCAACGGTATTAGAATACGAGATGAATTAAAACCACAATACAAACTGAAACTTGTATAATTAATTATCTTACCAATTAAGTGAAACAATAACGATGACAACAGAAAAATGGACATCGCATCAGATTTTGAATATAATTCGTTAATAAACGTCCAAAGCCAATTACTCTATATAAGATAATTGATTAATCAACACTCCGGAAGTTTAATTTACAAACACATGCTTTTTCAAAAATGCACCACCGGCAACAAACACAATAATAAACAAAAAACAAAAACTGATTTTATTGGAGCTGAGAAGTAGGGGAAGTCCCTTATCAAGAATGTAATCTACATAAAGCATGCGCAGTAATATTTTTGTTTTTAAAGTTATTTAAAATTTGTATAGAAGTTAATAATGATGAGTTTAATTGGTTATACTTTTCAATTCCATGTAGTAAATATTTTTTTTCTTAAAAACTATATATTTTTTAAGAAAAAATAATTTTTAAAGATTTTATATTTAAATCTGGCAACATCTATGGGAACGGTATTGAGTTTGTAAATAAACAGAATTTTTCTTATTTCTATACCGCAAACGTATTAAAAATATATGAAATATGCGATTTTCTAAAGTTCTATGCCAAATAAATTATCATAGACACTTCCAGAGAATATGGAAAAGGCAAGGACGGTTGCAAGCTCCAGAATTAAAAATTCCTGAAGCGCTTCAAGAAATGAGAGTACCAATAAGAGATGCAAGAGAAATTTTGCAAGAAACAAAACTGTAACTTTTTCTTTTATAATATAGAATATTTTGTTTTCCATGTGCACATGTGATGTTTTAAAGAGTTAGCACATTATTAAAAATAATTTGAACCCTTGTGTAGCGCTGATTTATATTATTGCCCTTTTTAATGCCATATTATTTACTTAAAAGAAAAAACCTAAGTTAATTCCTAGTGTAAGGTGCCCCCGCCAAATATGAGTCAGGGGTCAGGTTTACTGTACGGTCACCCTTGGCGCGATTTTTCCGCATTTGGCGATAATTTTTTTTAAATGGCAACCCCCCTCCGTAACGACAAGGAATTGCAGCAACCCTATTTAACAACAGTCGCCAAAATGGCGACTTTTGGCGAGATTTTGAAAAAGTCGCCAAGGGTGACCGTACAGTAAACCTTTACCTGAGTCAGAATCGCACCAAGGCTACACTGTACATTAAGAATTTACCAAACCTATGTATGAAAGTAGTGAACAATTTACATAATTTACAAAAAAAATAACATTTGAAAAGATGATTGGGTTAATTCCTAGCCCTCGCCAAATGGGATTGGGCGATAAAGTTTATATTTTGGCAACCCTACTTGACATGTGCGAAAATATCATGTTCCATGGCAACCCTAAATTTTTTACCCATGTAGCTGCGCTTGATGATGCGAAGATGTATCTAGTTAGATGACGCTAAACTAGATGCGTGCGCGCACTTTAGAGTGCCATCGAAATGCCCCATACAACTGCCCGAAGGATCGCCTGTAAGCACCATGATCGAATGCCCGGACCAACGCAATGTCCGCCATATTGCGTCATCTGACCATTGTTCAAAAATACGAGGCATCGTTCCTGGGTCTTTCCTTTGAGATAGGCCCCGAACCGTCGACAATAGTCCACTGTGCGGCTCTAGTGCGACGTTAATTAACCAAACCGCCATTTTGATTTGGCGACAAAAAAAACGTCATTTTTGACTTGGCGACAATGGGGCACCGTACACTAGGAATTTACCCATGATTGTTTTACCTAATTGAAATGATTACCAATGTATTTTTGTTGCTGCATAGTGATAATGAACTTAACTCCTTCATTAAACTAAAGAAAAATGTGTAAATTCCGAATTTCCACTGCTGCTTGGCTCAATTCTTGAAAATTGTTGGTGCCAAGGTCAAAATGAAGTATTCACTAGTGGAAGAAACCTATATCTTCTGGACAGTTTTTTCACTTTGGAAGAAACTTTTCAACCCTAGTGCTAACTGACAATCATTCGAGCAGTTGATTATGGTGAATGCAATTATGCTATTAATCAATAAAAGGTAAATTTCTAGTATACAGTACATATACCCTCAATTGAGTTGGCGTTCAAGCCGGTGACGTGATCCTTGAAGTTGACACTGTGTTTAACAGTAAAGTGGATGAATCCATCGACCTTCAAGCAATTGTAAGACTACCAGCAGTCCGAAAAAATAACCCGTTTCAAAACGAACTGTTTCAGCATCCAAACATCCAAAAAATCTAATATGAAGAAACATTGCATATTGTGCAGCTGTAGTGTGACATTATTTAACCAACCAACCTTGTTGAATGTGATCCATCATCAATATCCCAATGTGGAGCTCTACTGCGACATTACTTAACCAACCTGCCATTTTGACTTGACCAAAATATAAACTTTAATACTCACCAATTGTTATAAATATTTCATTTGGCAGTGGTACCACAGACTACAAATACACCAAATAATGAGACACTTGATCAAGGTGTCTAAATTAATATTGCCAATATGATTTCAGTTAGAATTGGCAATGCTTGCATAGTGTTTTCCATGCGTGCACAAATTTGTATTGTTTGGAATCGTAACAATACCTCTATAAATAGTTTTTGTGTGCATATCATTAGTTTAATCTACAGCAAGTACCTCCATACACTTTTTGGTTAATTCATAGTGTCCGGTGCCCACGCCAAATAGGATTTGGCGACAAATGATTGGCCGATAAAGTTTATATTTTGGCAACCCTTCTTGATATGGGCGTGTTTCACCAAGGCTGAACTAGATGCGGATATTGTTACCTTCGAGATAAACGCCGAACTGCCGCCAACAGCCCAATATGAACTGTAGTGCAATGTTAATTAACCAAAACAAAACTTCGGAATCAATTCGAAACAGTCGCCATTAGCCCATTGTGGAGCTCAAATGCGACCAGCGCAATGTCCGCCATTTTGAATTGGCGACAAAAAAAACTTCATTTTTGCCCTTGGCGCCAATTTTTGGACTTGGCGACAACGGGGCACCGTACACTAGGAATTTACCCACTTTTTATATGACATTGATATTTTTAGTGTTGGAAGAGGTACACCTTTTCTACGACAATTTTTTTTTATGAAAATTGGTTTTGCAGAATTCCCATTACTCTTAAGTTTAACCAGCTGCTTTATGAGTTACTTAACATTTTAAAATATCTTTAAATATGTATATTTAATAGGATTTTCATGGTCACAATTAAAAATAAACACACATGCCATTACAAAAATTATTTTTAATATTGCAGGTTTCCTACACCACTGAATCCGGTTAAGCGGCCTATGCCCATGCCCCCCAGTGTTTTCCAACTCCAACAAGAAAAGTGCTTTTATGTTATGAATAGCAACACTCAAGTATCTGAAAGTATGTAAATATATCATTTCAGAAGCTTCAAACTTTTTAATTTTTATAAAATTTATTAAACTTTTACCAAATACGTTTATCATAATATCGAAAAGTAGTTTATAACAATGTGTGCATAACGAATCTAGTAAACATCCTAAATTAGTATGAGCCAGGCAGTTGTCTGTAAGCACCATGATCGACTGCCCGGAGGGACATTGTTACCTTCGAGATAGGCGCCGAACTGCCTCGAACAGCCCAATATAAACTCTAGTGCGATGTTAATTAACCAAAGCAAAGCTTCGGAATCAATTCTAAACCGTCGTCATTAGCCCATTGTGGAGCTCAAGTGCGACCAACGCAATGTCCGCCATTTTGATTTGGCAACAAAAACACATCATTTTTAACCTTTGGCGCCAATTTTTGGACTTGGCAACAACGGGGCACCGTACACTAGGAATTTACCAATATTGAAATTTATTTAAATGGAAACCATGCCAATAAAATATGTTTTAAAACATAATTATTTTATGTAATTTTTTGTTCACAAAAAATCCGATCTAAATACATTCGCGTTATATGGATTTCGATCGGATTTTTTACATGAAAAGCAAATATAGTTTTATTTCATTAAATCGAACTAGAGTACACAAAAGGGCTGTATCAAGTAGAACATCAAAATTAGACGTGCTAATGTCACAGACTCCTGTCATCGATTTATGGTCCTGGGCAATTGTGGTTTAGCGTCTTAGCGAGAAATTCACCTCATCTCTAACTTCTCAACCGAATTTTTTTTTATTTATACTTTTTCACATATTGTTATAAAGAAAAATATCCTCTATTGATTTGTGCAAGAACCAGGCAGCTCTAAGCAATGGCTTTAAAGAAATAAAGAAAAGGAGCTATACTTTCGTCTCGATTTGTTTTGATTAGATGCAAGAAATGTACAGTGTTTTATTAATTATATTGAAGAACTATTTTATCAATTATTTAAAGCAAACATATATTATTAAATTAGTTTAAAGTATTTTATTGTTGGTAACATTATAATTTTATAACAATTTTGATACTATTTTTTTTTTAATATACATTTAAATAATGGCTTCTAAAAACCTTATAAATTACTTTAAAAAACTAAATGGAATTTTAAAATTGCTAGCCGCAGGTGCACAATTTGAGGATAAGTATTTTCTATATATAAATTTTCAGCCTTTTTATACGCAGGGGAAGTATGTGTTTCGCGTGCCACATACACTTTACTTTATTATTATAGTTCAAGTGATGATTTTGCTATAATTATCAGAAGGTAATTCATTTCTTGCTTTTGATTAGACGAAAACCAAGCTTTGTCTCTCACCAAGACCGTCCCATACAAGGGCTTGCCAGCCGAATTGGTTTCATTGATTGGAAGAGATTCGTTACCGAACCAAGACGAGCTTGTTCAAACCAACCTTCTGCAGGCCCAAGTTTGGGATGGAGATCAGTTCAGACTTCCGAAAAGAGTTGACGAAGGATTTCCTCCATACGTTTATAAACGAGCGTATGGCATTCTGCAGCATAAAAAAGTGTAAGTATGATGTATAATGAAATGCCATGCAATTAATAAATTAGGACAAATTAATTTTGTATGGTTAATACTATTAACTAAACTTTTTTTGCAAATTAGCATGTTGAAATTTCTGAAACTATGTAGTAAGGATGGGACATTAATGGTACTCTTTATGACTACTACTATCAAAAATAGTCATTGTTGCAATAGGCTGTAAATGCAATTACACAGCAAAAACTAAAATAAGGTTTTCCTCTTTTCATTTGATAGAATAAGATATGAGGGGGTCCAGTGAAAGAACAATGATTTTCAATTGAGAGTGGTTATACAAGAAGTGGAAAGCAAAGTTTTTTGTTTCATAGACAAATGAACATCCTGATCGCTTCACTTTTTGTTATGGACTATATTTATTCTTCCTATTTCACAATTGCATTAGATAACTGTAATCATTAATATATAAATTTCAACTAAAAATTGACTCTTATCGTTTTTGCCCTGGACACTTCAGCCTCTCATCTTTGAGATGTCATTAAGAATTTTATAATTAAACTTTAGTCAATCTTCATTTTAATAAATAAAATTTGAAGTATATAAGTCATAATTATTTTTTTATACAATGATAATATCCCAAAAGTCTACGACTGTCGTGGGATAGTATACAGCATTGAGAATGAGATTTATAAAATATAATTTGTTTTTAGAAAGGTATTTTAACCATTAAAAAATTGTTAAGGATAGTTTTGTTAAGAAAAACTTTCTCCATCATCACATAACAAAACAGAAATTACTCTGTAGTTGTGTCATCCTAGTGCCACATTGGGTATGCAAATCTTGAAAAATCACAAAGAATCTACCAAAAATATAAATTATCAAAAAGTCGGAAAAGTCATACGGATTTTTTAAATTATTGTTTTTCTTTACATAACTAGTTGACTCGTAATATATAATCAAATAACTGTAGAACCAAATATAAACACAAAAAAAATCATTTCAAAATAAGAAAATTTGTTTTAAATATGCCAAAAATCTTAAATTTTCCACCTTTAAAATAAAAAAAATTTGCTAAAACCAGACACTCAAGTTATCTAATGATAATCCAATACTTGACAAACCTGGTTAAAAAACGATAAATAAGCAAGTAAAGCTAGAGAAATATCAGTCAATCTGCAAATTGTGTAATTTTGGAAAGTGCAGGAATTTGTGTATGCATAAAAGGTCTGGAGAGCACAATTTTCTAGGTAAAAGGACTTGCAGGAAGATGGCTGTTATAAAAAAAAAGTCCATTCATATTAATGATTAAAAAATGTGATATTGCTTCTAGTTTATAATACGTTTAGGTTCCTAATCTATTGAAACATGGGAACTTTTAGTGATGATTATTGTAACGAAGAAGTCACTATACTATTGGATTGTTGTAAGGATGTTCAACCTTATTTAATAATCTTATTTTTAATTTTTTTTACGCAGATCCAGCTTGTTGGAAAAGTTAACATTTTTATGTGAAGGTGCGATAGGAAAATACCCTGCTTGTTTACACCGAGATAGGCTTCTGGATACTTTTTGCGAATTGGACATCCAACGAAGTATGTTGAACTTTTATTAGTATGTTATCACAAACTACTGTTATTTTTAAAAACAAATGAAATTTTTTCTTAAAATATTTCATTTTTTTGTTTGCCGAATACCAACTAAAAAATATATTGATTTTGCTTCAGTGTTATATAGAATCTAGACTATTTGTTGTTATCATTTACTATTTGCTGTTTTTATAATCTGTTTAGTTTTGTGCAATATGCCAAAATTTGCTATTAGCTTTTTTTTTTACATATTTACTGCATTTTTTCTGTATGATTAGTTATCTTAACTTTGGCAAGCGATGTAATCACATAAACCCTTAAAGGTTGAATGTTTTTGTTCTTTTTGACGGGTGCTAAGTTAATTACTAGTTTTACCTAATTAAACTTTCAATTTATATATATATATATATATGAAAGAAAATTCCTGTAACCACCCTCTTTTCAAATTCCGAACCCTTTGTAAAACCCCTCTTAATATTCCGTAATATATATCCCTTAAAATAATTACGTACAATTTGCGCCTTTTCCCTCTTGTTCCTAAAACTCTCTTTTTCCCAAAACAAATATCTGCATTCTCATTATTTCTGCTGAATCTGCAAAACTTTCTACCCACGCACATATTTTCTCATTCCCCATCACTCCGGGGCTTCTAAGTTCAACTGCACCCTTTTTCCCTAAAGGATTGTCCCACCCGAACAACGACTGTGTTTCCGACACGATGATAATTCCCTTTTCACCTCATGTAATCATCCCTATGTGATGTCACTTCGCTTTTGGCTTTCGTCATGTAAAGATGTGTTCTGGCTCTGAGCTCTGTAAATAAACTTGTTTTTGCGTGAAGTACTACTCGGCCCAACCATGAATTAGTGCTTTTTTACTGCAAACTAACCTAATGGGATGACCACACTGTGGTTCATTTTATATATATATATTGAAAGTTATGAAAAGATCCATGTCAAGTAATTGCAGAAAAATGAAGCAAATCAGTTCCAAAAAAAAATCTAACATGTTCTAGAAATGTGTGTTGTAAATAGGAAAATGTAGAATTTTTTAAATTTTCTTATGTAATCTATATATATATTAAAAAGTCCATTTTCATATTAATTTATGATGTGTTTTCTATAACAAAAGTTTTATATATCTATGACATGTGAGTATCAAACATTCGAAACATGTCCTTCCCAAATAGTGTGAAAGCTAAATTATTACAGAGTGGCAACATAACCTGGGGAATCAGGGAATTATCAAGGAATTTTTTTAATTCTGGAAATATCAGGGAAAATTTCAAAATCCACAAAAAAATAGGGAATTTTTCAAATTTGGATCACTAAAACAGCAATTATCGTCTATTCTATGTAGTTTAGTTATCTTTTTTTTAGGAAGTTTCTGAATTTGTGTCAGGCAAATTGATCAGTTGATTTGATTGGGAACCTTACCATATGATTCCTTCTGTGTCTAGTTAAAGCTGTAATACTATACAGTTCCCAATGTTTGTAATATTGTAGAAACTTACATTTTCCATTTGTTTAATTTAATTTCAGATGGAAATTCTGTAACATTTCAGCTACCCTGTGATGTCATGCTGACATCGAATGAACCTCTGAAAAATTTTGCGTCTGCATCTCTTGTGGCTGAAACGGAAAAACTTGAAGTTCCAAACATTTATCCGATCAAACCAACTCTGGATCTTGAAAAAGTCTACAGTAAACCTCAGTGTTATCGTAAGTACTGTGAAGAACTACTGAAAAATCTATGACATTTATATAGGTTAAAGTCATTACACTACAGTTTAGTGAATTCCAAACTTAAAATGACTGAACTCCAATAAACTATTATTAAAACTAATGGTGAATCCTCATAAAAAAAAGCTAAAATAGTTTCCTATTTTTTTTCTCTTATAGCCTGTTATCAATTATTTTTCATTAATTTGTAATAATGGAAAATACATTTGTTCTATTTTTATTATTGTATGTGAAATTATTGTATAAAAAATTGATGCTGGGTAATGTTGAGTATTTTAGATACAAAAGTAGCTATTTGCACTTTTACTATTTTACTAAAATTTTACTTTATTACTAAAATCACAAAAAAAAAATGTAAGAAAATATAATTGATTTGAGTGTTGTGGGACATTTTTTTTTATCATTGTAAGGTAAAAATTAAAGCCTAAGTGAAAATGTACATCCAAAATCTCTAAGTCTATCAAAAGTCTAAATCATACCAAAATCTCATTTTTAAATATAACTTTCACTCTGTGCTATTCTAATAGTTTCTGTATGTTTAATGGGCTATATAGTTTATATTTAGCATTTATATCGGACAACATAAGAAATGTATTAATATAATACCATACAAAAGTCTATTTAACGTATAGTCTATTTAATGTGATAGGAATAATATTTTTCATTGTTTTTTATGATTGAGATATTATGGCAAACCCAAACTACCATAAGTACCATCCGAGAAAGACTAATGCAAAAAAAAAAATCAAGGGAAACTAACCATTAAAGTGAATAATTGTCACTCGCTCGGGAATAGATAGTTGTGTGATTTTGCACACCAAATTATTTAGAAGTTGTATTCAGTTTTGAATTGACACTTTGTATTTAACCTTGACATAAAAGTTAACTTGTCAGTATTGACTAACTCGTTTACTTATTACCTTAACTGCAAAGGAACTTACAAATTATTTAAAAGCAATAATCATTATATTTTTTTATGCCAACTTTTTCAATTGCATGCTCTAATCATGTTTATTGTTTGCTTTTAGCACTGACGAAATTCAACAACAGACATCTCCATACATTATTTCTGGCACAGAAATCCACTGTAGTTTGGCTTCCTGAACAGATGCTTTCTCAAGCAATCGCTACGTGCTTTGCTTTCGCTGCCAAGGAAGCGCAGATGAAATATGGTGTAAGTATAATAGAATGTGATTTATTTTCTCAGTATTATAACTAAGTAAAGTTTATTTAAGTGCTTGAAGTTTCACATTTGAAATCATTAAAAGGTATTGCTAAAACGGTTTTTAATTTTTCGATTGAGGGAATCGTAAACTTGATTATTAACAACAAATGCGAATCAAAATTATTGTGCTTTAAAATAAGTTAAATCAGCATATATCGTTCCTGAGATAAATCGTTACTATTGTCATTCAACCTGCTAATCAATTTTGATTTTTGGGAAACTTTTGTAAACTTTTATGTTTTTTTAAAGGTATTTAATTTTTTTCCTTCTAAATATGCTGTATTAACTACTGTAAAGTTATCTGCAATGTCTGAAATAATGGACAGAAAAGTAGAAAAATTTTAATCTTTCATTCTATTGACTTTTAGTGGTGATTGTTATTAAGAAGAGTTTGCTGTATGCTGGGTTGAGTTTCCTGCTATTTAAAACTGCCACAATTATAAATGTATGTTCTGTTAGTTCACAGACAAATATTAAACAGAAAGTCTCTTTCCTGTGTTTTAAAGCACAGGGTTTATATGGTTATTAGAAGTCATTATGAACTGTCTATTTTGGTTTCATGTTCACAAAAGAGTCCTTGAAAAGCACTTATAAACTCCTTATTTTTGCCCAAAGGGTTCTTTCTAGAAACTTTCTAGTTACTGAAGGCTCTTAAAAAGTCCTTAATATGGCTATCATTTCAACCATTTCACTAAACGTCAATTATAAATATTTGTTCTTAATATGAATTAAAACAAAAACTTTAAGTAAGTAGGAAATCCATGACTTCTTTGCACCCAATAACTTTTCAGCGATTGTGCCTATTTTCTCTTTTATATTTATTTAGGTATTTATTTATTTTTAATTTTCACTAAGGAGCCTATTTATTACTTCAGAACTAACCTTTCGTTATAAATGTATAGTAAAACTTTTTTCGCATGTAACTTTTTTGTATGTAATTAATTTTTTTTTAAATTTAAAAAAAAAAAAAGGGTTTTAGAAATTGATTCTAAGGTCCTTATAAAGTACTCAAACTTATAATTTATATATACTGAAAATTTGCTCTAACCTTGAAGCAATTTAAGGAAAAAATCAATTTCTTTTAGGCTCACGTCAAGGAGCTACCAGAGCCGATAAGTGTTCAGTGCATGTACATGGACATTAAAGCGTTTAACTTCATGGTGTATCAGCTGAACACTTTGGAACTGGAACACAACAACGGAATCAAGAATCAGCTGTGGTTGGACGAACCAGCCAATCTATTTGAAGAAATTTCGGAGAACGAACTTATAACCAATTACAATCCAGAAGTGTTTCCTAAATTGCTGGCTTTATATTTAAATGGTCTCCTGCCTTCGAATGCATGAAGGTTATATGGTAATTTGTAAAAATCATTTGGTTATAATAAAAGTGTTATAGAAAATGTATGTGGTGTATTTATTGTGTTTTAATATTTTGTATTATTTATTTTGTACATCAATTAATTTTTACTTTTCAGATTAACTGAATACTTAACTTTTATACTGTTGTCGACTGAAATTTTTAGGATTGCCAAAATCTTTCAAACACTTCAATTATATACTAGGATGGTTTTTACTTGCCTACTTTATTTTGCAAGTTTATAAAAATCCATGAAGTAATTTTTGAATTAAATCCTGACAGACAGACGAAAAAAAATTTATGTGAGTTTCTTAATCAGTGAATCCTAATTCGTGACGAAAACTCAAAATGATGGGTTTTGTTCGATTCCACAGACAGATACTCCATATTCTTATATATAACTATTGATGATATATTGTGTGTGTGTGTTTATGTTGTATCTACAGAATCTTTTTGGATTTGGCAGCTTTAATGCGCCTTCTTATTGATCTTTATGTCTTATTTATATATATATTTAACCTTAACCGTGCATCCTGTCACTGATTTTGCATCCATTCAGCTACCAGCTCTTCCAACAACAAAGTTGTTACACTACCCAAAAAACAAATTTGTCCACGGTCAAGATTTCCTACAATTACCACCCTTCATAATCAATACGTGTTGCTCTTTTAATCCGTTCCGAACACCCACAAGCATCTGACGGGAAATCATTATAAGTCACATTAAGGAGGGATACGAAAGGGGATGGGGCAATTACTTGAAAACATATTAAGCACACTTGTTCGCGAACGATGACAATAATACGCACTTCCTGATTGAGCAGAATACTTTCAAGGGCACCCGATAGATGGCGCTGCCGGTGGGCGATGGGGGAGGGGCTGAAGGGGGTGTTGACGATTGGAGGGAAGCGCAAATTCTCGTTTGGTGTTTCGAGAAATGAATGGAGAGAAATAAGTTTCGAAATAGGGATGGCCCAGAGTCTCCTATTTGTCGTCTGCTTGTTGATAGCCGGTAAGTTTTTTTTTTTGTTTTATGGATTTCTGTTTTGCGGTGAATTGTCGTCTGGTGTATTTTAAAGTATCGCGTTGTATTGTATTTTTGGAATGTCAGTGTTTTGTTTTGTAGAAGTTTAGTTGTTAACAGCTAATTATCTTAACATTTTCTAAAAGTTCTTTGAAAAAGTTGTCGGATATTCATTTTTCTGAAGAAAAAAAAAACTACCGAGCTAAGAAGTTTGAGTCTGTTATTTTTCTCTCTTTTTATCGATACTTTTGTGAAGTTTTGTGGAAAAGTTTTCGAGACGCGACTTTTGTTTTTCAATAAATTATTCATGGCGGAAGACAGGTTAACGCGGCGTTTGTTTTCTTTAAATAATATATCTAATTTAAAAACACTTATCTTCTTTCTTATTTTAAAACGTGTTAAATACGCAAGGTTTCTGAGTTTAATTAAAATAAGAACTTTTATTCTAAGTTCGAATACAATACTCAAAAAAATATATAACAATATGTATGGTTCTTTAAATGTAGTATTCTTGTTCTAAAAAATATTAATTTTTAATATATATTAGACTCGTATATTTTATACGTTTTACAATTGAATCTATTTACTGTTTATTATTTCCATATTTTGTTATAAAGGCAATATGATTAAAAAATAAGCCTTATCCCATCGACACTAAAGATTTACAGGGCAAGTGACCGATATTTTTTTAGTCCCACGTTGAAATCAAACACCAACCCGCCTTCTAAAGGTTTTAAGCAATTTTTGAAATTACAAAATTCTGTTTTATATATTGGAAGCTTAAATATTCTTTTATGTATATTTGTTCATACTTTTTTAAATATTAATTAAATTTTGAAGCAAAATTGGTTTTACGTAAAGTCTCAAAACATTAATTTTGAAAAATATCTTGAAAGGGAGTATTCATATGATATTTTTTTTAAAAATTAGTGTATTGCTCTAGAAACAGATAATCCCTTGACGTAAAGTCACGAAAATTATAAAGTCACACTTAATAATTAAAAAAAAATCCGAGCTTTGTATTAGATAAAATAATCTTAAAATAAAAAAAAAACAGGAACGACAATTTTAAGAAAAAATGTAAAAAAATAATTTTTAATTTTACAAACAAATAGAAAAAATTGAATTATTGAATATCAATTTTATACTTATTTCAATGTCTTGAAATCGGCGCCAAAATGTAGGTATGTTTTTTCGTAAATCGTCACCAACTTAAAAAAATTGTTAATAAGTACAAAATTGACAAAACTATATTTACTCAATAATGTATATTGTAAAACAATCCATATCCGTGCCAATAAATTCCGTGTGAAAAAAAATTGTCATTGTTGTACAATCTTTATTCTACAATGAAAATATTTTGAAATCGGAGAAACTGTTAAAAAAAGTCCGGTTAATCGATATTTCCGGATAAACAAAAACCGGATAACAAATTTATTTTGCTTTTTTTAACTAAGTGGATTTTTCTCTATACAGCGAAAACATAATTTTCGAAATCGAGCAATATTTTTATTCAAACTGTCCGGTAATTCAGAATTCCGGATAGTTAAATACCGGATACTTTTTTACAAAGGGTATCCAAGTGAGACATCCCCTATCCAACAAAAGAAGAATTTTCAAAATATCTGAATAAGAACAGAAATATTGCGTGAACATACATTAAAATAAATACATAACATTCGAATTGATAACCTTTGGCGGTTGGTTGGCGCGCTTTAAGTCGGTTAAAAAAGTGTTGGTTTGTCAAATCAATCAACCCACGCATTTCAATATAACCCGTCTGTTTTGCCATCAAATGTTGGATTACAATAGCCATTCAAATAAAACAACTGCCACTCAAATACGTTCTTCAAGAAATCAGTTGTTCCATTCTTTTATTGACGTTCGAAGGACACGTATTTCAACGATGCTAAATACAAAATACCTGGGATATAAAAAATACTTTGAAATAAGTGCGGTTTTTCCACCGTTAATAGTACTATTAAATCCTCATTACTTGTCACTCGTATTGTATTATTTTTATTTTCAATTGGAACATAATTTTCTGAAATTATGTCTTTGAAAAACGTATTTATTATTGACTTCAATTTTTTTGTATTTTCTCTCTATTGTAAAAGAAAAAAAGTGACTGCCGCTGACAATTGGTAACCCTCTTTCCTCTTCCATATACTTTGAGTCACTCCTCAAAAAGTAACTATTGGATGATTATGAAAATTACTAAATTTGTTCAGAAATGTTTAGGGAATAAGATATAGGTATTTTTGTTGCAATAGAACATTTATGTTAGAAGTTACATTTTGTTAAAGTTAAAGTAAGCAAGAATATGCCTTGTGTCAAGTAAAACGTATAGAAAAAAACATTCTATAATTATAATATATTGTAGAATAGTATCCATATATCTGATCTAATGCTCACCGTTTTTTGTTTTTGAAAATAGTATATTTTTTAAAAATTATAAACGTTATAAACTTTTTTCAAATTGGAATTTGTGTTATGCAAAACATATTGATGCGAAGATTCCATAAATCTAATTATTTTTGTAAAAAAAGTAGCCATGTATCTCATCCAATCCATAATGTTTTCCATTTTTAAGTATATTTATTAGTTTTCAAGTTATTGCAAAACAAGTAACTGCTGCTGTCAGAGAACGGTAACCCTGTTTCTTCCATATTTTGATTCGCTACTCAAAAAGTAACTATCAGATAATTATGTAATTTACCGAGTATGTTTCGAAAGGCAATAGCCCAATTGCGGAAGAAGGGAGCGAGGTTTACCATATTCTCAAAGAAGAAAACAATTGTTTATCGCCCAAACAAAAGGTTGCCATGGGCCGCAATTGAAACTTTCCGTTTCGAAATGTTCGAAAAATAGGATGGCGATATTTTTATTTTAATGGAGCACTTTCATTAAAAGTTCATTTATGTTAAAGTTGATAAATGCAAGAATTCGAATTTGCATACATTCCATAATTATAATTTTTTGTAGAATAGTAGACATACATTTGATCTAGTATTTTAAATAAATGTTAATAATCTCATTATCAAATATTTCAATCTTTCGTAATTTAAAGGGGAAAAAATTAAAGTTAGAAACTATATTTATGCATCCTATTTGTTTTATATTCATAGCAACTCTGATTTTATTTCTAGGCCCGAAAACGTTCGATTGTATTGGTTATTGCTTTCAGCTTTTTTAGAAATTTATTTTCCAGTTTTCTTTTCACTGAAAATGTTTCGAAATAAATGGAATATTTCGCTATGCATAATTTACTATTTTGCTAAAATGTGAATTCAAGTTTACAGTTTCAATTAACAATCCGTCGCTGCTGTTTACCAGCTAAGATCGTGCTACTACGGAAAATCAATTTAGAAAAACAATTATCGAAAAAGATAGTCCAACTACATAGGCACCAAGATAAATTTTTAAAGATTCCTGTTATTGCTATACAAACATGTATAAAAACAAAATAAACATGTATATAACAAAAAGTAATTATGGTCTTTCAAAATCAGTTTGTAAAACTTGTTTTTTTGCTAACATGCTGCTGCAGGTAAACTAGTTCATTTTGAAAACTAATATTTTTCATCGAGTGAAAAACAATGTCTTAATACTATATTTTAATTATATATTGCCAATAAAAAATATATATGAGCATTTACTGAAATAGTTGCAATTTTTTCTGCCAGATATACGCTGTTCAAAATTTAAGTTCAACGTTGCACCATATATTGGTGCTCTGCAGCAATTTGCACCATATTATGGTGCAATCTAGGTCGAATAAAAAATCCTAGATTGAGAATAGCGCAGCTTTTACCAAAAAATGGTGCAATCTCCTAAACTGCAACCGAAACCTACGCTGAATCTATAAATCAGGGAATCCCTTGAATCTTCTTGCATTAGGGACCCGGTTGTCCAGTGGATAATGGCGTTCAACTAATAATCAGAGGATTGATAGTTCGAGCCCGTGCTGTGGACTTGAAAAAAATGTAGTGATCTTGCGATCGGAGGATTGCCAGCTTCGCTACAAAAATACAAGAAAATCATCCAGAACATCCAACAAATTATACCAGCGTTTCACCATCATATAGAGTAGCAAAAACGGGAATTTTGGTGAAACGGTGTAAAACATTTTCTACTATCGTATTAGAAAACATTTATAATATGTAGTTAAATTGCTTTCGGAGAAATTTTAGCGTATGAAACAACACAGTGCAATTGCGATTGAAGACAATATAATTTAAAAATAAAAGTTTCTTCAATCAGTAAAATTATAAAATATAAATAAAATAAAACTACAACGAAAATTGACAATGAATCTATTCTTTTTCATTAAAAAAAAGAAATTTCTAAAAAAAACTTGTATTAATATTTTTAAAAAATCGCCGTCAGTTTCAAACTGCTGATTTTTTTATCTCTAATTGTGTAAAAATGAAGTTTTGAATTTCACCGCGATTTGTATATAAAATACACTACATTTCCCTTCTTCATAATCTTCATGTTATGTAACAATGAAGGTTCTATAAAAATCCGCGCATTAGTTCTTGGGTGATTGACCAAAAAACTAAAAATCTAAAATGTTATTTGGGTTTTAAAATTTAAAAAAAAAATCCCTATTAACTTAAAAAAAATATTTATGAATATACACACGAAACTTTACTTATAATATACATATATGATAAAATAGCAATAATACCCGTTCTTCGCACGGACTAAATACATTAATAAGCCTATGTGTAATAATTAATTGAAAAATATGCCTAATAAAAGCCGAAAAAATGCATATTTAAGATAGTTTAGTAGTTATTACTCATTTTTCAATTTAGATATCGATATCAAAACGGTAATACCTTCTTTGAAATTTAAACAATAATTTTACCGTCTTATCAAAATTTCATTAATTGTTTATGATGTTTACTTGTTTTAAATATTAATAAATTTTTAATATTAATACAACACACTTAACACAACACACTTAACACAACACACTTTTAAATATTAATACAAGTGAGGGCACACAAACCCAGTGTTATTTATTTGTAAAGATATTAATTGATTTAACTAAGCAGTATAAATTCGAAATAATATTTTTAAATAAATATTGTACGTTACATAAATAATACATCAGATTGAAATTTCACAAGTTTATAAACACAAAATGACAAACATACAAAAAATAAACTGAAAGGTTGTTAAAAATATTATAAAACTGAAGGGAGACAGTTTGTAGTTTTAGACAGTCTGCTGAATTTAATTTGTTTCAATTGAGTACATGTATTTTAATGAATAAAAGTAACATTAAGCAGCACTAATTAGAAACAATACTGCCTTTTGTTTGGTTTGATAGTTTTCGTTTCTGTCAAGTAATTATCTGCGTTTTAAGTGTCTGCGAACCTCTGTTACGTTGACAACGCGCTAGTGGTCGGAAACACATCTCGTTTATTGATCTGCTTAATTCAGGGAAACTTTTAGTTTGTTAGTATCTCAAACAACATGTCTGTCTCTTGAAGTAGTTAGCAAACAACTGTATAAATGGTTCTACAAAGCTTACTTTAACACATAGGTACAAGATTTAATTGAATAAAATTGCTAAATAAAGTAAGAAACTACAAAGTATATTTTAAAAAAATATATGATGTTTTTTTAATTCTAAAATATTTACCATTCGTCTGGACTTCTACAAATAATATGCAATCGATATTTAAAGGAACTTTAATATTTTCAATAGTTTCTTCATTTTTAAACGCTAAATTAAAATTGAATTATGAATTGAAAAAATTGATTTATTTATTATTAATTTTATAGTTATTACAAATTATTGAAGTTGGGTGCCAATATACTAAATACTTATCTATATTTTGGCGCCAATTTCAAAAAGTTGTAGTAAGTGTAAAATTAATATTAAATAATTCAAATTTTTGTCAACTTGTATGTAAAATTAAAAATGCTTTTTAGCGTATTTTGCTTAACCTTTTAACCAACTGCGCAACGCGCCAATCAAAATCTTAAAATAAAACCGCCAAAAACTTAAATTAAACCGCCAAGGAGAAAGTTATTAATTCGAAGGTTATGTATTTTTTTCTTATGTATGTTCGTGCAAGATTTCGGTTCCTATTCAGATATTTGAATAAATTATTTTTGTTGAATAGGGGATCTTTCACTTGGGCGCCTTTTTTAAAAATATCCGATTATCCGACCTTTAACTATCCGGAATTCTCAATTAACCGGACCGTTTGAAAAAAAATATTGTCCGGTTTCGAAAAATCTTTTTTTGTTGGATAGAGAAAAATACACTTAGGCAAAAACTGCAAAAAATATAATCGGTTAGCCGGCTGTTACTTATCCAGAAATATCGATAAACAGGAGTTTCTTTAAACAATGTATCCGATTTCAAATTTTTTTCATTGTTGAATAAAGATTTTACAACAATGGCATTTCGTTCATCCGGCATTTATTAGCATTAATAGGGATTGTTTTACAATATACAATGTTGAGACAATTTAGTTTTGGGCATTTATTAAACCGGATCTGAGACGTGGAAGAAATGTGAGCAAAAACTTGATACTTGGGGAATAATAATAGGGGGCGAAGCCCCCATAGAGTAATGGAAGCCCCCTGCTAAATTAAAAACAAAAGGAAATAAATAAAATAATTTTTTTAAAAAGGGAAAAACGACTTTCAGAAAAATGCGCTAAAAAGTAAAAAATAACTTTTAATTTCGCGAACAAGCTGAAAAAAATTGAACTATTTAATATCAATTTTATACTTATTACAACTTTTTGAAGTGGGTCCAATTTACAAAAAATATACCAAAATTTTGGCTCCAATTTAAAAAAAAAATTGAATAAGTATAAAATTGATAATAAATAATTCAATTTTTTCAGCTTGTTCGCTTAATAAAATTTATTTTTTACTTTTTAGCGCATTTTTCTTATAATCGGTTTTTCTATTTTTTTTTTAATATTTTATTTTAAAAAAAGATATTATTTTATTAAGAAATAAAACTAGTAAAAACTGTCTTTTTTGCAGAAGAGTAATAATACGATAAACCAAAGCAATAAATAATTTTCTTTCTTCCCAAGTCATATTTTAATTTAAACTTTCACCCCTATCTCATTCAGTACTTTAAAGTTAAAATGCAACCATTTTTGTTTTGTAATTTAATATATAATTTAAAAATCTGCACAAACGAACATTGAATAAAACCTGTGTAAAAAGTTTCAAATTTATATGGAATGTCTACTAAACTCATGGAGGTAAGAATAGGAAAGGAGACGGCACCTACTCGCGAAATTGAAGCTTTCACTGTAACCGCGCCGCCATCTTGCCTTGACCAGTACATTCCTCCTCCCTGTTACTGCTTGTACGACAAAACTCCTTTCCTATCCCTAAAGCTGTATTTTATGCAAATCGAAAACGGAATCTCCACCCACTTTGACAAGTATAAGTGGAAAGCACAAATGAACAGTAGAAATTACTAAGCAAAGTGTATTATCGTTCTAAATTGATGCTTCTCTACAACTTTGTAATTGACTATTTTCATGTATCTCGTATAATTTTAGAGATATGCACTCTAACTCTGTATATTACCGCTAGAGGTCTCTGTAAATTTTGTCATTTTACTATACCTATATACCTCTTTTAAGACTGCAGTCCCTTTTATGACTATAGCTGTCGACTTTCAAATGTTAAAGAGTGAGAAAGGATTTCAGTTGATACCCCGAAAGGATTTCAGTTCATATAGAATAAATAGGTGTTTTTTGGTACACCGACAAATTTTATTATTACAGATTTTAAAACATGAAAAAAGGTGACTTCTACTATTGTTCAAAGTATGTAAAACAAATGAAAAGGAAACATATATCAAATTACTATTTTTGTTTGCAGATTTTATATTTTTTTTGCATTTGTGATTAATATTTAACTCGAAAATAATAAGGCGTATTAAAATGGAAACTATCAGCATTAGAAAATTATATTCATAATTAATCTTCAAATCTATGAAAGTTCTTCGCAATACGGTTCCAATTATTTTTAATTAGTCATATATTCTTCACTTTTTAAATGAAAGTCATGCAATTTTTTAATTAACGGCATCCCAATTACGACCCATTTATTATTATTTTTTTATTCTTTTGTTGGATTAGTCGTATAAAAACTATAAAATTGTAACATTTGATTGAATAATTGTTTAAAGAACGGATAATTACGTCATCGACATTTCGAATTTATGTCTTTCGAACGTGAACACAAATTTATACCTTAGAGCACATTGTACATAAAGTAAATATATGAGAGACGTATATTCTTTTGTCTAATTAGCCTTTGAAATATAGTATCAAAATTGCATCTTTAAAAATAAGTATCAAGAATTTTTATTTTTGAAACGAATTAAACAGACGATACTCTTAATTATCTTCTTATTTTTTCTGCAAAATTATGTTAATTTATGTAATTGTTTATATTTTGGTAAAAAAAATCGTCTGTGGAATACAGACAGTTTTAAGAAATGAAAACATTTTTTAACTGCTTAAAAAAACTAATTTATTTTATAAAAATATTTGTATTATAATTTCCCTTTCAATAAAAATACTTTCTTATAAACCATAGCAATTTTATTAATAATGGCGGTCGCTGCTAGTGATTGAATAATATATTTGTGGTCTACTGACAGTTTGAATGCTACACGGATTAGTCATTCAAGTTTCTTGACTTTACTTTGCACTGGTTGTTTGTATTAATCCTTTAATCCTTACTTTTTGTATTATTTGCGATCCACAATGAATAATTTACAAAAACATCTACTTTAGTCTAGGATGGTAATTTTTTACTTTTTGAATCGGGTAAAAGTTACGATAATTGTAAATTTTATAGTATTCAGATCTGTATGATTCAGGTTATTCAGTTAACTATTATAAATATACTTTTATAAATAACTAAATTTACAATAAAGCATATCATTGTAGCGTTAGCTAATAACATGAAATTCCATATCGCGATATCGAATAAAAATTTTATTTGTAAGGTAATATCTATAGCGAATATTTAAGATTATTTTCATAAATCAAAATGTGAACATAAAATCTGACATAGTTTTAATTGCTTTTGATTTATAAAATCATTCTACTTTAAGATAAAACTCCTTGTTAATGTGTTTGTACTTAATTGTAAAAACTAAAACTAAAATATTCTAAATAAGTTGTTTTTTTTCATTTATCATTTATACAACTAAAACTTTTAAAATCACGCTCTAAAACTTGTCAACTGTTTATGTTTATCTTGTTCCTTCTATCATAAAGAGTAATGACTCATTTATCTTCATCAAGTGGAAGTAAGCAACAACAGTTGAAATAATGAGAGAAAAAAAAAGACTCTTTTTTTCCCCCTCTTTTAAGTATGATACGGTATACGCCAAGAAAAGTGACAATGCAGTATGTTATGGTGTGATTTGAGCGGCATATTCACATTTACTGTTAGTTATTATAACGAGTAAGTGTTAAACTATTAGAGTAGCTGTCATGTGACTATACAATTATTTAAAATTGGAAAGCGATTAATCAACTTGGATGCACAATGGTGGATCTAGCATGGCATTAGAGGAAATTACCACCTCTGAGATTTTCTAACTTGCACTAACTAAAATTGACTTTTTTTTTGTACACTGGTGGACAATTGCTAAGGACGGATCATAAACGGCGATATATCGCATAAAAAAGTAAGCGTGGTTGAATGCCAAGTGAAATAAAATAATGCCATAATGCTAGGACATTACAATAAAAATAATTTATTGTGCTCTGAAATCTAGAAGGATTTAAAAAGTGTTAAAGGAACAAAATGGTCATTTTGTTCCTTTAACACTTTTTGGCGGCGATGAAACTATTACTAGAGATCCAAAACTTGCATACGCACAACATGTCTTGTTGTATCCCGCACTTACGCTAACTTCCACAATGTCCTGCCTTCCATATTGTGGTTGCTATCGTTGCTATTGTCATCCGTCCTTAGCAATTGTATAAAATATTTAATTGCACAATTTCTATTATAAATATCTTCAACTATATTTAAAAATATCTTTCAAATATATACAAATATTGACGATCAACAACAGACCCAAGGCCCAGCAAGGTTGCCCGAGTCTAGTATTTCCTAACTATTCTCCCAACGAATATCTAACTTCTTCTTAAAATCCATTACTCTTGCAGAATTAACAATATTCATTGGCAATTTGTTCCAGCTGTCGATTATGCTGTTATAAAAATAGCGATTTCTCCCTTTCCCGATTTAAATGTGATTTGTTTCTAAATATATTCGAAAAAGTAAATATCTTCGAAGAAAAGAATCATATGATATTAAAGAAGGGCCTATACAAATAATTCTCTTTGTTGTATTATTTGCACCAGAATTATGAAATAAAATATGAGTAATTTTAATTCATCTGCATTAATTAATGGTAAATTTCAATTAATTATAAGATCTTATGGTTGGTTTTGTTTGTGCGAAGATGATGAATAAAACTTGCGAAGAAATGTAGCTCATATTTTTCCAATATTAGCAAAACGTTTTACCAATAACTGCCAATCCCGAGAATAAATCCTGGATCCGTCCCTGTGGTCGCCCTATCGTTCAAATTACAGTGCAAACATGACACATCGCGTAGCTCTATGTGAATGCGCTTTGCCATTTAATCAATTATTTAACCCTTTGCACTCCGATGTCGCCTCTCAGGCGCCAACGTAACAACCAGTTCTTTTGCTTCCCTGTTCTTTAAAATAAACGAGAACAGCATGATCTTGTGTTTAGAACATCAATCTTTTTTTCAACTTGTTCTCTTGCAAATTCAAAACTGATCAGGATTTTTTTCTCTTTATGAGTATAAAAAAAATCTGGAGAAAAGAACGTAAAGAGGAATAACTGTTCCATAGAAAGAACACAAATCGCAAAGTGTTCTTGGAGTGCAAAGGGTTAAATATCGCTTACACGTTCTTGTAGAATGAGCGTTTAGTGATAAAATAACGACCATTTCTCTTGTTCCTGTTCCTTCAAAATAATCGAGAACAGGATGTTAAAAAAGTCGTTATTTAGCTTTTTTTTTTATTCATATACTAAACAATGTATAATTATTTGTCAGAAACCCGAAATACAACAAGAGCAGAGGTAACTGCTACTGTTATATTTGGATCCATTAACCCTCTCCAAGCACTTGCATTTCAAGAACACATTGCATTTTCCGTTCTTTCCACGGAACAGTTATTCACCCTTATGTTCTTTTCCCTAGAATTTGTTATGCTTATAGAGAAAAGAAACATAATCTGTTTTGGATCTGCAAAAGAACAAGCTGAAAAAAATATCGAGGTTTTTTAAACGCAAGATCATGTTGTTCTCGTTTATTTTAACGAATAGTAGGGAACCAAAAGAACGGGTCGTTATGTTGTCGCCTGAGCGGCGCCAACGGAGTGCAAAGGGTTAAAAGAACGAAAATGTCAAAGACGTTCTCGGAGAGCAAAATACTAATATTTCATGAAATATTAATAGTTAAAATATTTCATACTATATAAGCTTAAAACTTTAATTAACTTCCTAAGTTTTGGTTTCAGAGGAAAAATAACTTTTTGCACCAACAACTGCGACCAAGAAAACTTGTTTGACTATATTGATGCATTGGGATAGAACTAGTGCTCTGTATCAAGGATTAAACACTAATATTTGTTTTAGGTAAATTGTTTGGAGCGTTGAAAGGTACACTTTCTTTTGTACTTTCTTATTTGATATCACTAAAATTCTCTAGCGGGTAATTAGGAATATATTACTTCCTTAAGAAAAGCACGCGTTTATGTATAATAACAGTATTCTAAGTAAAACTTATATTTTAAATTTCGGATGTTTTCATTGGCTGCAGAACTTTTCGGGGATCTTTTGTTATTCTTTACACCAATAATATTCTAATTCCACTTGATGTGACATTAAACTAATTTTAACCAACAGTTAATATTTGCATTATAAGATGCTGTATTCGTCAAAATATTTATTTTATCCTATTACAAATTTCATTTAGGTTAAAATTGGTACATTGATGTATAATTATCCGGATCAATTGGGACCAGTTTCCATCCGTATAATCGAATATCCGGATAATTGAATAAATTACGGAAAGAAAAAAGTTACTTTTAGTATTTTTTTTTTTTTTTTTTGCATTAGTATGTTTTGTAATTTACTGACTTATTAAAAGCAATATCATTCACCGATAAGAAACTTTTAAAATGTGGGTTTTGCTGATTTTTTTTCTCAAAGCTTTTTAGATTTGGATGATTAGCTATCCGCTTTGTTTGATACGGATAACTGGAGTTCGGATAATTGAATCGGCATTTGTAGAAAGAGGATATGTTACATTGACTTAACATATAACATATCCTCTATTTTAAAATGGCTATTCAACTGGAGTACTACTGTACTTTTATAGTTTATTAATTTTATTTTGAATTGCATAAGCACTGACTTCAAATATCTTATGTACTAAAAGTTATTTCTATAGTTTAGAAAATTATAAGTATCAAAGTATCACATGAAAACAAAACCAATTGCATAATGCTGACAATTATTACGAATATTGTTTATTATTATTATATTGTTATTAAAAAGCACTTAATAGTTGTTATTGTTTAAAAGCAATATAATAAACGATTTTTCTAAACGACACACAATATTCAATATACAATAGAATGATTTTTTTACGAAACCAAATTTTACCCTAAACAATTTAACTCTTATTTTCTAAGAAGGGAAGTTAAATTAGATTTTTTTTACGATTTTAATTTATATTGCCGAAACATGACGTCAAAAAAATTTAGAAATCATAATTGGTTTACCGGAAATTACTTTTGATTTATACGTCTTTGGTGCACGGTAGCTTTTACGGTTAATTCATATGAAGTTTAAATTTTGCCATTTTGTTCGGTAATCGGATTAGTTTATAAAATTGTACGGAATACAAAAGAAAGATTGACAATCACGTACTTTTGAATCTGGACTTTGAATGCATTTTTGGACTGGATTCAAAACTTTTTGGTCAATTCCGCTTTGCAATCTGATGTAATGGATTGATAACTTGTAAAAAATATATAAGAAAGCGATTTTGCAAAAAATCTGGATGTATCTGATTTTGAAGCTAGACATTTGTTCGTTATTGTTTTAAAAATATTAATTTATTTTTATGATTTGTTTTAGTTGCCTTGATCATTTGGCTCCGTAGATTTTCACCCTATCTGTTCTGATTTTACAGCTCTTTTTAAATTAACTAAGAACCACACCCCACCGTGTGATAAAACAGATATTCCTAATAGCAATTATTCGTTCCATTGCTGTCAACCGACAATTGACGCGGCGTAGTGGCTCTTCTTTCTATCATTACTATCCTGTGGGTCCAGTTCTGAGTCTAGCAGGTCTTCCTCTAATTCTGACGTCACGTCCTTCCCCTGTCATTTGTCAAATGGAATTAAAACGAGCTGTGTAATAGACCGGCCGCTTGGTGTCCTTGAACCAAGATCAGGCTACAGAATCGCAAACTGCACGTTAACAACGGATTTTTTTTCCCTATACAGTATTTGCGTGTCGTATTTTTACGGTATTTCGAGTGGTGGTATTTTTTATATATCGTATCTCAGATGTTTGAACTTGGAGATGCTTGATGATGTCCGTTGTTGAGAAGCCGATCGGTGCGTTCGGTGTCATTATTGGTACAGTTGTTTGCTGGGAGGCCATCTTGGTTGTGCCTTTGTTCTGAATGAAGGTGGATGCCCTTGGAATCTATCCTATATCAAATGGCGTGTATCAATTATCTATTGAATCTTCTATTATGGACGGGCTGTGTATCAACTGGCGCAAGTCACAAAATTCTGAACTAATACCATTTTCCGTTGCTAGGCAGCTAGATTTGGCTAGTTGTGTTAGTCCTCGACCACAGGCTCATCTCTAGGGTTTATGATTGAAGGAGCGGAGAAGCCTTAAAATTACCAAGTCAAAAGTGGCTTTTTAACAACTTTTAGAGTCAAATTACCAGCTTATTTTAGAGTATGGTAAGTTACCTGTTTTTTCCCCCTTGAATGTGGAAAAATTAGTTTTTAATTGGAAATTGTCAACCCACCCAGAAGTAAATTTTTAAAAATTTTGCAATTTTTTTTTACAATGATTTACATAGATTCATTATCACATTCAGTGATACAAACGTTCATTCATTGGTAATAGTTCATCGCTATTACATTCAATGATTAAAACTGCATTCCATAAATGATCTGTTCATTCATTAATATTTGTCATTATATTCAATTAATCAGGACATTTGGCCGTGACTTGATTCATTGAATTTACTCCTCAACGTTTTCCATGGCTACGCGGGCCGTAGAAATGTTGGTAAAATCTTGTAAACTTGGCAAAATACTAAACCTAGTTGGCAAGCATATGAAACATTTGGCTGATTTTTTTTCTAAAGTTAAACTTCTTAGTTTCATTTACAAAAAGCCAAATGTATCGCAAGTTTGCCAACTAGGTTTGTTATTTTGCCAAGTTTACAGGAATTTACGAACATTGGAAAGTGGAAATACCTCCCCCTTGTTCCTCCCGCAGGTTTTTTTTCGAGGGCTGTGATCGTCCAGTAGGTTGCTCAATGTTGAATTGAATGCTATAACTATAACGATTTGCTATAACGTTATGTGAAAACATAACGTTATAGTAAATGCGAGTTGGAAATTTTAATTTTAAGAAGTATAGACAAAAGTCCTAATAAAATGATTTTTGGAAGCACTTTTGTACGCGAAAAGTGTTACGGTTGAAATTTTTAAACTTTTATTTTTACTCTAACTCATAATTTGCTTAACTTTGTTGTTTAAAAAAACCCTGTCCTGCCAGAAGGAAGGAATAACCTCTATACGATCGTAAATCTGTGTCCTATATTCAATACATAACGACCTTCCGGAAGGGTGTTGTACGCTCTAAGGTTAAACGCCCATACTCGGATTTTGGACATAACACCACTTTGCACCCAACCGACCTATATAGTATTTGAACTTTAGTAGTCGGACATACATATGGGCATCTGAACGATTTTTTTAAAAGTAATGTTCATAAACAGGCATTCAAAGGTTCAATTATGAATTAAATTGTTAATAACGGCTTAGAAAGGTTATACATCAGTTATACCATTGGATATTAATAACTAGTTGATTGAGGAAAAATCATTAAAAGTTAGTACACGAATTAAATAGCCAGTAAGAGTTTTTATTTATTGTGTACGTCCAGCTACTTTTCATCATTTTGCAACCCTTTCCATCATGCCCCCCCCCCCCCCCACTCACCCACCCAATGTCCCGCCACGATAAATTTTTGCGGTTAAATACAGCCATTTAGACTTCCACGCTGTGTATTTTATCAAACATGCAATTAGAAAGATTGTGAATTCCATAATAAAAACTGACTTATATACCAATGTTTGTTAAATTGTTTTAATCTTTTTTCCTCAAAGTTTTGCTACGTCACAGAACGACTTATTCTCCCCTGCCTTGTCACACTACAGTGGCGCATGATAGACATCCTCGTCCCAACCCCCCTCCCAAATGGTTGCGTGACGTAATAAACGAATATCCCCTATGTAAACTTTTTCTGAAAATAATACCCTGTTCATTTTCATTCCTGGAATGAACTCTGATGTTTGAAAATATATATTTGTGAAATCAAATGAATCTTTTTAAATAAACATGTACATGGATTTTAACAATTTGGTTATTCTACATTGCATAGTGACCGAGACCCACGTACTTTCACTCTCTAATTCTCACTGCTTTCCATAACAATTATATGTCTCTATCGATTCCCGTATCCATAAGTTAGTTCCCTTACCTTGGATTATTGTTTAAGATTCAAGCTTCCTACAAGTAACACAGACAGCCTAGCTCCCTTCACACCCACCCTTGGCGATCGCCAAATAGGTAATTGGAGAATCGCACGCCAGGACAATCACCAAAAATGGTTAATTACTCGGTTACCTTAGGGACGTGTATCGGAATTGATGGAACGTCGCTTGTTATTAAACGGCATATTTGGAAGAGGAACGAAGGGGTGTTGGTTGATTAGATTTTATTAACTTCGAAGGAGTTGTTTAAGAATATAGAAAATGATGTTCCTGTACAAGTAACATATAACTTAAGGAAAATGTCGATTACTTTATTTTTATCAAAAATAGCAATAATTTTCAATCTTGTTTTTCATGATTTTGATTGGTGGGATAATTGATTGAAATAGCGTCGCACTAGAGCTACACAATGCGCTATTGCAAACGATTCGAGATCTATCCAAAAGGAAAGACACTACTTCGAAATTTTAAACTAGGGTCAGATGAAAACACATGAATTGGGGTCTCCATCTAGAAACTTCAACACTACGTTTAACTTGAGGACATTCGGATCACGACCGATTTAACGTGCACTGGCCCTCTCTATAAGTCTTTGATTTAGCTTTGATGTGAAATTTTGTAGAATTGGTGACACCTCAGTATTTTTCATATTATATGTCTGTCGCTGTAAATCAGAAGGCAGTATTTACAAAAGTATTTCAAATGCAAGTTTGCTATTAGTATTAGAATGTTGTTGCACACTCAAAAATAATTATTTTTAAGAAACTCTTATTTTTAATACTCAAATTTAAGTAACGTACTCAAATTGAAGTAATCGTACTTTTTCATAGATGACTAGTATGATTTAATATTTCTAATCTCCGCTTCTGTTCAAGCCATTATAACAAAACGACTTGACAAACTTAAAACAGTTGTTCATAAGATGGTGTTACACGTTATTTGATGTTGATCGCTTAAATGGAAACTGATTTATTACTACTCAATTATCTTACTTCCAATTATTTTGTCAAACTTTTTTTTTTTTTAATTTATAACTTTTTCACGTCGCCCTGGTAGTACAACAAATAAGGCACAAGACTGCGGTGTCTTATTATATGGGTTCAATTCCCGGTAAGTGTTGATTGTCGATATTTATTGAAAGTGATTTAGGAAGGCAGCCCATGTAGGCTAGCATCCATCTACTCTTCTTATTAATTTTTTACTCATTTGTATTTGCTTACTCATCATGTATTTTTCAAAAATGAAACTTACTTATTCAGAGTTGAGATAAACATATCGAATGTACTCAAAAATGAGTACAATTTACTTATTTTTAACAATGTTCCGTAAAATTAATTGAAATATACCAAAAAAAATATGTTCACGATGCAAATGAAGCTTGATCAAAATCTATTTGTCAGTAAACCTCTAGTTTTCTCAGCAATGCCCCTATACAATTGAAATTTATAAAAAAAAAGTTATTCCGAAATATTTGTCAAATATAAAGCGTTTGGGTATCTTTAGAAAGCCAAACCTGTTAAAATAATTAACATGTTTATTTTTAAACATGTACTTGAGATAAAAATAAAACATCTTGCAGCGAAAACGTTTTTACAGCATCGATTATTCCTTCTCCTTCGCAGATAGTTACAATTACACCTTTTAAAAAGTCACAAACATCTTTCATTCACATCTGAAAAAAATAAAATCTCCGAAACCATAACACTAAATAACAAAAAATTCCATTTCACGATAACACAAAAATAATCCCAAATTCTTACATCTGCGGAAAATATATTTAAAAAAAAAAGTAGACGCCATTTTACTGTCTCATTATTTAAGTCCTCGTCACTTTCCCAACATCGAAAATAGCTAATGTTACATTCCTTAAATTAACCCCTATCGTCACGAATCCCCATTCCGAAGCAAGCCATAAAACATGAATTATGGCAAATATTGATCGATCAAGAGCACTTTCAGTGTCAAGTAGCCGAGTCCTCGTGACTTATTAGCGTAGCCGATATCGAGGTGACTTCAGGGTACTCAATGCATCGACTTTTAGCCGACAAATATTTGCTCTTTCCAACATGGCGGTTAGTTTGGCATTTAAATTGAGGGTGCGGTGAATGATGTTTCTAAATTTTAGGGAATTTTTGCTTAAAGTTTTTATTTTTTTTAAAGAAAAGGAAGGTGAATTATCTGAAAGGTGGAGTGGCGAAGTGATTAGTTGGGTTTGGAAGATTTATTTTATTGATGAGACTTGGTGGAAGCAATAGTCACATCTTTTGATACAGGCATAAAAAAAAAATGTAACTTTTTTCTAATATGTTGGTGTTGATATGTAATCTTCTAAAACCTTTACTCGTAGTTTATTTTCCAATATTGTTTAATTGAATCACAGAAATTGGTATTTATTTTTCCTATAAAACTTCTAAAAATAAAACTTACAATGTTAAAAATAGGTACTTTAAAATAAGTAAAATTTACTCATTTTTGATTACATTTAATTATTATCATAGCTCCGAATACATGTTTCATTTTTGAAAAAGGCATGTACTCAAAAATGAGTTTAAAAAAAACAGTTGCTTGCCTGCATTGGCTACCTTCATAAATCACTTTCAATAAATTTTCACAATTACAACCACAACTTATGGGGTATCGAACCCAAACCGTCTACCTGATGTCGTCCGCACCGAAGTTCAGGGCCATATTCGTTGTATTACAAGAACTACACGAAGAAGTTATAAACGTAAGTAATGTTAAAAAGGCGTGGCAAAAGATGGGAAGTAAGATAATTGAGGAGTAATAACTCAGTTTTCATTTAGGCAATCAACATCAAATCAGTGGCGGCCCGCCCACTACAGCAAGTACAGCCGGGCTGCACCTAAATTCATTAGTGTATTTTAAAACTAAAATCAGATATTTTACTAATTTTCTTAAATGAAGAATAGAATTTAAAATGAAATTTCTACGGTAGTAAACAAAATCTCCGATAAATAGCAAGCATGTTACCGTAATGCACAATTCAGGAGCGGAAAAACTCCATTCAATCAAAACTGCAACCAAAAAGCGAAATTCGAAATCGGCTGCATCGTTGCCATGGCAACCTCTACGTAGTATGGAGATTCCCCCCATGCTATTGCACTGCATTTGTGAGAAGGTACAGCCGAAATGAATTTTCTTGTTTTAGCTGCACTTGAGGTTCGAGAATATCTCCAAACGGAAATGGTTTTCGTGATACATTTACTGTGTACTGTTGTTTTAGGACATGGTCCTGCTGTTGTTTCGTTATTTAAGTTAATATTAAAATTGATCGATTCGCATGTTTAAAAGAAAGCAGGATTGCTTTAATTTTCAAAAAATAAATAAGTGTTTTCTATTTTTTTCGCATGTTATCATTCCGTAAAAATTGAAAGGAAACTTTGATTTAAGTAGTGAATAATAAAGAATTTCCGTTCATGTATGGTTTTTGGAAAATGGGGGGGGGGGGGAGGGGATTCACATGATTTCGGCTGCACTAACATTTTCGACCACGGGCCGCCAATGCATCAAATGATGTGGAAAACCATCTACTGAACGCCTATTTTAAGTTTGTCAGGTCGCTTTGTTAAGATGGCTTGAACAGAAGCTGATATTAGCAATATTAAACCATACTGTTCATTTTTGCGGAGTACGATTACTTAAATTTGAGTCTAATTAACATCGCTCATTTACGATGCAATTGTATCACAGAAAAACGAGTACGTTCATGTACTCATTTTTAAGCGCATTTTTTACAGTGTATGGAGTAGTATTAAATGGAATTAATCATGTATACACATATTTAAATAGCAAACTTTGTTTTAAATATAAAAAATCCGTGTTGAAGTACGGTAAAAATGGTCTAATGTATAAAGCGTCATTTTAGCAAATCCTAGGAATACCAATTGGCTGCCAACAGAACACCTTATCAACACAAGGAATATAAACACGTTTTCCTGGTGACATCCACGTCCTCCCATCCACGTCCCGTACGTGTTATGATTCATTTCAAGATTTTACACTCACTAACATTTAATTTTTTTTTATTGAACGATATCTGATTTTGGCCAACGAAGTGTTTGCCATGGAGTTATAACGTTAAATGGATCCACATAAAAGCGTCCATAGTGTTCCTATCATGAGTATCCCTTGTAGCTGATTTTAAGGACGTTTCCCGTCAATAAAAGTACAATTATATTTAAATAATTTGTTTTATTGTTTTTTTAAAGAGTTGGAACTAAATATATTTAAAGCTAAAAATAGATTTGAGAACATTTCATTACTTAAAAGTGTGTAGTTTAATAAGTTCGGAAATTAAAAAAAGAAAATCTTACTAAATCCAAAATATAAATAATACACAAAACTTTGGAAATTGTTTTAATATATTTTTAAATTTGCGTTTTTATTAGCAGAAATTCCTACATTGACTTATCATTGTGTCGTATTGCTACAACAGGAGTAATCTTACACTATAAATTACAGGGGTACACACAAAAAAAACCAATCAAATTTAGAACAAATTAATAATTAAAGTTTAGAATAATGTTCACAGTTTTTGTGAACATGAGCAAATTAAACGGCCAAACGTACAAGTGAAGTAAAAATGAATTATGAAAGGCAATAACACAAGTTCGAAACTAAATACATCCAACAAAATGTATCGCTAGAGCAAGAAGATCCAAGAGATAAAGAAAACACAACACAAAATTTAAATAATTAAGTTTTAAAGTTTAATGAATAAAAGAAAACATTTACATTTATTTGTGGGTCGGCATAAACATAGTTTCATTCAAAGATAAATGTATACATATTTATAAACCTGTACGCAAACATAAAATACAAAAGTGTAGGCATTTAATTGTAAGATAGAGAACTCTCTTGCAGCGCGATAAAAAACACTAATTGAATAAGAAAACATAAAAATTTAAGTCACGAGCAATGTTATGCATCGCATAATAAGAATTTATAAGTTAAGTAAAATAAGGCGCGAGTGGTACCAAAATAAATTAATAAAAGAAATGGGGCTTAGCTGGCATCTCATATTGCTGCAGAGGATGATCTTGCTACTGGATCCTGGCTTCGGCATTTGGAGGAGAGCATTTTGTTATCCGAAGACTGCGTCGCGTCTCCGTTCGGAATATTTTGGAGATGGGCACAGACCGCCCCCTCTCAGGGTCCGTCTTTCGCTCGCGAGGGTGGTAATCTGCCTCGAAGCAAAGGGGGTCCGTTCGCTTCTTAGAGCATGTCTATCGGGGACCCATGTGACCCTTTTTTCAGGATTTTAATTGGTTGGGGGGTGGTTGTGTGTGAGGGTTCATTTGAGTTCAACAACACTTATTGAAGCGCTGTGAGAAGAAGGCATATTGAAATGGCGGAAAATGGCGGGTCTGTGGTTGTCCGTAAAGATGGTTGTCTGTTAAAATCTTGGGATTTTGTAGAGGAGACCGGCTTGAAGGCAATGGTAGAAGATGTGGAAAAAGTTCACAGGCAGATGAAAATTAACAGGGATAAAAATCGGGAATTAATTTAAAACAAAGCCTGAATAAAATAATTTAAAATAAAAAAAACAAAAAACGCTAAAATAAATCCAATTTTGATTTTGGCAAGAGAGTTTCTGAGCAAGAGAGTTCAATCAATAAAATAATAACTTAACTAATATGAAACGTTAAATCGTTGACATACATGATGAAATTAAATTAATATAAAATGGGAAATGATATGCAAAATAAGTTATATATAATAGAACACTATATTTACGTCGTACAGCGTTACGACAATTGCAAACTTAGCAAAAATAGTATAACTGTCAAATTCCCACTTAAGTACCTCGCCCCGTCACAAGACACGGTCACATAACATCCTTACTTAAACACCATGATTTTCATTATTACTGAAGTGACCCCTAGCGGACAACGAGAACTTTGAACTTTCCTAAGAAAACTGTTAGTCATATCTTTGAAAACTTAAGAGTATGCCAGAGCTTTAAGCCTTATCCCCTCTAATTAAACCGTCTTAAAAACGTTAGCATAAATTAAAGATTGTTTACTTTTGATCTTCAGCTATGTTTATTTCAAACATAACACGAATTGATATACATTTTTTCGGAATTATTTTTTATTATTTTTGTTGTATTTGCCTATAGAAATAACCCTTTTTTGAATACGCCAAGGAATTTTTTAACTTGTATTTAATTAGGTGTGTACTTTATTAAACTAAATTTTTAATTTAATTAATAATTTTAAACTTCAGTTTGTATAAAAGAACGGGAAATCCAAGAATTTTCACTCCATGTGTTCCTCATTTCTATTTGCAGACTGACAACAATAAGTCATTGAATTGAATCTTCGTTCACTCCATTCGCAGCATACAGATTGCCATATTACTTACGCAGTTACAGTTGCAGGGAGAGAGAGAGAACCACTTTCTGGTCGCATACATATTATTGCATAGTAACGGCACGCATAAATTCCTAGGGACTTATTTACACACCCAAAGTATCACTCAAAATGGAAGCAATTTCGATTTCCCGCCATTCAACCGCGGTCGCAGTTGATCGCAATGCTGGAGTTCTTTTTTATTGTTATTATTGGACCCCCTTTCCCGCGCGTTCGTGTTCGTTGTTGCCAGGTGTTGACTAAAGAATGCATTTGGATTCTCTGCCATGTTTATTTGTTCTTGTTTATTCCTTGGAGTCTGGAAATGAGTTTATTCAGTTTCGGTTCCATTTACCCCCGGAACCGAACTGAACTGCGATAGAATGTTCCCAGTGTTGTTTTATGTGCTTGACTTTGTTATTTTCACATCATATCGCTGTTTTCCGACATCGGGAAAAGAAGTTCTCGCGAAGCGGAATGGATTTTCGAAAGTGGATTTGGGAAAAGTCCGAAAAATTGGAATGATTTTCACCTGGAATACCCACGCTATCGACGGACATGATAGCAGGAAAGTGGCAAAAAGTATAACAATATTTCGATATCCAATAAAAAAGGAATTTTCATAGTTTTTTGGTGTGATACAGAACAGTAAATTTTGATCTTGACTCTGGGAATATAGTTAGCCCACTAACGCTCAAGGCTATATATATTCGTTGTGGGATATTTTGGTTTTCCTGCACAGCAACCAATTTTTAAATTAATAAACATTCTTAATTTTACTATATTATTTAAATGCAATAGTTTAATGTACAACTTAAAACCTATATATTTAACATATATTAAGATTTTTTAATATAAAAAATATATATATAGGGACATTAATTATAGAAATCATAGAAAACTTAATAAAGATTCTTGATTTCACAATTATATTTAAATAAAATAGTTTAATGTACAACTTAAAAAATATTTATTTATCATTAAGATTTTTAAATATCAACAAAAGCCCCAATCAAATCCAACAAAGAAAATTGATGAATTATAGCCTTTTATTTTAAATTTTAGGTATTACGTTTATTTATTTTAGTTGTTTTCCGTCATTGCTGTTATTATTTTCTCATACCCCTAAACGGACCGTTGAGTATCCCCATAGCAACGCGTACCACAGGTTGAGAATTGACGCCTCAGAGGGTTAAAAATTCTGAATTCATAACATCCCCCTCATTTCCGTGGGTCGAAATTGTCCAAAACCCATCGCTATACCTCTGTATTCCATGGAGCCCACACGTAAAGATTAACTCACAACTCTTCTCACCCAATTCCTCGGCTATGCAAAAAAAAAAAATACTCTGTTTTTGTTCAACAGTAATATTCGTAGGTTAGCCAGCAAATTATTCAAATGACTAAAATTGATGACTTATAGCCTTTTATTTTAAATTTACGTATTACATTTATTTATTTTAGTAGTTTTCCGTCATTACTGTTATTATTTCCGCATACCCCTAACCGGACCGTTGTGTATCCCCATGGCAACGCGTACCACAGGTTGAGAATTGACGCCTCAGAGGGTTAAAAATTCTGAATTCAAAACATCCCTCCACCCCCCTCATTTCCGTGGGTCGAAATTGTCCAAAACCCATTGCTATACCTCTGTATTCTATGGAGCCCACACGTAAATATTAACTCAAAACCCTTCTCAACCAATACCTCGGCTATGCAAAAAAAAAATACTCTGTTTTTGTTCAACAGTAACGTTCTTAGGTTAGCCGGCAAATTGTTCAAATGACTAAAATTGATGACTTATAGCCTTTTATTTTAAATTTACGTATTACATTTATTTATTTTAGTTGTTTTTCCGTCATTGCTGTTATTATTTTTGCATACCTCTAAACTGACCGTTGAGTATCCCCATGGCAACGCATACCACAGGTTGAAAATTGACGCCTCAGAGGGTTAAAAATTCTGAATTCCTAACATCCCTCCACCCTCCTCATTTCCGTGGGTCGAAATTATCCAAAACCCATTGCTATACCTCTGTATTCTATGGAGCCCACATGGAAAGATTAACTCACAACCCTTCTCAACCAATACCTCGGCTATGCAAAAAAAATACTCTGTTTTTGTTCAACAGTAATGTTCTTAGGTTAGCCGGCTAATTATTCAAACGACTAAAATTGATAACTTATAGCCCTTTTATTTTAAATTTTACGTATTACGTTTATTTATTTTAGTTGTTTTTCGTCATTACTGTTATTACCCAGCAAAAAAAGTCAGCATGAAACCTTCATCAAAATTGTTAAAATTGAAAGTTTTTTGAAGGTTTTATAAAGAATATTGAAACAAAAACCTTTAATTTAATAGATCTTTAAAAAAAAACTGCAGTTTTCCTGCATAAAACCTTTAAAATATCTGCATTTTCCCTTCATGATTAAAAATTGAAGTTTTTTTGCAGGTTTTTATGAAGGTTTTTTGCAGTTTTTATGAAGGACATTGAAACAAAAACCTTTAATTTAATAGATCTTCAAAAAAACTGCAGTTTTCCTGCATAAAACCTTCAATTTCAAAATTTTGATGAAGGTTTTATGCTGACTTTTTTTGCTGGGTATTTTCGCATACCCCTAAACGGACCGTTGAATATCTTCATGGCAACGCGTACCACAGGTTGAGAAACGACGCCTCAGAGGGTTAAAAATTCTGTATTCATAACAGCTTACAAGTAGTAAAGTCAGAAAATTCAGCAAGTTTAATCTCTTTTACCACGAGCAAAACACATTGATTAGTCACTCTCCCGATCCCCCATCAATAACAGAATCCTTTTATCATCGCCATCCACCCAATATCTTGGCTGCTTCTTGTTGGCGGTCTTCAGAGGGGCTCGATTCATACACACACACACAAGAGAGAGATATGCATTCCATCAAGGCACAACCCGATAGTCCGCCATTATTATCGCCAAGAGGGATTATTTGCAGCAGCCGGTCACCGATCCATCATTCTTTTTGACCGTCCATTCCGGAAAAATAAATAAACCGGGAGAATTGCAGGTCAGATTAGGGATCCGGGAGATGGTCGGGATAAGCAGTCGGACAATGCCGTAGTAGGACATGCTTTTCCCATTTGACGTCCGCCCACAATTGAGGGTGGTGTGGACGCTGACTAATGGGCCGCTAAGGCAGTGATGACGTATTGATTGGGGGAAACTGTGCGTATCTGTCGAAATGGATCGACGCACGGGATTTGGTCGTAAAAATAATAACAGTGGTTCGTTTTTTTTTTATTGTAGCAGTATTGTGTAAATATTTGGTAGATATATAGGAAACGGGGCACATTGTAAAAAAAGTACTTAAAAATGAGTACCTTAATATACTTGTTTTTCTTTTAGTACAATTGCATCTTATATGAGTAATGAAATACTCAAATTTAAGTAACTGTACTTTCTCCCAAAAATGAGCAATGTGACTTAATATTTCTAATCTCAGCTTCTGTTCAAGCCATCTTAACAAAGCGACCTGGCAAACCTTAAAATAGTTGTTCAGAAGATGATCTTCCACAACTTTTCAACTTGTCCTATATATGCATTTTTTCAACTTGTCCTGTATATGCATTTCTTTAACTTTTCAACTTGTCCTATACGTGGATTTTTCAACTTGACCTGCATATTCATTTCTTTAACTTTTCAACTTGTCCTATATATGCATGTTTTCAACTTGTCCTGCATATGCATTTCCTTAACTTTTCAACTTGTCCTATATATGCAATTTATCAACCTGTCCTGTATATGCATTTCCTTAACTTTTCAACTTGTCCTATATATGCATTTTTTCAACTTGTCCGATATAAGTATTTCCTCAATAAAGTCTGATTTTTTTAAAATATATTTTTAACTCCGCCTTTTTCCACGAACTCTTAAATTCTTCCAATACGAATTAAAATACAAAATATCGTCACTCATCAAAGCGAATATATATTTTGCAGAAAATTCAAAATTGTTATTTTTAAGAATAATATTTCTTTAGCAAGAAATCGTTGTACAATCAATGTCAGGAGTCAACTGAGTTCAGCATTGTCAACAGACGAAATAAAGACAACATCCATTCAAAGAATACAAATTCATTTTTATTCATTAGACTTTGAATAAATGCAAAAAACTGCTCCTTATGATCTACTGAAAATCCTTTCGCAAACTTTGAAATAACTAGTTCTGATAGTAGTATTTACACTGAATCGAGTGAATACTGAAACTGTGTAAATAAAACTATATGCTGTCTGTTCAAAAGTTTAACAACCAACTTTTATTCAGCATGGGATGTATTTATCTACATTAACTTCCTTAAAAGTACTTTGCATTTTATCATGTATACTTTGCGTTCGAACTTTGAATGTCTAGGGTTGTAATATATTAGTGATAGAGAACAGATCGCACATTAAGGCTACCCACGCACTAGCAACATTGCAATGCAATTTTTCATAAACTTATCACCTGAAAATTACTTGCCAACTGCGAGCGATTATTTAATTGCATCTAACTTAGGGCTGCCAGGTCTCAGATTTCGCAATCGTCAAAGTGAAGATGAAAACTTGATAAATTCGAATCACTACATTCCATTCCAAATCGCCAAATTGTCGATTATTTGCCAAAGCTGTTTGTGTGGTAGCGAGCAAAAGGATAGTTTGTGCAATTAAAAAGTTGCGCAGTGATGCCATTTGAGTTTTCCGATTACTTGCAACTGAATAGTTTAGTTGCTTGAGCGATAGTTGCCAGTGCGCGGGTAGCCTAAGTAAATTTGAATCAATTTTTGCAGTTTTAACCAACTGAGAATTTATTGCATGATTAGGTATACAATTTTAATTATATTTTAAGATGTATTTATAAGTGTTATTATAAAGTTGTCTAGTTGTTATTCCAAGTATAACATAAAATCGAAAAATACAATTAAAATTATAAATAGCGCACTTAAAATAGTTTATGATTTCTAAGATATCGGAATGTTTTAGAAAAACCCTTATATTGTTTCTGAGCAGTTTCGTTATGTAGAACATGACGATTAACTATAACTGAATAAAATGATTTTTTAATTTCTCTTTTATTTATATTACTAGTTGCATGGCTCAGCCCTGCTGCTAATAATACATTTAAAAAAACTAATTGTTCCCCTTCGGACTTGAACCAGCGACCTATTGTTTCGAAGGCCCACGCTGGACCGACTAAGCTAAAAGGACACGCATTCACAGTTCTCCTCCCTGCACGCTACGGTTCCAATTAAATAGAAATTTAAATATTAATTAAAAATAACTAGTTAAAAATTTCAAATTCTGGCTCTCTGATGCACAATCAGAAGTTGAATGGTACTTGTGTTTAAAATTTCAGACATTTCAGTGCAGTGGAAGGTAATGTTTTGCGTGCCACAAACAGACACACAATCAATTTCTTTCATTATTATAGACAGCTGTTACGCCATTGGTCCGTTCTCCTCGTTTATTCCTTCATTATGATTTTCTCGAAGGCAAAATAAGTTATCTATTGTTCATACATCTTCGTGTATATCTTAGGAAGTCTAGCTTTCTATTAGTTTTCCCGTTGAAGCATATTTGTCAGAAAGAGTATTTTCGCCAAGGCAATTTTCGATCGCCAACTGTCAATTGTTTAAATAAAAAAAAATTATTAACTTATTTTAAAATATTTCGTTGTTGTCCAGATGTTATGATTTTATAATAATGTAAATTTATAACAATGTAGATACTATTTTTTTTCTTTTTTAAATTGGAAATTAAAAAAAGTTTCTTCTAAAATTGTTATAAACGGTTTTAAATGAAACGAAATTTTAAAATTCCAATCCTCAGATGCAGAATTAGAGATCGAATATAGTTTCTATATATAATTTTTTCAGAAATATGTTTTACATTTTGTATTTAAAAAATGTATAATATATTTTGATGATCATATAATTTGTTTCAAAATATGATTTGTAATCGGTTACATATTGACATATTACATACATATTGACATATACATATACATATACATATTGACATATACATATACATATACATATTGACATATTTGCACAAGGTCGCAATCTAAAAAACGACATTTGTCAAATCCCCATAACTGCAGTAAGAATCGCCTATGAGGGTAAATGAACAACCATCGTGTAGAGAAAAGTGAGACGTTTCGACCAGACTTGTTAACCCTTCCCCCATCTGACCTTTGAAGGGGGGGGGGGGATATTTATGTGCTTCCGCCTACGTAACTCTACGGGGAACCAGCCTATGCGAATAAATAACCTACCATTTTGTAGAGGAAACTGTTACGCGTCGACCAGGTTGATTGTTAACCCACTCTGACCTTGGTAGTATGGGGGAGAGGAGAGGAATGTCGTCTTCGGTTGCAGTATGTCCTTCCAGCCCATATGTAACTCCAGGGGTAATCATCCTATGGAGATAAATGACCTACTATCGTGTAGAGGAAGGTAAACTGCGTCGACCAGGTTGGGAATTTATTCACCCCTTTGTCACCCATTGTACCGCATTGGGGATGTGTGAAATTTCCGCCAAAGAAGCAGCAGGCCGAGCAGGCGGGCGTACAAGGCGTTCAGGAACCAAACTTTACGGTACAGTAGTCACTGTGCCGTCCCGATTTTTTAACTAAAATACACTCTCTTTTACAATATATTTATAATTAGTTGCTTTGGGATACAATCTAAAAATTATCCAGTTAAAATAGTTTAACACACGAAAAACTATATATGAAAATACAAAATTAAAAACTATATATGAAAGTAATAAATTAAAAACTATATATGAAAATAATAAATTAAAAACTGTATATGAAATTAATAAATTAAAAACTATATATGAAAATAATAAATTAAAAACTATATATGAAAATTATAAATTAAAAACTATATATGAATATAATACATTAAAAAAATTATTTATACTTTTATGTAGTATAAACAATTATCATTTTTGTTATTTCGCTGTAAAATAATTTAATTTTATTAATTTTCGTAAACAAGTAAATAACACTTCCATCGAGACTTCAGTGATTTTTCCCCAACCTTTTAGAGGTCCTTCTCAAGGGAACTATAAGAGTGGCATTTACATTCTGGGGCAGTAAAGAAACACGACCAGGGCGTGTCACTTTTATAAAATTTATTTTTAGACACGCGCCCTCCAATAAATTCGATCTCAAAGGCAGAGGAAATCTTGAAAGTGATACACTAAATTATTAGACGTAACATCCCGGGAAAGCATAAAATATGCATTTTAATTTATTTTTAAAATGGGTGAGATATATTGAGTTACTCAAACTTCCGATTTCCTGCTATCAACGCTAATGCGGTAAGAAGCGTTTATTTCGATTTTGATTTTGCTGACACTTATTTTATGCAGCTTTTCTCTGGAACTTCTGTGGTGATGTCACTGAAAATTATCATATATGTATATAATTTATCGCATTGTTTTTAATACTTTACGGATTGAAATATAATTTTTAAATTTTAGCCTGCTTGTTTGTTCGGTAATAACGCGCGAACCATTGAGCAAATTTAGAATTTTGATATGGTTTTGACTGTTACATAGTTTAGAAGTTGACTTATATAGGACAATTATCTGAAATGTTCCCGTCGTTGTACGTACTTTATACTGAGCGTTAGACCATTTCTTCACCGTGGTGCCATCTGGTGATTTTAGTAAAAAGTCATTTCTACTTTAAGGTATTTGAGATGTTTTTTTTTTTTCGAAATATCATGTAAACGTTGACCTTCCTCTTGTTTTGAATGTCAAGTGTGCAAAATTTCTCATTTGGCGAAATTTGTATCCTTTTGGCAAGATTTAATGGCGAGATGTACTCATCAGCCAATCATACTGCATCGTATAGATTAAATTGTTACATAATATTAAAATGTTACAATGTTTCATTATTACAATGTTGAAATATCGCATTGTTGAAGGTCAAGTGTACAAAATGTCTTCAATCTCGGAATAAAGCTGTAGATTTGTATAAAAAAATAACTGTTCTGATACTTTTCTAGATATATATAGGTATAGTACTACCAATTTACACAAATATAAATTGTTATGCAAATAATAATATAAAACATATTTATTTAAAAAAAATTGTCACTGTTAAAAGAAATTTGTCAATGTTATTAAAAGAAATTTTTCAATGTTATTAAAAGAAATTGTCAATGTTATTAAAAGAAATTTGTCAATTTTATTAAAAAAATTGTTGGTGAATTAGTTGCTCAGTTTCATTTACCTAAGTCATTTTGGAAGTTTTGTTAAAGTAATAAAATACCATAAAAATGTAAATTAGTTTTTATTTTTACATTATTTATATAGTTTGTTCATATATATACTACTACGTTTATTTTTAACGTAAAAGTTTTAATTGTTTAAGATAAATATTCTACATAAAACATATAAATTCTAAAGCACAAACCCAAATATATTTAAATGACTTTATACAATTAGATAAAACGCGCATCCACACTCCCTACGTTTTTCGAGTTTTTCAATCGTCCAGCAACAAATTAAGTTTCTTTAAAATGGAGTACGAAATTCATTATTATATTTAAGCAAGGTAATTGAATTATCTACAGACATTGCAATTTATTACAAATATGTTTTTCTTTCCCAATTTATACCGTAAATTAAGTTACTTAACGTTCCCTTGAAAATGAAACATCCAATTCTAGGTTTTCCTACTTAAACTATGTTCCAAATGAGGTCAGAAGATTCGAATACTTCTTCAACAAAAGCGGAATTGACGTTTCTCCCATTTATTTACCTTACTTTCCAAACTTTTGCTAACCTATTTAAGTCCTTTATCAAATAAAATAGTGAGAGAAATTACTTTTGAAGCGCTTTTTGCAGAGTTTAAGGAAAGCTTTTTGTGAGTACAATCATGTATTTTTTTTTTCATCTTTTGCAGAAACAGTTTTCAAACAGTAAAGCAATTTATCAAATTTCCCCTTTTTTACTATGTTATTTATAAAATACCATTCAAAATTTTATATTACTGTAAAACACGTTACATTATTCAATAAATTAATATTTATTACTATTTCAATAAATAAATATTTGTAAGATTTTATATGGATTTTTTAAATAAATTAATAATCTTATCAAATAGTTTGTTGTGTGTTTTAAATAAATTATTTTCAACTAGGAGGCTCCGCCAATCCTCCTAGATCCTAGCCATTTGAATGTCCCGTTCTTTGGCAGTTTGGATACGTTTTACGAAACTTCTTTTTCTTAAATATAATAAGGATTATATTCTTCCTAATTTAAGCTGATATCATTAAAATAATTATTCACCAATGAATTGAAGGGGTTAATCGTCAAAACGGCTGACATAATGCAAAATACATATGAGACGCAACAGATTTTTGTAAACAAACTGATGTTGCCATTCCATATTTCGTAAAATTTTCTAAGGGACGATAATCTTCAAATTTGTTAAGTCAAAAAGTTGTAACAAGCCTTATCTTCCTTCTGACAAACTTCAAAATAAGGTTGCGTAACTGTCGTACTAATAACTTCTTCGTTTTGAAAGTCAGTTCAGATTATTTATTATCAGCCGGCATTCACCTTAGTAAAGACCAAAAAAAAAAAAAAAAAATAGTGATGTAGACACTAACCCTTGGGTCTCATATTCCACGAGGTATGGGCCTATATGGTCCTGACTTTAGGGCTTCAAAACGTAAAATATTGAAATCAACATTCCATGACCTTAATTTTAAAACTTCAGTGGTTTTAAAATTAAGGTCATGGAATGTTGATTTTTTGGTGTATTTTAAATTCGTGTCGCACTTTCTAACACATGTTGAATAAAACCCTATATCATCGAATTATAATCCTTATTATTATAACGTTTAAATTAAGATTCTGCGTCACCCACATGAATATTCTTTTCTAGATAAAATGGAGAACAATTGTAATTGGATAAGTTTTTATACTCATAAAAATACTCCATTTTTAACCGACTGAACAGCACGCCAACCAAAACTCCAAAATAAAATTGCCAGAAACTTTAAATTAAAACCGCCAACGTGCGCCAAGTCGAGAGGTTATCATGTGACCGTTATGTATTTTTTTTTTATGTATGTTCGCGCGGGATTTCGGTTCTACTTCAGATATTTGCAGAATTTGTGTTGTTGTTGGATAGGGGATGTTTCACTTGGGAGCAATTTGAAAAAAATATCCGGTTATTTGGCATTTAACTATCCGGAATTCCCAATTAACCGGACCGTTTGATAAAAAAATATTGTCCGATTTCGAAAATTCCTTTTTTTTGTTGGATAGAGAAAAATTTAATTATTCAAAATCGGTAAAAAAAAAAATCGGTTATCCGGCTGTTATATATCCGGAAATGTCGAATAACCGGAGTTTTTTTAAACAATTTATCCGATTTCATTATGTTTTCATTGTTTAACAGAAGTTATACAACAATGACATTTCGTTTTACCAGCATTTATTGGCAGCATTGATAGGGATTGTTTTAGTTTATACATTGTTGAGCACAAGTTGCTACTTGAATTTCTTGGTGAATAATAATAGGGGGAGAAGCTCCCTGCTAAATTAAAAACTAAAAAGGGAAAAATAAAATAATCTTTCTAGAAAAATAGAAAAACAACTTGAAGGAAAATGCTCTAAATAGTAAAAAATAATTTTTAATTTTACGAATGATCTGAAAAAATTGAACTATTGAATATCACTTTTATATTTAGTACAACTTTTTGAAGTTGGTGACAATTTACAAAAATCATACCTAAATTTTGGCACCGACTTCAATAAGCTGTATCTAATTTTCTTGACGACCACTGAATGCTCAAAAATGAAAGTGTTATTTCTAAGAGTGTGTGTGTTGGATTGCAGTTGATGCGTGCCTGTGCCTGCGCATGGTGATGCTGGACATCCCCACGGCCGCCAACTCCGGGGAGTCCGTGGAGCTGTCCTGCATCTACGAGCTGGAGAACGACCGACTCTACTCCATCAAGTGGTACAAGAACGACATCGAATTCTACAGATACGTCCCCAACGACTGGCCACCTGGTCAATTCCTGCCTCTGCCAGGTGTCAGGGTGGATGTGAGTAATTCTTTTCACTTCAATTGGAATAATTGGTGTAGAAAAGTGGGGGGGGATCAGTAGCCTCAATTCAGATAGTCAGACAAGACTCATAGTCAAAATTGTCTACTAAAAATTTTAATATCTTAAGAAATGTATTCATTTCCCTCAGTAATAAACAAATTATGTATAATTAACAATTACTTATTAACAACTAATTGCTAATTAGGGACTAATTGTTAATTAGTATAACTACTAACATTGGTTTATTTTTATATGTGCAAGTATTCTGGAAATGGAATTAGTTGATTACCCCCTTCCTAATTTTTGAGTTGCTACGCCACTGATTGTAATGAATCTCCTACTTTTCAGTGTCCATGTCTACGTCTACCTTCAGGTAGATGTAAACGGTAAGGGGCAATTGTAAATAGGGATAGGAAAAAGTAAAGAATAAGGGAGCACACCACCAAATCAATTTTCATCGACAACTTTGGCGTAGAAGATCTATGATTTTCATTTCTAATACCAATTTCGATATCACTACACACGTTACTAGATGTAGGTTAAACTAATGTAATGAGAGGCACGGAATGAAAAGCTTAACCTTTGGTGTCATTTTGGCTATTTTTTATAGCTTATACGAAACAATTACTAAATGTATGAAACAATATGTATTTACGCAATAACGAATGGTAAAATAAGCGTATTAACTAATCACAAAATGGCGATTGAAAAACTAACGAAATTACTATTTTGATTCCAATTTGCGCACGGTTGTAAAATATATTACGTAACTATTTATCCATGTGTGTAAAAAATATTGCGCAATTACTGCTTGGGATTTCCAATTTGAACTGAAATCGTATTTGGCGACATTAATTTTGGCGCTTTGACAGGGCGAAGTGCCCACTTATTCTTTACTTTATCCCAACAATTTGATAGTAAATATTTTTAATTCTTTAGAAGTTAATAATTTTAAGTAACAATTTGATTTATTAGGGGGAAGTCAGCAGATAATAGATGGGCCAACCTTGTTGGGCATTGGTTCTGTTATTGATTGTCAAACTTTGTAATAGTATATGAAGTCATTTTTTTGCAGCTGTCGAAATCCGGTCAAAGGTCGGTGTACCTGCGGAGCGTGGACCTGAACAGCACCGGGACCTACAGATGCGAGGTGTCAGCAGAAGCACCGTCTTTCCAGTCCGTGGAAGCCGAGAGGGACATGAAAGTGATGGGTGAGTGAATTGCAAAATAATCACTCAACGAATAATTGCCATTATGTTGCAAAAACAATTTATTTCAATATAATACACTCACGCCATAAAGTTAAGCACACATAGGGAAATGTTAATTTCCGGAAGCCAATCAGAATTGGAGAGACTGCAATTCTCTGCGGAGTTAGATGAAAGTATGCAAATATGTTATGTAACAGCCAATCACGGATTCGTGTCGAGAAATATGCAAAAAAGGCAGTCGTATAAGAAGCCAGTATTGGGAAGGGTTACAGATTCGCATAAGTGCTGATAAAAAGTGTTTAGAACTTTCGTACGATTTGTTTTCAGGACAGATGTTTTCATCTTTGTATGTAATAAATAGTGTTGTTTCATGCATAAGCATATTTGCTACAATAAAAGCAGAACTTGTCGATTATTCCACATGTACCGATGCGTGCTTAACTTTTGGCAGTAGAGTGCACAATTCTGCTAGTGTATTGTTCTTGGATGCTTAATCTTGGGCCCTAGATATGCACACAGAAAGAATTTTTTAAAATTCGAACTGGAACTGCCAAAATAACCATTTTTTAAAAACATTTTCCACATGACATGTAACAATGCAATATTTCAAGATTGAAACAATATAATATTATATAACCTATGAGGAGCATTCTGATTGGCTGATAACTAAATATCGCCAAAATGCCGTCAAATGAATAAAAAAAATTTCGCCAAAATAATAAAAATGATTTCGCAAATTTTGTAACCTATGTCCTTCCCGTACGTAGAACGGACATTTCAGCAAGTATTTATATATAGTAACTTTATTTAGGTTACCGGATTAATTTAATAAATGTAAACTTTAAAGTTAAATGTAACTACATGGTTTTTTTTAAGATTACATTTAATCTTATTGACCGAACGTTAGCGAAGTTCCTGTTCTAACCCGTCCTTTTGGTATTTGATCTGTAAATTTATTTGTTAAGCTGTTCATAACCGAACTCGTTGTTCGATTTTCTTCAAATTTGAGATGAATGTTTCTTGAAGTCATTACAAACGACGAATATGTTTTTATTTAGATTTTTTTTGGGTCGCGAGGCATACTGCTCCCAGAACTACTAGCATAAATTAATAAAATATGGGTGGCTTTTTGTAGGTCTAACATACTTTGGAATGAACAATACAACAAAACACAAATTATTTTAAATATACATTAAAATTCAGAAATACACCATTTCTAGCAGCAGTATTTAGCGATTTCATAAATGACACCATATTCAACAATACCCATAACCAAATTCTTGAATAACTTACATATAAAGAAATTGCACATCATTTATAAAAAAAAGTACTTCAATATAGATAACTAGGTTTTATAAGTGAATTATATAATAATGATTTATGCACACATACAGAAATAAAATAAATTACAGAAACCATAAACTTTAATAACTATTAACAATGCATGGTAATTATACAAATACGTTGTAATAACTGATACATTAATTTTTTTTCTGCGGGTTTTCGCAGTTCAATTTCAAAAACTGGCTGAACATTTTAGTCACGTATTCGCAGTGTTAAAACGCAAAGCTCGACCAGGGCTGGCTATTAATCCAACGGTATTCTTTCTTTGTTGCAAAACTATAGAAAGTCACAGGAAAACCGCTTTGCTCATCATGACCTTGTTTTCTGTCATTATGTAGTGAATGTAAATGTTCTAAAGCAGTTAATTGTAATGCAAAACTCAAACTAATTTAATCAAAAATACTTAATTCTTTGCTTTCTGATACGTTATATTTCCAAACCCAGGAGCTTTCGATTTAGGTGAATCCAGCTGTTATTTAAATTATTAAATGTGCATCAGTTGCATTCATATAATATACCATTTAACGAAATCTGCATTATTATTGCAGTTTTTTCAAACATTTATACTAATCCGGAGGAGTTCTCAATTATTTTAGATTATTTATTATTAACTAAAACTTATCAATGTATACACTATTAAAAATAGATACTCAAACATAAAAAATGTACTAATTTTTTAATACACTCAATACTACTCATGGTTCCGAATGCATAAGTTTCAATTTTGAAAAAAGACATGTACTCAAAAATGAGCACAATTAATAAAAAGAGCAGATGCTAGCCTATTTAAGCTGCCTTTATAAATCCCTTTCAATAAATATCGACAACTAATACCAAGACTTACCAGGAATCGAACTCATATCCTCAGGCACCGCAGTCTAGAGCCTTATCCGTAAAACTACCATGGTGACTTCAAGAAGTTATAAACAGAAGTAATGTTAAAAAGGTGTGCCAAAAGAATAGTAAGTAAGATAATTGAGTTGTAATAACTCAGTTTCCATTTAAGCAATCGACATCAAATAATTTGGAAAACCATCTTCTGAACAACTATTTTAAGTTTGTTGGATCGCTTTGTTAAGATAGCTTGAACAGAAGCTGAGATTAGCAATATTAAATCGCACTGCTCATTTGAAAAAGTACGATTACTTAAATTTGAATACGTCATCGCTCATTTATAATGCAATTGTACTCAAAGAAAAACGAGTATGTTCAGGTACTGATTTTTAAGTACATTTTTTGTTATAGTGTTATTATATGTTATATTTCTGAGCCTAAGAGCTTAAGTTTTAAGGAAACCCATCAATGACATTACAATTATTTTTTTTTAAAAAATCTGCATTATTTTTGCAGTTTTCCCCCCAAATATTTATTTACATAACCCCTAGAAACTCTTTTTAGCAAACTTTTTTAGATTTATAGTCTAATATATAGATCCAGGCAAGTAGGTAAAGGGGTTCAAACCCCACCCATTGAAAGTCAAGAAGAAAAAAAATTAAAAATTGAATTACTGTAAAAATTTTAATTTATCGTCTAATATTTTTTGTTGAGTAAAATGAGGGAAAACCTGATATTTTCCGGAGAGTCTTACCTCGGAAAATGGTTTTCAAATCGTGTCAAAACATGTTTTGAGGTCATTTTTATCAAAAATTAAGCCTAACATGACGTCATCGTGTTTAATTATTCAATATTTGGATTTCGACAAAGTAATCCAAAGTTTCCCTTTGAATTCCAAAGACCATTTTGGATTACAAATGGAAAATATCGTCAAACTGGGCCGTATAAACCAGAGATTAGAGTATTAAAATAATAATTTGTAAGATGGTATAAACAAGTTGCTCAAAACATATATTGTTCTAAACAAGGTTTCTCAAAATTTGAATTTGTTCTCTAATTTATTTCCTATTTAGGAGTGACATTTACTAATTTTAAAAATAGGTAATGACTATGATATTGGTAACGATTCCAAGCAAACAAAATGATCTTGCTGTTTCGATATTTATCTGTCAATGTATTCCTGTGTATTTAAATAAAAATGAATTAAAAAAATGGGGGTAAGGGGGAGTTTTGATTTTTTTCGGGGAACGGGAGGGTGAACCCCTCCCATGAAAAATCTATACCTACGTGCCTGTATAGGTCTATAATATAGGTATTTTTTAATTATTTTAGATTATTTATTATCAACAAAAACTTCTTGATCTCTAGCAATGTCTATCATTTTAGATTATTAGGTTTTATAATCGCTGCGTTAAAACGCAAAGTTCCTGAATTTCCTATAGTTTGTGTTCTGAATTTCCTAAATCAGACCTTGTTCTTTTGCATCATTTTCTACATGTCATTCTTTTTATTCCATGTGCAACTAAACACAAATTCCCCTTCGAACTTTTACATCAAATAGAATTCATACCACATTCAGCGAGCGTCGTGTCTCCCGCCAATCCCGTTTTTTTCAAGAAACGGACGTTTTTGTCACCCGGCCCATTCCTGCAGGAAAGGGATAAATAAGAACCAACTCTGAAATTCCAACCACGTTCCCGTGTCGTTGCTGTCAAAATCTTCTGTTAGCAACTTCCTTCGGGGCTTCCTTTAAGAGAGAAATAATATCATTTTTCTTCTCCAGACCACCCCCTCGACGGCGCGGGAAAGAATTCGAACAAATACTCCACACGGGCTTGTTTACCGGAGTTAGGCCTAAATTGCCACGCGCCATTTTGTTTCGGCGTCGCTTTAGGCCTTGTTAGTACTTTTGTATCAATTCTCTATCTGCGTGTGAGAGGCTCTATCAATTCTGTATATTGTGCAATGGTGTGTGTTTTTTTTTGTTCAGCGACGGGTTGTCCTTTGGGTGAAATGTATTCCTAAAGGGTGAATGGAAATATGAATGGGATTGTGTTGAGAGGCGTCTCGCAGAGTGGAAAGAAACTTTCACATTAAAAAAAGACTTCAAGTTCGAATGTTTCGAATTGAATGGAAACTGAAGTGAACCCTGAGGTATGGGTGGGGTATCTACAATACTGCAAAGACAATATCCTGACAACAAAAAAAATATCTGCTGAACATTTAAACAACAACCAAATACGAATTTATAAATTAAAATTTCTACACAGTACACAAAAACTTGCTTAAAAATGATTACATGGACGTACTTGTTTTCTAAGTACAATTGCATCTTAAATGAGCGATGATTTAAACAACCGTACTTTCGCAAAAATGATCTGTGTGGTTTAATATTGTTAATATTAGCTTCTGTTCAAGCCATCTTAACAAAGCGACCTGATGAACATAAAATATATGTTCAGAAGATAGTTTCCACATTATTTGATGTCGATTGCTTAAATGGAAATGGAGCTTAATGAAGGTTATTACAATTCAATTATCTTAATTCCCATTTTTTTGGCACACCTTTTTAGATTCATTTCTGTTTATAACTTCTTCGCAGCGCCCTGTATCTTAACGGGTAAGAATATGGACATCGGTGCTGCAGACCTTGGTTTGATTCCCCGTTAAGGCTAAGTTGTAATTGTCGATATTTATTGAAAGTGATTGATGAAGGTAGCCTATGTAGGCAAGCAACTGCTCTTTTTATTTAATTTCCGTGGTACTACCAGGAACTTGAAGAAGTTATAAACAGAAGAAATGTTAAAAAGGCGTGTCAAAAGAATGTGAAGCAAGATAATTGAGTTGTAAGAACTCAGTTTCCATTTAAGCAATCAACATCAAATATTGTGTAAAACCATCTTCTGAAGAACTATTTAAAAATTGTCAGGTCGCTTTGTTACGATGGCTTGAACAGAAGCTGAGATCAGCAATATTAAACTATGCTGAACATTTTTGAGAATGTACGGTTACTTACATTTGAGTACGTCATCGCTCATTTACGATGCAATATTGTACTCAAAGAAAACGAGAAGTTTTAGGTACTCATTATCTAGTATTTTTTTTTTACAGTTTAGCTACGGAAAATAACAATTTTCTAAATAAACCAAGCACTTTGATAAGATACTAATATTTTCAAATCAAATGTAATAGGATGTAATCTATTGAATTAAAACTTTATTAATTGTAGATAATACAAGTTTTAGAATTGCACTTCTCAATCTGTGAGAAGGAAAGTAGTAATTCCGTAACAACCAAACATTCCTGTTTTCTTGCCGATATTTATAGACCGTGGTAAATCTTGCAATGACACCTAGTTAAGGGAATTTTTCGGGTGCAGGTTGCAACACCTTCAGGGAAGGGGCGAACGAAATAAAAACTTTCTCCCTGTAGCTTTTTACGACGTCGACTTTCCTTTCTTTTTGCTAAAATGGAAGAGAACGTGCGTTGGGGAAGGATATAAAAAAAAGCAGTTCGCTTAACAAGGGCTTCGAGAAGAAAAATAAGATAATAACGAGATTGTGTGAGATAGGGAGGGGGATAATAAATAAGTGAAAAGTGGTATTGGAGAAAATGGCGTTAAAATTGAGTAACAACTCTGGGAGAGGATTCGAAATGATTGGCAACAATTTATCACGAAAGCAACATAGTGGACGTCGTCTGTCTATTTGGTCAGAGTGGTGAAGGAAGCGGGTGTGAGGGAGAGGGGGCATAAGCCCAAAGGGGGGCTAGAGTTAGTTACAGAATAATTTACATAAATTAACGTGTTCAGTGCAGATTATCAGGTCAGTCACTATTTAAACAGAAGTGCTACACGGGGTAAAATTAACCCCGTGCAGTAACTATCCTCAAGTGTGTCACGGGGTCAATCGACCCCTTACTTTCTCTTAATTAAAACGTATCCAACACCCTAAAAATTAATAATTTGGGAAATGTCATACTTTTTTCCACTCCATTGTTGTAGGTCAGTAATCCTCGGCTGCTGGACATGAATCCATTCATCAATTTAACCAGATTCATTAATTTAACACGTTCAGTGTGGTACGTGGTCAACTAACCCCGTGCAGTAACTATCCTCAAGTGAGTCACGTGGTCAATCGACCCCGTACTTTCTCTTAATTAAAACGTATCCAACACCCTAAAAATTGGTAATTTAGAAAAATCGTACATTTTTCCTCTCCATAGTTGTTAACCAGTATTCTACGGTAGCAGGCCATGAGTCGTTTCATTAACTTAACAGGCTCAGTGCGGTACGGGGTCATTTCACCCCGTGCATTTTTTATTGAATTTTGAGGGATTATTGTACTTTATAACACACAGCCATGCTGTTTTTAACTCTATTTAAAGGTTCAAAGCTAAAACAGCTGTAGAAATGTTTGACAGTTTACCTCCCATATGCTCAGCAGTAAAGGATAGTTGCACATGTTAAGGGAGAAAATTGTCGCATTTTATTCAAATACATATTTTACTAGTTATATAAAAAAAATCTAATATGGTTATACGTTATCCATTATTATCATATATATTTTTGGTCTATTCTTCCTTAATAAGTATAAAATTCATATTAAATATTTAAATTTTTTCAACTTGTTTGCAAAATTAAAAAATTCTTTTTTAATTATTATAGCTTTTGGTTTCTTAACGATTTTTTTTTTGTCTTTTCTAAAATGATTATTTTATTATTTAATGCCCTTAAGGAAAGTGTTATTAAGTCAAGGAACAATATGAGACTATATTGTAAAATAATAATAAAATGCCGTATTTCACAAAAGCATTTTATTGATATTTCTTTGAAAAATGTCATATATTTTCAATGACATGTGGAACTTGTAGTTTCGCATTCGTTTGTTGCGAACTTTATGGAAATGAAATATTCTGAAGACGAGCTACCGTCTTCACAGGAAACTCATTGCCTTCTAAATTCTTTTTAAAGTATCAATCTTTACACAGTACGACTTTCGACTTACTTACGAAATTCGTGGGACTTTTTTCTCTTTCAAATCTGGATGGAAAAAAGTTCAAAAGTGATCAAAATTCAATTAGTTTTGCCTTATCGCAAGTGTGGGAATACTGATTTTCTTTCGCACGTCCCAGAAGAGCTGGTGAAAAAATCCCGTCCTATAGTTCTCACAAATTCAGAAAAAATTTTAAAAGTATCATTGCGCATGCTCAGAATAACGAAAGAATATAATTTTAGCCGTTTAGAGAAGCTCTCTTTTCTTCCATCTTATCTAACTCCCACTAACTGAATGATGCCTATAAATTACAGTTCCTGAAATCGACCGTCTTTAAAATCAGCTACATTGAGTATCAGAATAAAAATACCATATCACTCTTATAGGGCAGGGTTCGAAATTAGCAGGTGCGCAGTGCACCTAATTTTTTGCAATTTACCTAATTTTTTTATTTGGATAAAAATATTAAATTTGTTAAGAATCCGTTTTTCCGGGATGGGCTCTATTATGGATAACAAATTCGGAATTCGCCTGCAAATCATTTGACCAATAAAAACCTAAGAATCCTGTTTGCAATGTGCGCGCGCACCAGTTAACGAGACCGTAGTCAGATTTTACCAGTAATCCCAAGTTTGCACGGCAAACCTGCCAATACGAATTGTCCGTATTTTATATGGATTGCGATACCTAAGGACGAAGTTACTGAATCCTTATTAAAAACTACTGAAAATGTGTATGTTCGAGTATAACCCGATAATTGTAAGTCAAAAATTTCATCAAAAGTCAGGTGAGGGTTGTCTTATGCTACTCATTAAGAATAATAATGTGAGATGTTTAATATAGGAAGATGGATTCAAATTAAACCCCGCCGATCTCCGGGTTTGCTCTGTGAATTTTTTGTGCACCCAAATAATATTCGGTGCACTTAAGTTTAAAACTTGGGTGCACTAGTGCACCTTCTTTGAAAAGTTAATTTCGAGCACCTGTTGCAGAATAATCTATTCCTACACTATACTTTAATGAGAAATAGATGGATTGACATAAATTTAGTTTCGTTCTATAATTCGTTCTATATTTATTTCGTTCTATATATAATTCGTTCTATATTTATTTCGTTCTATATATATTTCGTTCTATATTATATATATTTCGTTCTATATTATATATATTTCGTTCTATATTATATATATTTCGTTCTATATTATATATATTTCGTTCTATATTATATATATTTCGTTCAATATTATATATATTTCGTTCTATTATTCGTGCTATATATATATATTTCGTTCTATAATTCGTGCTATATATATATATTTCGTTCTATAATTCGTGCTATATATATATATTTCGTTCTATAATTCGTTCTATATTATATATATTTCGTTCTATATAATATATATTTCGTTCTATATAATATATATTTCGTTCTATATAATATATATTTCGTTCTATATAATATATATTTCGTTCTATATAATATATATTTCGTTCTATATAATATATATTTCGTTCTATATAATATATATTTCGTTCTATATAATATATATTTCGTTCTATATAATATATATTTCGTTCTATATAATATATATTTCGTTCTATATAATATATATTTCGTTCTATAATTCGTTCTATATTATATATATTTTGTTCTATAATTCGTTCTATATTATATATATTTCGTTCTATTTCTAAATAAAAAATTGCGTTGGCGCCCAACACAAATTTCTGATCTGTGGAAATTTATAATTTGTGGAAATGATGTTTCACGTAAAGCCCTTTCGGTCGATCTCCGACACAGCCACACCAGACTTTTTCAACTAAGAATTTTAAACACTGAAATACTTCACTCATTTTAAATTAATATTGTCTTATCAATTTTTCTCAGACCCTTCTATCAGTAATGTTAACAAAACAAGCTGTTAATCATTTTCTAATAAACGAACGGAAGTGTATTTTAAATTTTCCAAAGTAAATCACAACCATCGATTATATAATGCTAGAAAACTAATTAATATTTTATCTTCATTAAAAGATAAACAACAATTGAAATTTTCCTCGGAGAATTAGAAAATTAATCAAACTGTCAAATTTATAAAATCCATTCATTAATCTATTTATCACCTCAACTCATTATAAAGGAAAGGACAAGAATAAGGGAGTAATGTTTTTTGGAGCTCTTTGGATTGTTGAAATAGGAATTCAAACTATTTTGTTTTAGGCTGAAAGAGAATTATTTACTGTTAAATTTGAGCAAGTTAGAACCGTTCATTCTTTAATTAATTTTATTACGTTAAAAGGTTGATCGATATTGTACCATGTGCTTATTTCAGATCTAACAACAAATGTCTTATAATTTTTGAGTGTTTTATATTATAATTTATTACAATTATTTTACTACCCCCCCCCCATCCTCCTTGCTAAATGAAAGTTAATAAGTTGAATAAAAATATTTCATAGTCGCTGTAATCATAGCACATTAATAATCAAATTTACCTTTGAAATTAACAAAAATATCTATAATATTTGTTAATATCTGTAATATTTGGAATTAACAAAAATATCTATAATATTTGTTAATATCTATAATATTTGAAATTAACAAAAATATCTATAAAGAAAAGGTCTGTGGTGTGTGTGTCTGTTGCACGCAAAACATTGTCTTCTACTGCTCGGACATGTCTAAAAAGATATATATATATATATATATATATATATATATATATATATATATATATATATATATATATATATATATATATATATATATATATATATATATATAGATACTATTCAATCTCTAATTTTGCACCTGAGGATATATATTTTAATATTCCATTTAGTTTTCCGTTTATAACGGTTTTAGAGTTTTAAAGCCATATCTACAGTGTTCTAAAATTACATTGTCATAAAATAATAAGATGTTGACAACAAGGAAATAATTTAAAAGAAATTAATAATATATGTTTTTTGCTTTAAACAGTTGAAAGTTGGCGAGCAAAAATTGGTTTGGCGTAATTACTCTTTTTGGTGTATTGGCACAAATCCACTGATAATTTCACTTGTGTTTCGACGAGTAAACTAAAGGAGCAGCTAACATTCGGAGATGTAACGTGAATACTTATGCATCAATCAACGGATTTCTATATGCATCCATTAAAATCATGAAGATTTTTATTTGATTATTTAGTTCTTAGTTTATAGATGTATCGGATTTTGATAGATAGTTTGAAATGGTTCGTTTGACATATGTAAAATATTTTAAATCGATACTGAACAATTAACCAGTTATTTTGCCTCCAAGAAATTAGAAGATAAGGAATAAACCCGGAGAACGAATTAATGGGGTAAAAAAATTTTAAACGCATATGAAACCGCGGATAACATCTAGTAATAAAAAATTTAAAATAATATATATTTATTATTTGTCTGCATAAACAAATATCTTTAAAATTTGTAATTTCCTAATAAGAAAATAATACTCTCAACTTATAAATAGTAACGATACTAAATAATTTAAGTAAATAGCATATGTCGCGTACTACTACTCCTTTTATTTGATCCTTTACTGAACATCTTACGCCTGAAAATCTTCGATAAGACGAATATGCGATTTTATTCATCTTTTATAGTGTTAAGAAATTCATATGAAGAATTCGATAAACAAATAGGAATGCAAAAATCATTTTCTGTAATTATGTAGAATTTATTTAAAAGGTTTTAAGATTCTAACTGAAAGATCAATGCGCATGGAAAATTTCGAAATGTTACCTGCAATAAAATTTAACAAGGTGAAAAGTATGCAGTTTTGTGAAATTTGCATTAATTAAAAAAAAAATGCAAAGGGTATGAGTTATATACACATTAGGTGGAACATTTATACAGCTGTAATTATAAATATTAACAACAATGTTATTTATTGCAAAAAAATATTAAAAATTCATCAAAATTATGACTATTTTGAATGTCTACTGTTCCTTTAAGTAATCACGTATGCTTTTTTCGAATATTACTTGATGTTAACATTTTAAAGACATATAACAGGGTGGTAACATAAGCTGGAAAACCGGGAAATCAGGTAATTGTCAAGGACAGGGAAAAGTCAGGGAATTTTTCAAAATTTCTCAAAAAATCAGGGACATTTTCAAATTTGGATCATTAAAACAGCAATTATCGTCCATTATGCCCTCTATTCTGGGTAATTTAGTTTTTCTTATTTCCTTTTAGTTCTGAAAAAGAATTTTAAAAAAAAACATAGTTATGCGCATTCTCATATTTTCAGTTTTTTTTTTTTTTTTAAATGTGAACCACTGCTGGAGGGAAAAGCAAAGTGCATTGGACCTTGAATTGTAAGCAAAATGTGAGGGACTAATGAATATGGAATTTATTGAAGATTGGAATAGGAAATATTAAGCATATAAAACATTTAAAATTATCTACAAAATAAATAATTCGAAAAAAGAATAATTTTTGTGTATTATTTGCTTCTAGAGAACATGTTTAATTGCTATTATGCCTTTTGCAATTGCAAGATTTGTGTTGCATTCATAAATTATTATTTTAACTGTCAATAAATATTACTTATAATTTGTCATTTATAATGTAATATATTTATAGTATTATTGTATAAAATTTCGTGGAAACTTTGTTTGTATACAAAACATGTATTGCAACATTTCTTAATGTAATTGTAATATCAGGGAAAATTTTGTGACACCATCATGGAAATGTCAAGGAACTTTTTTTCAAGAATGTTGTTGCCACCCAGTATAATTTTCCATTTTGACAGACGTTCCAAAATTTATTGGGTTAGGGTTTTTTCATATATTTTCAAAACATACTTTTTCGTTTTAGGAAAAATTCGGATTTCTATCCTTACCAGGCAGGTTAAAAATTATTCATTTCGAATTTTTTTTTCTTTTTTTTTTCGGAATTCTAAAATTTCAAATTTTTATAACCCACAAAGAACAATACAATATTTTATTGTACCACACTAAACATTCCAAAGTTGAACTTTACAAAAAATACCCATACCACAATAAACAGAAGAACACATTCTATAATATTTCCTTCCCTATTACTAAAGAAATGGAAGACAGTATTCAAATGTTACAGTAAAAGAACAACTTTTTTCTCAACCGAAAACAGTTTGCAACAGTTTCTTTTTTCTAACAAGGCGTCTACAAAAGAAATCCACAACCGTGTCTTGAAGAACCAATCCTTAATATATAACCTCCGTATTTACAAACTCTTCATTTCCTCGTTAGGAAAGGAGCGGTACGTGGTGGCCCCTCAGAAGTATCCTAGACATCTCGCTCTGAATTGTTAAATAATGACGTTTTTTTTACAAAAGTAACTTAAAAAATAGGGACTGAAAAAATTGCAATCGTTGTGTCAAGAACATTTATTAATATAAGTTTTAACGTTATGAACCTGGCATCATAAAAATGCTTCTTAACTATTAAAAACAACTTTTCCCGTTTTTTTAGTTATATAGAAAGTGTATACCAGTCGACGAGGGTTTTATTTGTAAAATTTATGTTTGTACGGGTTTGGCAAAAATTTGCCAAACCCGTCCAACTACACTGTTAAAAATAAGTATTAATTTTTTTTTAAAATTACTAATTTTTATTACATTTTATGCTTACCATAGCTCTGGATACATAAGTTTTATTTTTGAAAAAGACATGTACTTAAAAATAAGTAAAAATGAATAAAAAGAGCAGTAGCTTGTCTACATACATAGGCTGTCTTCATAAATCACTTTCAATAAATATCGACAATTACAACCAAGACTCACAGGGAATAGAAACACATATCCTCAAGCACCGCAGTCTAGTGCCTTATCCGTTTTACTACCAGGGCGACATGAAGAAGTTATAAACAGAATAAATGTTAAAAAAAGTGTGCCAAAAGAACGGGAAGTAAGATAACTAACTTTATAGCCCTTTTTTTTTAAAAGTTGGTTTTCTTTTTTTTTAAATATTTCCACCTTTTTAGGCTTTAATTTAGTATATATTAATACAATTTTAGTATTTATTATCCGGTTTAATACAATTTTAGTATTTATTATCCGGTTTAATAAATTTCAGGTACATGATATTATAGTATAGTTAGGCAATATCTATCTGACAATGAAAATATTTTGAAATCAGAGAAAATGTTTTTAAAAAAGTTCGATTAATCATTATTTTCGAATAACAATTTTTTTTGTATGCTTGCTAAAGTAATTTTTCGCTATCCAATTAAAAAAGATTTTTTTGAAATCGGTCATTATTTTATTTTTTTTAAACTTTCCGGTTAATTGAGAATTCCGGAGAGTTAAATATCAGTTAACCAGATATATATATATTTTTTAAATTCCCAAGTATGACATTTCCTATCCAACAATAAAAAAAATTATCCAAATATCCGAATTATAACGGAAATCATGCGCGAACATACATAAAAAACATTTTAAAAAGTACAAGTCTAAATGATAACCTTCTCTTTGGCGCTTTTGTACGATTTTAAGTTGGCGCGGTAAGTTGGTTAAAAATTTATCAACTTTAAATAATACTAATAAAATACAATTTTTTTTAATCTTTTAATCTAGTTCACCCCTCTTTAAGGGTTGTTTCTTAACTATTAAAAATAGTTCACCCTTTTATATATGTTATATAAGAAATATATATCTGTAAACGGATTTGGGTAAAAGTATGCCAAGGTACAAGGTTTGGCGCTAAACAATAATATTGTCACCAAGTTAAATTTGAAGCACGTCATTCATTGCGTAAGAATATCGAAAAATTAAAAAAATGGTACTTTACATTATTTGAGATTATATCTAGAAGTCTAGTTAAATTTCTTAAAAAAATTGGAAATTTAAAATTCATAAAAAATAATAACTACGATTTTGGATTAATGTAATTTTTTATTCTTAAACTGGGGTAGTTTTAAAAAGGAATATTCCAAAAAATTTCGATAGCTTTCTGCTTCAAACAGCATTCATTATATAAGTCTGAAAATGCAAAAGAATCGGATTTTCATTAACTACTTTTTCAGAATTTTTATAACGCATCATCAAGAACAGTTTTTATTTAAAGCTCAACGTATGATAAATGTGCATTGTTAAGTTTGGCTTTACTGGGATTTTTTTTAAATTTTAATATTCATTTATTAATTTTTTTTTCTCTCTTATTTTTCTAACAGCAGAAGAATGTTTGAAAATATGCTTCTCGGTTTATATTTTCAGACTACTTTATCGGAAGATTTAGAAAAAGTACTTCAATTTTGTGATAAATAAAAACCATGATTGAAACTCATCGAAAATCCCAAATTTTCTCATTTCACTTCTTTTCCATAATTTAGATAAAAGGAAATCGAAGTTAAAAAGGTAACGGATAAATATTTATATATTTACGACTCAAGTGTGTAAAAATTGCATTGCAAAAGATAATATTTTTCTTTACAACTGCGATGATTGCGGTATTAGAATAAATTATGACAAATCAATATGATACGGGAACTTGCCGAATTTTCAATTATCCCCACAAAAATTGAATTTTTCTTAAAGGTTTGGTTATTTTTATTTCCGAAATGTAAGATACACTTGTTCTAAAGATAAAATACATTTATTTGAAATCTATAATTGAGACAAAATATAAAAAGTGGTGTATTTAAAAATCATAAATGCTGATATCTCAATTAATTTGACAATCGATTTCTATTTCGGATGATAAGTTATAAATGTACGATAAGAAATTCTTAAAATTAGCAAGTATTACAGATAAACATTAGCTGCACATTTAAGTTATAATACATTTGGAATTGTTTTATTAAAAATTCGATAATTCAGTGGTTGAATTTAAAATTGCCCATTTTCAATACAAAAAATGTGATTATGAGACAATAAAACTTATTTTAATATCGTTGTAAATCTTATTGTAGAACTGATTTATGTTATTTTAAGCTCGTGAATTTTCATTAAGTTCATTCCAAAAAGTTCTAAAATTAGTGCGGTCAAACTTTGACTTATAATTTTATTGGAAAATTAACATAAAATTGTTTATTTATTTATAGTGAGTATTCGTTTATTAATTAAATATCGCAAAAAATCTCCAAACTTGACACAGTTGTGTAACCTTTATATCCATAACATAAAATTGTTTATTTATTTATAGTGAGTATTCGTTTATTAATTAAATATCGCAAAACTTCGCAAAAAATCTCCAAACTTGACACAGTTGTGTAACCTTTATATCCATACATTATTTATTCATAAAACTACATTAGAAATAGTTTTCTGAAGTTTTAATGAATTACATTTCACCAAAATGCTTGGTTTTTGCTCTGATTGTAATTTCAATTATTTGTGATAATTTAAAATATACTCGATACTTACTCTCGGGGTCGAGCAATTACTTTGACTAAACGGTGAGGTATGGACGTAGCAACCATAACTCCCAATAGCCGTGCGTCTCTAAGTCGCACTGCGCTATGTTCAGTGAAACGATGTGTTTAATTTTAATATTCAAGGTTAAAATGCAAAATAACTTTGAACCATACTGAAGTAAGTAAAAGCAAAACCTACTTTGAAAAAGTGCACTAAAATGATACAAAACAAACCTCACTTTTTAGCAAGAACAATTTGAAATCATTTTGTAAACTTATTACTATTTTCTACAGCAGGAGTCATATTGGCCTAATCTATATTCGCTTCAAGTTTTTAAAGAATGAAAATAGGCATAGGCTAATTTTTTTAATGTATAATTTTTACGATTGGTAATAAAACCATTTTTTTTTTTTACTTTTAGGCATTTTTTTTTTTGAGGTCAGTTTAATTTATTTATAGCGATTTTCATGGCAATTTTATTATGATTTCTTAGAATCTCTACACATTAGAAGAAATAACTTCGTGCCACGTATCAATCGTGCCCACGTAGAAAAAATTAAAAAGCAGACTAAAATAGAGACTTTCTCTAGAATTCAAAACAAAAGAAGGTATTTAAAAATGATGCAATTAATCTTTTCCATTTGAAGAAGATTTCAACCCACTGTGAACAGAAAAAAAAATGGCGAAATTCCTTATTAAGCTTTTTCCTAATTCCAACAATGATGACTTTCGAAATAATTCCAATAAACTGGACAAAAATACATAAAAAAAAAACGATTCTTCATTTCGAGTGAATAAAAGAAGAAATACTTACATATTAATTCCTCGGCTGCTTTTTTGTTGTTTCTGTACGACATCTTAGAAAAAAAATTCTTTCACGCAATTATTGAAGCCATTTGGAATTTTTTCATTAGTTCTTTTTCCTCCATTCTTCTTCATTTTCCCAATGTTTATATCATTCTCGACAGTAACGGATTTTTCACAACTGAGCGATCCGGAAATTTTCTTCAGATTGGAAACAAAGATCGCTATTTCAGCGAAAAAGTTATTTACAGATAATAAATTCTATTCTTCGGTCGCCAAAAAATATTTTGTGTCGAAGACAGATTCATTCGACAATTGCTTTTCAATGGGAAAGGGATTCCCGAGAGAGCTATTTGCATTTATATAAAGTTGGTATTTTAGAAATAGAACGCACTCTTTGTGTATGACATTTCGAGGAAACAAAATAGAGTGGAGTAATGCTATATATTCTTTTGTGAATAGTAGAAGTTCACTCCATTGGAAAAAATTTAAATTCATTCCGAAAACATTCTGTCAAAACCATTTTAAGTCATCTGCCGTTTCCCCAGAAATCCTGAATCATTTCTTGCCAATCTTTTAAAAATGAGTCCCTAAACCTACTCGTTTTTCTTTGAGTACAATTGCATCGTAATTGAGCAATGACGTACTCAAAATTTAAGTTATCGTACTTTCTCAAAAATGAGCGTGTGATTTAATATTGCTAATTTCAACTTCTGTTCAAGCCATCATAACAAAGCGACACTTTTGAACATTATTTGATGTCGATTTCTTAAATGGAAACTGAGTTATTACAACTCGATTTTCTTACTTCCCATTCTCTTGGCACACCATTTTAACAATTATCCTGTTTCTCACTTCTTCACGTCGCCCTGGTAGTATAACGGATAATGCACGTGGTTGCGGTTCCTGAGGGTCTGAGTTCAATTCCCCATAAGTCTTGGATGTAATTGTTGATATTTATTGAAAGTGATTTATGAAGACAGCCTTGTAGGCAAGCAGCTGCTTTTTTTTATTTATATTTACTCACTGTACTCATTTTTGAGTACATGTATTTTACAAAAATGAAACATATGTATTCGAATATACTCAGAAATGAGTACATTTTACTAATTTTTGAATACCTATTTTTTAACAGTGTTCACATTCTTTAAAAATAGTGGGCAGTTATATATTTAGTGCATGAATACAAAAATTAATTTGCATAGGCACAAAGTCATATTTATTTATAATCTTTTTAAGGTGTACGTATACACTTGACATTTTTTTTAAAAAATTATAGTTTTAAAATTTTAGTTATTTTTATCTACGAAAATACTTTAATATTTATGATGATTCATAAAAAAAAACTCTAAACACAGTCAAATTGTAATTAGATAATTATTATTTTATTATCTAATTAGCATGTTTTTCAAACACGATTACGTAAATTGTAATTTTCAAAAGAATAATTTTTGTCGGAAATTACACGTAATATTATTGTCTTAATATTATAATCCTCCAAAAAGTTTGAATCATGTAAGTTTAAAAAAAAAATATTCCAAATAAATCTTTTTTTTCTCTCTCAAATTTCCAAATTTAAAATTCTACTAAAAATTCATTTTTTAACGAATCTTTATGATTGAGATTCATGACATCCCACAACTAATATAAAAGTGAATAAATAAATCATTTGCCAAAAAGTTTAAAGAAACTTGAATGATCATGTTTGATGTTTAGAATGAAGTGACATACGTTAAAATACAATTCTTCATAAACCAAGTTATATGTTTACAACACGTATTCCCATTATAAGAAAGGCCCTAGAATAACACTTTGTAAATAATAAAGTTTTTTGAAATATTTATACAATCTTGGTATCATCGAAAAATAGGGGAACATTATAGAGCAAAAACTATAATGTTTGGTCGATTCCCGCATTTCCTACTGTATCTGTACACCTTACATAATTTTTACGAAGATTTCACCAAATGTTTATTTGAAAAATATATAAGAAACCGATGGCATTATCATCTTGAGCAATAAAAAATATATTTATAGTATAAATACTTTTTTGGTACGCGATTTTATTTTCTGAGACAAACAGATTAACATCCACAACTATTGCTCTTGCACTTTAAAAACACATATTCTTTGGAAACTAAATGCTCACTGCCATCTGAAATTTAAAGCTAAGCTAAACGAATGACTTGAGGTTTAAAATGGTTCTCGAGTATTTAAAATGCGACTGTTTCCTTAACGTGATTCAGGCGCAGCATAATTAAATAGTATCATTAAAATGTATCCCGTGAATGGAGAGAGGTTTTAGTTTGAAGAAAGTAGACTCATTTGGGATATCTACTTTAGAAATGAGCTCATTTAGAGACGCCTGTATGCGGACCTAGTACACAGACATTTTACTTTGGATCCAAAGTAAATGCTCGGTCCCCAAATACAAAAAACAGTTCTTCGTATATCGTCTTTACAACTCAAACTAATACCAAAGTATGTTTTTGATAATAGAAAAAAATATATTGAAAACATATTCTTATATAAATTTACTTTTTGATGCTTCGTATTTTTAGTGTGATGAAGAAGTGAAATTTCTCATTCCTTTCATCACAATGAGAAATTTAACTTATTTTCTTGCAGTCGTCTCTCCATCTTGACCGAAAAAAAAAATTATGTCATTTGATATTAGCAAATTTGCATTAAAAACAATTTATTATTCAAACTTACTTTTTGCATTAATAAATTAAGTTTGGATGAATAGTCTTTGTAGTGTGATAAAGAAGTGAAATAGTGTGATAAAGAAGTGAAATAGTGTGATAAAGAAGTTCGTTACAATAAGAAATTGTGCTTCTTATCTTCCAGTCATCTTTCCATTTTGATCTAAAAACAAGTATGTTATTCATATTAGAAATAAAATTATTAAAAATAAATTAATTTTCAAACTTACTTTTCATGATCGATGAATTCATTTCGAATGTCATGTCTTCTTATTGTGACGAAGAAGTGAAATTTCTCATTGTCCCTTAATCATAATGAGAAATTTCACTTCTTCTCTTGCAATCGTCTATTCATCTCGACCTGAAATAAAAGTATGTTATTTGATGCTAGAAATAATATTTTTGGAAACATGTTCTTTTTTAAACTTACGTTTTGCATCGATGAATTAATTCCGGAAGCCATGTCTCATTGGAAGCCATATCTCATTCTCTTCTTCACTTACAATCGTCTCTTCATCTCGACCTGAAATAAATGTATGTTATTTGATGTTATACATAATTGGTTTGAGAATTTTGAAACTTACTTTTTGCATCGATGATTTTTATTTCGGAAGCCATGTCTTCTAATTGCGACGAAGAAGTGAAATTTCTCATTGCCCCTTCATCACAATGAGATATTTCACTTCTTCCCGTGCAATCGTCTCTTCATATCGACCTGAAATAAAAGTATGTTTGATATTAGAAATAATCACATTAAATATAAATTCTTATTCAAACTTAACTTTTGCATTAATGGATTGTTTTGCGATGCTCTTTCTTCTTATTGTGGCAAATAATTAAAAATAATCATTTCCCTTTCGTCAAAATAAGAAATTAAACTTATATCGCAATCGCCTCTTCACTGTAATTTAGAAATAAATGTATTTTATTTTATATTAGGCATAAAAGTATTGGAAACTTATTATGATTTTGACTTTGTCTTATTTTTAGCATATAATAATAGAAAAAGTTTTGTTACTTATATACATTCGTCTGAGATACCACATAAATATCACGACCAAAATAACTAAATCTATCGTCTTTTTCACTGAAGTATTTGTATCGAGAAAACTTGGCCAAAATTATGTTTGTGCCTTTATAGACTTTAAATGCAGTTTAAACTTTAACTTTAGTCTTAGAAAATATATTAAATTAAGGTGAAGAAAAATGGGTCTTGGGGTTAAACGAGTTTTTTTTTTAAATATAAATATTGAATTACTCAATGTTAAAGTTGTTTTGATCGTGTTCTTTCTTTTTCTTAATTCACTTAGATAATAAAGTATATTTTAGCAGAAAATTATATTTCTGTGTGTTTTACTTCACTACCAAATGTCGATTTGTTTGAGTATTAAAAAAATATATAGTTTGATACATAAAAATTTCTGTCTATAACTGAGAAAAGTCGAATAATTTACGAATATTTCCATGGATTTGTATAGAATACAGTAGTTTTAATACATTCAAATAAAAAAATTATTAAAAATTCTAATTTATTTAGTTTTTCTTAATGTTTTGTAAAGTGCGAAAAATGAGTTTTCGAATAATTAATGTTAAAGAATAGGAAATTCATCAAAATTTAATAATCTTTGGCAAAAACGCAATTATTATATAAAAATATTAATTTAGGAGATTATAAACGGCAAAAATTAACTGCAATTTATTTAACATGGTTTATATGTTAATTTAGTGAAGTTACATACCTAGAATTTTTCAAATAAACACTCAACAAAAAAACGTATTTCCATACAAAACTGACTAACATTTGCTGGTTCTGTTCGAAGTTAAATATAATGTTTAAATGAAATAAAAAATCGTCTGCGAACAAGATAAAAATAACGTAAATGCGTCATATGTTCCTGAATCAAAACAAACGAAGAATAATATTAGCAGGTGTACTATTCCAAATGAAATAAAAAAAAAATACAATAGTGGGTTTTTCAAAATGGCAAATGGCGGATTATAGCTTGCTTTTACGAATGAATACTGTCCATTAATAATATCAATATATTGATTTTTTTTAAGATTTAAATGTTGTTATTTGTTCTATTTTTCCCAAGTTATTAATTTGACTTAAAAGTTTGTTCTAAAAATGCTTTTTTATGCAAAATATTCCATAATTCCCACAGGGTGCCCATTTTAACCTCATTTATGAATCGTAGTAGGTTAGCTAAAAAATATTTATAAACCTCACAATTAAATAAGAATATACCAATCTGTTTCTTAAATAAATGAACAGTTTTTAAAACAATTGTAATTTTACAAAATAATCCAATGGGAAAGTGGACTTTGAACGTCAATAATCGAGTTTTAATGCCTATTTCCCCCCACCCTACCCTTTACAGTTAAATCGACGATCTTCAAATTTCATGTCATTTTTATTTACCAAACTATATTGTATCTTTTATATTAAATCTAATAAATCAATATATTAAATCTAATAAAACGATATATTAAATCTACTTATATTCAATATATATTTCAAATTATAATGTAAAACGTATGAACAATTACATACGTTTTCACTCTAGATGGCTTAGAAGCTATTTAAAAATTCTTTGATATTTCAAATATAGCTATTGTTTTACTAACTTGACTCTCAACATATGCTGTCAAGTAGTATCTCTATTTAAATTTCCTTATTCGTTTTCTACAATTTTATATTTTGAGTTGAAATTTACAAAACTACTTTAAATTAACATCATATCTTTGTTAAGCACTTAACAGCTTATATTCAAAAATTGTTCTCAATTTTCTGGAGGTTTTCACAAAAATAAAATTAAACAGGCATCATAAAAATATAGAATTCCAATTAAATATACATTGTAATATTATTAAAAGGTAATTGAAGAGTACAATAAACGTATATGTGAACTTGAGATATATTCTTAATGAAAATAAAGTCGCATACAACGATGCAGATAAAAAAACTTGGCATGTAGCTTATTGAAATATTTTAATTTTTACACGCCAAAGTATCTTAGATTTTATATGTATAAAAGAATGCTACTTACTTAAATATAAAAAAAGATACATCTTCAAGTTTCATATGCTGTAAAAAGGAATACTATTTTGCTTTCAAAGATGCTCACAATTTTTTTTTCAAAATGGCGTCCAATTGAACAAAATTACAACAAAAGAATTAACGTAATAAAATTTAATTGTTTTAAGATAACATTACCAAACATTGTTGTAGTTATTGATGTCTTAATCTTATAATAATACGATTGAGGTTATAACAATTAATTTTCTTACAACAAGTAAAAGCAATCTTTTGCCTAACAATCTGTTTCTAGATTATATGTATAAAAAACTGAAGTCAAAATTAATCTTTTTAAAATTGCATATAATGTAACATAACACATTTACTTACATATACGTATCGCAGTTGTAAATGCGTTTAATTGTTTTTAAATGTTTTTTGTTTCCAACGTTAAATGTTGTATTTGCTTCAGTTTCTGTGGTTAATTGATTTGTGAAAAAGTATAATGAATTGTTCGAAAGTGTATGTATATCAAATTGTTGGCTTTTTAATACATTTAAATTGATTTAAAAATAATTTGGTGAATAATTATTCGAGACGCCTTTGTACAAAGTGGAACAGATTCATTGAATATTAAAGTAAAAATGCAGATTCTTAAAAATTTGAAACAATACTAATTATCCTTTTTATAGAGTTTAACAGCTGTGCATAATAATGTAGATCAATTAAAATGTGTACCACTAAGATGTTTATTATTGGTTTCAATTTAAGTAAGTCTGGTCCATATCGAATTTATAATTAAACTTGTTTTCGATAAGAAATCCCCATTCCCATAAACTAATAATTAATGGTTTATTTTCAAGAGCTCTCCGTTAAGAGCTAATTCTAAATTCATCATATTTAATTTAAATAAGTAGGCTTCTTATTTGAAGTTCAAATCTCAAATTAAGATAAGTATTCGGAAATTGGAAGTTCCAACTTATTTATTGCAAATACTAAAGCATTGACTTACTTCAAATTAAGATAAGTATTCGGAAATCGGAAGTTCCAACTTATTTACACGCATTATTTTTTTTTAATTCTTATATCCTTAGTTTCACGCATTTTTTTTTAAATTCTTATAACCTTTTGCTGTTAAATATACACTATAAAACTGGCAATTCGCAGTACATTGTTATCTTTCAAATACATAGAACGCCTCCTAATCTTGAGTATTTAATTAAAAATAAAATAATCTTTTTTTTAAGGTAAAAACCGCTAAAAAAGAAAAAAAATATTTTTAATTTAACGAACAAATTGCAGAAATTTAACTAGGTATTTAATATTAATTAACCGACTGAACAGCGCGCCAACCATAACTCCAAAATAAAACCGCCAGAAATTTTAAATTAATACCACCAAATCGCGCGCCAAGTCGAGAGCTTATAGATTCGATTGCTATGTATTTTTTGTTATGTGTGTTCGCTCAGGATTTCGATTCTTATTCAGATATTCGCACAATTTTTTTTGTTCGGTAGGGGATGTTTCACTTGGGAGCAATTTGAAAAAAATATCCTGTTATCCGGCATTTAACTATCCGGAATTCTCAATTAACCGGACCGTTTGAAAAAAAATATTGTCCTATTTCGAAAATTCTTTTTTTTTTGGATAGAGAAAAATCTATTTAGGCAAATTGTGAAAAAAAAATCGGTTATCCGGCTGTTATATATCCAGAAATGTCGATTAACCGGAGATTTTTTTAAACAATTTATCATATTTAAAAATATTTTCATTGTTTAACAGAAGTTGTACAACAATGGCATTTCATTTAACGAGCATTGATAGGAATTGTTTTATAATATACATCGTTGAGCATAAGTTGCTACTTGAATTTCGTGGTGAATAATAATATGGGGCAAAGCCCCCTGCTAAATTATAAACTAAAAAGGGAAAAATAAAATAATCTTTCTAAAAAAAAAGAAAAACCGACCTTAAGAAAAATGCGCTAAAAAGTAAAAAATAACTTTTAATTTTACGAACGCATTGAAAAAATTAAATTAATTAATGTCAATTTTATACTTATTACAACATTTTGAAATTGGTGCCAATATACAAAAATCATACCCAAATTTTGGAGCCAATTTCAAAAAGTTGTAATAAGTATAAAATTGACATTAAATAATTAAATTTTTTCAATGCGTTCGTAAAATTATTTTTTTACTTTTTAGCGCGGAAAGTCGGTTTTTCTTTTTTTTAGAAAGATTATTTAATTTTATACTTATTTCAACTTTTTGAAATCGTTGTCAATAATGTGTCACGTTTTTAGTTTTTTTTAATTGGCACCAACTTCAAAAATTTGTAATAAGTTTAAAATTAATATTAATTATTTATAAATTCTTTCAACTTGTTCGTAAAATCAAAATCAAAATAATATTTTTTAGTGATTTTTCCATGAAAGTTGGTTTTTCTTATTTAAAAAAGATTATTATATTTTTCCCTTTTTAGTTTTTAATTTAATTAATTAAGCGAAGCCACTACTATTGTTAATAACGAAACTCATGGGTACTCAAACTTACTCAACTTAATACGGTCTGGTTAATTGAGAACTCTGGATAGTTAAATGCCGGATAATTGCATATTTTTTTTACAAAAGGTGCCCAAGTGATAATCCCTATCCAACAAAAATTAATATATCTTAATTACAACAGATAAATTAATATATCTTAATTACAACAGATAAATTAATATATCTTAATTACAACAGATAAATTAATATATCTTAATTACAACAGATAAATTAATATATCTTAATTACAACAGATAAATTAATATATCTTAATTACAACAGATAAATTAATATATCTTAATTACAACAGATAAATTAATATATCTTAATTACAACAGATAAATTAATATATCTTAATTACAACAGATAAATTAATATATCTTAATTACAACAGATAAATTAATATATCTTAATTACAACAGATAAATTAATATATCTTAATTACAACAGATAAATTAATATATCTTAATTACAACAGATAAATTAATATATCTTAATTACAACAGATAAATTAATATATCTTAATTACAACAGATAAATTAATATATCTTAATTACAACAGATAAATTAATATATCTTAATTACAACAGATAAATTAATATATCTTAATTACAACAGACATCATGAATAAACATGCATTAAAAAAACATAACTGTTAAATTGATAACCTCTTCTATAGCTCGCGTTTCGGTTGACGCGCTTAAGTTGCACTGTTAAAAATAAGTACTCAAAAATAAGTAAAATGTACTCATTTTTGAGTACATTCGAGGCTTATCATAGCTTCGCAAACGTAAGTTTGAATTTTGAAAAAGACATGTACTCAAAAATGAAGAACACCGAGTAAAAATGAATAAAAAGAGCAGATGATAGCTTACGTAGGCTGTATTTATATATTTGGTTCAATAATTATCGACAATTGCAACCTTCGAGCATGGATCCCTCATAGTAGAGAAATCATCAAGTTATAATCTCGCTAACATCAAAGTGAGGCCAACATGTATGGCCTCAGACACGAGCTTTACTACGTCATCTATTCATAACTTTTTCTAGTTCATTCATAAAAATATCCTGTACTTCATGAAGTAACACATTTCTTATTATTTCCAAATCACAAGTGTCAATCGCGAACGTTTTTTCATTCATAAATTTTGAAAGGAAGTCACGTGTCTGGTGCCATCAGGTCTGAGATGTTTGCATCACGATGATGACGTCATATTCGCTCTACTACAGTCAATTCATGCTGGAAGATTGCAACCAAGACTTACCGGAAATCGAACCCGTATACTAAGCCACTACAGTCCAGAGTCTTATACGTAGTACTACCACCAGGGCGGCGTGAAGTACTACCAGGTTGACGGGACCATCTACTGTGTGGGTCATAAGGTTTGAGGAGTCTGTAGACTTTTGTAATGTTCAGCTATCTGATTGTTAGGTTCTTTGCAAGGCCCCTAGTCAGTTTGAAACGCCCTAGGTTTTTTTTAAGGAAAAGCACAGAGGAACGCTTTTGGCCTAAATGGACCCCACTATCTTTCTAATCTAATCTAAGATAATGCAAAACAAGAAATCTTTTTAATTAGTGTGCTTTAAAAAAAATCTTAAAATTTAAATCAACTTTGACAGAGGAATATTTTTTTTTCTCTCCAAAAGTATCTCGTTTTTGTCCATATGGCACAGTCTACATTAAAAGTACCATTAATGTATTTTTCTAAGATATCATTAACGCCATTAAAACACCTCTATCTTACACAATTATTTTCATTCGTTTAATTGCTTCATATTACTAATGACACGTCACTTAATTACCAACGACGCATAAAATACTCTTAATTGTGTTCGAATCACTCTTTCCACTAAAAAAAAAAAATACTTCATTGTTATACTATAGAACATACACCTCCTTTATCTTACTTTTTTTTTCTTGGTCTCCCTAGGGTAATTAACTATATCTTCAAAAAAGAACATATTTTCAATTACGGCTCACAAAAAGTTGCATTCGACCTTTTATCAAACTAACTAACCATGACAGCCATTTTTTTCTTTCAATTTTAGCTAGCAAAGCTGAAAGAAATATCGGTTTGTGCTATTTCTTACAAGCTCCTCTTCAAGTGAAAGCTTATCTGTTGGGACTTTTTAAGAGAAAGGGCGACATTCGACGAATATTAAGTGACCTCAGCACTTAAAAAATTTGTACCCAACACGCGACCATAAACAAAAACTTTTCCCTATCAAGATCAGATTTTTTCCCTTTCATTCCAGAGCTCTCGTAAGTTTTCATATCATAACCCTTAAAACAAAAAAGAAGAGGCAGATTTATTTCAAAAAGCCACTTTGTTCGCATTATCGCTAACAATAGGTTTTTGTCTCAAGGGTTCTTGATACAAGTAGACACAAGCATTATATTATTACCAAACTTCCTACGATTAACGGGGCGCTCGTGGGCTGTTCGTAATCGAAGGATTGCTAGTTTGATTCTCGTCGTCCAGCCGAACATCGCCGTGTACGTTTAATTTGTCATATCCGAAATGTCATCATATTGTTTGTGGTGTGGAAGTGCTAGTTCAGGTTTTGTTCTTTGTCATCTGACAATATTTCAAACTTAGTTCGTGAGCTGTATAATTTGTAGGAAACACAAACTCTGCTACTGCATTTTAAAATTCACGCATTTTGAATCGGAAAAAAATTAATGTTACAAATACTCCCAGCAATGTTTGCATTGAAAAGCAATAATTGTCGCGACAATTTAAAAATAATTCGCGGCTAATTTCGAGCCGTGTTCATGACTTTCTGACGCTAACAAACGTTGTCGTGCACAACGCAGAACACGAGCAGTGGTTATCCTGAATCCAAAAAGGTGCCACTCACTTGAGGTTGACGTTGCACTCTGATTTAGTCTTGATAGACAAGGCCTTTGTGATTTTGAAACCAGTCCGTAAATTTTCTCTTATGAGTTTTTTTGGTGTTTCATTTCAGTTCTGCCCACGGAAGGACCACGGATATCTGGAGGACAAACCAAGTACAACGTGGGAGACACCGTTGCCATAAACTGTACATCTGCCAAATCTAAACCTGCTGCCACTCTACGGTGGTATATCAATGATAATGAGGTAAGAAAATTTTATTGATAAAGCTCTTAGTAAAATTGTGAATTCTTAAAAACTTAACAACTCGGTGTTATTTTGTCTATTGTTCAGGAACATTGCTTCGTCATTTTTCCAAACTTCTAAAAAATTTTGTCTATTTTTAAAATGTCAGGTGTCCACGCCGTTTGACCTCGGTTAAAAATTACGAAGCGAATTTCCTAGTGAAAATGAAAGCGTTGGAAATGCTTTCTGAAGTGTCATGGACAATTAAAAAATAAAAATTATAAATTTAAAATTGGGGTGTGTCTGGGTCGGATTACAGTTAGAAGGGATTTACCTGAAATGTCCTTTCAGCAGTTTATATCAATTTCTCACCAACAAAAACCCAGTGGCGGCTCGTCCACTACAGCAAGTACAGCCGGGCTGCACCTAAATTCATTAGTGTATTTTAAAACTAAAATAAGATATTTTACTAATTTTCTTGCATGCAGATTAGAATTGAAAATGAAATTTCTACGGTAAGTAAACAAAATCTCCGATACATAGCAAGCCTGTTGCTGTAATGCACAATTCTGGGGGAAAAACTCCATTCAATCAAAACTGCAGCCAAAAAGCGAAATTCGAAATCGGCTGCATCGTTGCCATGCCAATCTCTGCGTAGTATGGAGATTCCCCCTCATGCTAATGCACTGTATTTGTGAGAAGGTACTGCCGAAATGAATTTTTCTGGTTTGGGCTGCACTTGGTATTCGATAAACTGATTGACTCGTGCGTGAATCGCGGGGATGGGTGGGAGAACCGAGAACTTACCAGAATATCTCCAAACGAAAGTAGTGTTTTCGTGATAAATTTACCGTGTGCTGTTGTTTCAGGACCATTATGGTCCTACTGTTGTTTCGTTATTTAAGTTAATATTAAAATTGACCGATTCGCATGTTTAAAAGGGAAAGGAGGATTGCTTTAATTTTCAAAAAATAAGTGAAGTGTTTTTTATTTTTTTCGCATGTTTTCATTTCGTAAAAATTGAAAGGAAACTTTGATTTGAATAGTAAATAACAAAAAATTTCCGTTCAGGGATGGTTGTGGAAAATATGGGGTATTTACATGATTTCGGCTGCACTAACATTTTCGACTATGGGCCGCCACTGCAAAAACCTCGCTAATAAAATGAACATGAACATATTGTTCCATATAACGCCTTGAGCTTCCTATCCAAGCAACTTATGGAATTTGCCTTATTTTTAAATTTTAAACTCATCAACGCCTAATTTCCTTTATAGAACGGGACCATCAAATGTGTGTATGTTTGTTACGAACGCGCACTGGCAACTATATCGGACATGCAACAAAGTTATTTAGTTGCATGCAAATGGAAAACTCAAATTGTATCTGCTCACCGAGCAACTTTTGTACAACATACTTCGTTCGCTACCCCAAACAGATTTGGCAAAAAAAATCGACAATTTGGCGATTTTGTATGGATTATAGTAATACGAATTTGGCGATATTTTTCACCTTCACCTTGTTTATTGCGAAATCTGAGACTTGACAGCCCTGAGTTGGATGCAATTAAATAATCAGGGTCACTTATCGACTAGTATAAGAGTTTCTTCTCTTCCCTTGCAGTTGGGTCCCGGGTTCGAGACCGAGTATTCGACCACCCTCCACGAAGACGGCCTAGAAACTTCCAGTCTCAGCCTGAAGTTCGCGGCGAAAGAGAAGCACTTCGTGAGCCAGAACATGCGTCTCAAGTGCACCGCCTCCATCTCTCGCATGTACTCCATGAGCAACGAGGAGATGTTTGTGGGGGGGAGGCAGCAGTCCTCGCCCCTCCAGATCACGGAGAACGAGAGCAGGGGTGAGTGTCAACACATAAAATCTACTTCATTCCGCTTTAAATTTAAGTAGCAAACCCATATTCATATAGCTAAGGACGTTAACTAAGGTTCGATCGTGGAACCTGTCGATCCGTAGCAAGACGTGTAATTCCTCTCGGCCAAACCGATCGCCATGCGGACTCGCTACTTCAGGTGTATCATCGCAGTACCGTAAACTTGGGTTATTTGGACCCTGGGGGTTACTTCTTGCATGGGGGGGAGAGGGGGGGGGGGGCTTACTTGGACCCAAAACAAAACTTTTTTAACACTCAGTGTGGTTAGAAAAAGGAGAAAATTGTAAACTTCAGAATAGTTTACTTTATATTTCCAATGCATGGATGGTCATCCCATTAGGTTAGTTTGCAGTCGTGGAGATTAATTGATGGTTGGGCCGAGTAGTACTTCACACAAAAACAAGTTTATTTACACGAGCTCAGAGCCAGCACACATCTTTACCTGACGAAAGACAAAACGAAGTGATATCACATAGGGATGATTACATGATGTGACGAGGGAAAAAGAGAATTTTCATCGTGTCGGAAACACCGTCGTTGTTCGGGTGGGGCAATCCTTCAGGGAAAAAGGGTGCAGTTGAACTTAGAAGTCCCGGAGTGATGGGGAATGAGAAAATATGTGCGGGGGTAAAACGTTTTGCAGATTCAGCAGAAATGATGAGAACGAAGAGATTTGTTTTGGGAAAAAGAGAGTTTGAAGAACAAGAGGGAAAAGACGCAAATTGTACTTAGTTATTTTAAGGGATAGATGTTACGGAATATTAAGAGAGCGGTTTTGCAAAAGGGTTTCGGGATTTGAAAACAGTGTGGTTACAGAAATGTTCTTTCATATACATATATATATATATATATATATATATATATATATATATATATATATATATATATATATATATATATATATATATATATATATATATATATATATATATATATATAAAATTTCTTATTGAAATGCGTTTTTCTATTATTCAAATGTTTAAATGTAGGCAAAATATATTCTATTGAAAAACAATATTTTCTTATCGAAAATCCTATGCACATGTTTTGTAGATTGAAAATAGATATTTTAAGAAGAATGATACATATTCGCATTTTACTATTTTGTGTAACGAAAACATCTAAAAGGCTATCATATTATATCGTATCATTTACAATATTTAAATAAATATGTATTTTGTTCTTACAGAAAAACCCCTAAAGAGTGCTTCTAGTGCTAAGGGAAAACTCGGACCAAAACAACGTATGTATTAAAGGATTTCCTTACCATGTGTTGCACATAATTCATTTTTTATTTGCCTTATAAATACTTAAGCAATAGGAGAAGACTGGCAGAAATTTATGATTTAATTTTCTGAAAACGTACATGGTAATTCAACACTTCAGGACCAAAATTTATAAAATTTTGATTTTTATATATTTATTCTTCTTCGAATGATGATTATTAGAAAAAATTATAATTAACATATATATATTTTTTCAAAAACAAATATTATGTTTTATTCATATTAATTTATCCTTTTCTTAATTTATTGGGTTAAGTTTAATAAGTGTCATTTACACCTAAATAACTATTTACGTTTATATATATTATATTTTGACGCAAAAAGTCTTTAGTAATATAGGGTGTCGCTTTCTAAAACCTTCGAGCGTGAATGGTCTGTAGTAGAGAGAATATGACGTCAGGATCGTGAAGCCCACATCTCAGAGCGAAAGGCCCATATCACGCGCCATCTCTTCAAAATTATGAATTAAAAAATACTCACGATCGGCTGATGAATTGGAAAATGTGTAACAGTGAAAATTTATGAATGGAATGATGTAATTAACTACGTGTCTGAGGTCATACATGTTGGCTTCACTTGGATGTTAGCGAGAGTGACGTCATGACTCCTCTACTACAAAGGATCCATGTTCGAAGTCTAAAACCGCATGTAACGGAAGTATGTAATGCGCTTTCGCAGATGGCTCTGTTGTCGAGTCACGCATGTGAAGTAAATTAATTGAATTGTAATAACTTGTAATAACGACATCAAATAATGTGGAAAAGCATCTTCTGAACAAATATTTTAAGTTTGTCAAGTCGCTTTGTTAAGATTGTTTGAACAGAAGCTCAGATTAGCAATATTTTTTTTTACATTGTACTTCTATGTTTTGTATTTTACAATATAAATTAAATTAATTTATTAATATATGCATTATTAATATTATTTCCCTCAGTGCAGACTTCAACTAGTGATGGCTGTTCACTGCCCTTTTACAACTGGGTTTTACTCCTCATCTTGGTGACTCTGCAACTAAAGATCACTTAGACACAGCCAAGTGTGGGTTTCTGGAAGAATTGAACGCCAATTCATTTGCCTTCCACATTTTGTAAAAACATTAAAGTACAGATTATTTTGCCAAACTAAGATGGAACTGTGAACTTTGCCATCTACGTGCTTGTGAAAAAGTCATATTTTCGTTTTTGAAGTGAATTTTTGTTTTCGTTTCTACAACGGAATTTTATGTCAAACTTTTTACAGAAAATTTCGACGATGTTTCGAAAATGTAATATTTCAATTTAAAAAAACTATAGGGTTAACTTTATGAACAAACATCAAAAGTTTTATATGAAAAATAGGTGGGCTACAAATCTTTAAAATACTATAGTAGAATAAGTAAATTAATTAAAGTAACAATACTACGATTTTAAAGTTGAAATTCAATTGGCTAGAGAAAAGCAATAAATAATAAAATAACCAAAAATCGACCTATTAAAAGGCTTGTATGTCAGCATACAACCTAAGAATTCCCTTGAAACTTCAAAGCATCGACAGAATTATGACAAAGTGTCAACCACTGAGCTAAAATAATATAACTATAAGCACTGGAGCGAGGACTAAGCATCGCATACAACTATACTCCTTTTTGAGCGATGGTAGAAAAAATAGTTCTTTCGCATAGGTTATAAATGTAATGTTTTTCCATACTTACTTTCTGACAAGAAAAGAAGACAAAAGGCGCATAAAAAAACAGTTTTAAACATTTATGTGACATCACGTGAGCTCTCTCATAGCCAAGAATGAATGTTTTCTCATACTTTCTTCGGAATTGTAGACATCCGCGCGACGCCAGTAAAGTACATTTTCTCCTAATGGAAGTCATTGATCCAGTGCTTATAGTTATATTATATTCTAGCTCAGAGGTGTCTACAGAGCTATCGAGTAAGCAAAACAAAAAAAATACTATATGAAATAAGAGTATCTCTGTTTCAAATTTGTATAAAATCATAGATATCCTGAAACTCGTTCTTGATCATTAAAATTTTATTGCACTGAAACACTGAAACATCGTCGGAAGATTTAGTTGCAATTACAATGCTAGTTTTGAACATTATTCAATTAAAGTTAATATGTGGCAGTTTTTAAATTTATTGAATCGTATTATGAGCAGCTTCTTTATGGTAAATCATGCATTATTAATGTGTAGATATTCTGATCTTTTGGTAAGTCATCTGTAAATTTGCCACTTGGAAAATATTTTATCATCAGAGTGATTCCAATATAAGTTTATAATTGCTGTAAAAACAGCTTTTATTGGTCGTTGCACGAGAACAATTTTCACATATACCAACAAGTAACGTAATACCAATAAATAATTAATTTTATTTTTCGATTCGATAAATCTAGAATATGTGCTTTTTTTTTTACTTCTGAAATACGTTGTTTTTTTCCAAGTAGAAGTTCTGTCATTTCTTATTAATTAGGTAATTCACAAAATAAGAGAAATTTCTATTATTTTTTTCCGATTATTATTTCCTTTATTATTATTAATACTAGTTTCGTATTTTATTTATGGTACGATAACGATACACTATTCACGACCTAGTGTTGAAATTAAAATTCTGACGTCTAATAAGCACATGATCGATTAATCTATGTGATTGGTGAAAAACAATCCACGTGGTCATGACCAGCCAATAGCATATCCTTGTGACGTCACTTATACATAAGAAAAACGTCACGTGTAATCTCAACACCGCGATTACTTTACCTCACATCCTACTAACGACACAACATATTGCTTAGCAACCAATAAGGTATTAAAGATATGTTAACAATTATAATATTACATTAGGGTCACTCTGAATTGTTATTCATCATAAAATTATTTTAAATTTAAATGGATTATATTAAAACACATGTCGTTATGTATATAAAATGTTACGTGTCAATTTTATCCAAGTTTTATGCGTATATTTTGAACTGTATCTGGAATTCTAGTCGACGTGAAAGATTGTGGAATGTAACATGTTTCAGGTTAAGGATATGTTGTTATTGACAAGTAATTGAATTTTCAATTTTAAAACATTTTTAATCATACATGTTATTCAATTGCATAAGAATAGTTTATTTTAAAGTGGAAAAGACAAATGATTATTTGTAAATACATAATTTTTCGTTTACTATTTATGTTATGAATTTGTTATTCATATATGTGTGTATATATGTCACCATATAAAGTTTGATGAAATAATTTCTATGTGTATTATTTTTGCATAATCACTGGTTCTGGAATGTACATTTTTTTCTGACATTATGAGAAAAAGAAAACATAAAATAATTCGAAAATCATCTTCTGAACAACTATTTTAAGTGTGTCTGGTCGCTTTGTTAAGATGGCTTGAACAGAAGCTGATTAGAAATATTAAATCACACTGCTCATTTTTTGAGAAAGTACGATTATTTAAATTGGAGTACATGATCTCTCCTTTATGATGCAATTGAACTCAAAGAAAAACGAGTAGGTTTAGTTACTCATATCTAAATACCTTTTTTTACAGTGTATTTACACGGTAAGAATAATTTTCAACAACTGTCTGAGAGTCAGTGGCGGCCCGTGGTCGAAAATGTTAATGCAGCCGAAATTATGTGAATCCCCCCCCCCCCCCCCCTATTTTCCACAACCTATACATGAACGGAAATTCTTTATTATTTACTACTCAAATCAAAGTTTCCTTTCAATTTTTACGAAATTATAACATACGAAAAATATAGAAAACATTTACTTATTTTTTTTAAATTAAAACAATTCTCCTTTCTTTTAAACGTGCGAATCGGTCAATTTTAATATTAACTTAAATAACAAAATAACAGCAGGACCGTATCCTGAAACAACAGCACACAGTAAATTTATCAAAAAAACCATTTCCGTTGTGAGATATTCTCGTAAGTTCTCGTTTCATCTACGAGCCAATCAGCATATCGAACCTCAAGTGCAGCTAAAACAAGAAAATCCATTTCGGCTGTACCTTCTCACAAATGCAGTGCATTAGCATGGGGGGAATCTCCATACTACGCAGAGGTTGCCATGGCAACGATGCAGCCGATTTCGAATTTCACTTTATAGCTGTAGTTTTGATTGAATGGAGTTTTTTCCCATGAATTGTGCATTACGGTAACATGCTTGCTATTTATCGGAGATTTTGTTTACTACCGTAGAAATTTCATTTTCAATTCTAATCTTCATTTAAGAAAATTAGTAAAATATCTGATTTTAGTTTTAAAATACACTAATGAATTTAGGTGCAGCCCGGTTGTACTTGCTGTAGTGGGCGAGCCGCCACTGCGGTAAGAATAATTTTCAACAACTGTCTGAGAGTAAAAATCTCTGGTAAAGACAACCCCTAAGGATTATCGAACGAAAGTTGAACCGACATTAAAAAGTCTAGCATGAAACGTTTTTATAAAAAAAAAGTGGAAGAAGATGCAGCATCTTGAATTCATTAAAGAAACAACAAGGCGTAAAATGCTCAAATTTTTTTTCCGACAAACTTTTTCCTTGAATCATGTATTTTTATTTCTATCCCCATGTTTAATTCATCTGAAAAATATGTGTAATAAAAAGCGGAAATAACGCATTAGAAAAACAGAATCCTCCCAAAACAAAAAGTAAGCTTTCTATAAAAAACCTCTAAAGTTCGAGAAAAAAAAATTCCAAACTTTAGTAGAAGAGACGTTCGAATCTGACTTTTTTTTCTGTCGATTTTTAAAATAGATTTTTTATAACACTATACTTTTTCTGAAAGAGAATCAAGAGGAAACAGGTACAAATATAGGGGCGGAGGGTGTTATCTGTATAGAATGGAGTCTAAGTGCTGGACATTTTAAGCACTGAAAGGGTGGGGTTCAAAAAGATTGACTACTTGACCTGTCATACGTCTACGCTTAAAAAGCATTGTCTAATATTTTTTTTATCCTCTTCGATCAGAGATCGGAGTTTTTTTGTTATGAAAAGATTTTTACTGACCATTATTTTTTCATCCTGAGTTTAGTAAAAAAAATCTAGAACATCTGCTATCAATATTTCTAGAATATTTTTAGAGTAGTTTGGGCGCTGAAGAGAAATAAATCTTTAGGGTATGTACGAAAGCTGGGGAATACTTTAAGACAGCAAGAACAAAATATAAGTCTCTAAAATTTCACATGTTCCAATCGAGAATATGAATTAAAATATTTTGTGTAGAGCGAACTCAAAAATAATGTGGGTTCGATCCAAAATTTTACACTGTAAAAAATAGGTGCTTAAAAATGAGTACAGAATGTAATCGTTTTTCTTTGAATACAATTGCACCATAAATACGCGATGACGTACTCAATTTAAGTTATTGTACTTTCGCAAAAATGAGCAGTGTGATTTAATATTACTAATCTCAGTTTCTATTCAAACCATCTTAACAAAGCGACCTGACAAACTTAAAATAGGTGTTCAGAACATGGTTTGCCACAGTATTTGATGCAGATTTCGTAAATGGAAACTGAGATATCACATCTCGATTATCTTACTTCCCATTCTTTTGTCACCTTTTTAACATTACTGATGTTTATAACTACTTCACGTCGCCATGACAGCTTAACAGATAAGGCTATGGGCTGCGGTGCATGCAGATATGGGTTCGATTCCCGGTAAGTTTTAGTTGTAATTGTCGAAAGCAACTTAATTGTGAAAGCACCTTAAATTAATGTTTTTAGAGATTCTGAGCGTCTAATACAACCATTCGCACAATTATAGCACAAAGTTTTAAAACTCTGACAATATTCTTGTTGTTCTGTATTTTAGTAACAATTTGTAGTGATGTTTGCTTCTGTCTAAAACTTTAGAGTAACTGAATGGACTTTAAAATACTATGCAAAATAGTCTTTGTTATTAAGAAGGGGAATTATAATGAAAATCAAATTATTGTTTGCTACTGCAAAATTATTTAAGCAATTTTTTTTATCTTCAACCTGTATACACAAATAATAAAGAACGAACAACATTTTATATCCTCATTAAACGTTTAAACAATTATTAAGATATTTACTTGTTTCGAATAATTTTACGTGTTATTCGAAATTAATCGTGGTGATGAAACCAGTTTTTTCTTTAATTTAGTTTAAATAATATAATTTAATCAATTAACTATTTATAATAACGGTTGCGAAAATCAACCTTCTAAAATTAAACTCTTTCTATAATATAAATATAATAGTTTTTTTTTATTATATTTCAAAATGTAGTTACGATTAAATTAATCTTAATATATTTTTTTTAAACATATTTTTTAATGCTGAAGTTGCTGTTCTCTACTTTTCAATGCACATATATTATTTTATTTAGCCTAATGTTTAAAAACGACACATGTTGAAATTTGCGCCAGTTGTTAGGAATATTTCATAATTTTGTTCCTAAGAAAATCTTAAAGAATATAAAATTTGTGTTGGCCGCTAGTAGTATGGGTTTTGAAAGAAATAGTTACTTCGAACAAACTTTTATTAACAAAATACTTATTTAAAGTAACACGATAAATATAATTAAAAACACTGTAAAAGTCAATCAGGAAATCACTTACTTCTTGAAATGACGTGTGAATTTCAGCACCAAGCAATGCAAAGTGTCCATGGTAAACAAATGCAAATTTTTAAAAACTCTCTCTTCCTCTTTTAGCAATATTTCAAACATATCTTCAAAACTGGGAAACCCAATTTTTTTTTTCCTGTTTCTTGTTTAATACTATTAGTAGAAATACGTGTATTTATAAATAGTTAGTAAAATAATAATAGTGTAGAACAAAATTATTTTTGAAATTTATTGAAAATCAATTTTTAACTTTATAAATATTGCGTAAAGTTAATTTAATAAAATAAAACCTATTTTAATTAATTCCATTGGAATATAATAGCTGAAATAAGTATTTTAAAATAATTCGTAAAATAAAACTTATAAAATAACAATATTGTAAAACTAAGTTCCGGTTTAAAAGTAATTAAATTTTATTAATAATACGTAACATTAATTTAATATAACTTTATTCACTTGATTACATTGTAATATAAATTCTTAACAAAACAAACGAAATTCCTTCTATTCACACATATTTTGTTTTGGAAATTCCATGTTCTATTTAATTCCATGTTCTATTTGTGGAAATGCATATGAATGTCCGACATACATGATCTGGTGTCGAAATTAACTGTAGCGGAATAAATAATCCATTTTATATGGAATAAAAAAAAACTTACTTGGTTTTCCAAACGACATTTTCTTTTACTTATTTCTTATATAGAATGATAAACAATTGCTTTTGTGTATTCCACTTATGACGCCCCGCGCATAAACACAGAAAAAATCACAGGATTAAATTTGTTCGAACTTTGATTATTTTAAATGCAAAGATTTTTGTACAAATTTTTTTAAAAATATTTATTAGAAAACTTATATATAGTATAAAGTAAACGAAAAAGTTATTAGAATGCGTATTTTCTTTATTTGAAAAAGCAAACGATTTTTTAATTGGAATTTACTGACATTTCTTTCGGTTATTTATGAAGAAAAAGTACTTTATTTAAGAATAAAAATTATAATAAAAATATATCATCAAAATATTTTACACGTTTTGAATTAAAATAACATATGATGAATTAAATAACATTTAACTGTTATTGAAGTATAACTTATTAACTCATACGCGATGAATAATTTGTAATGTAAAGAAATCTGCATATTTCACCCTCTAAATGACATTTTTCGAAAACAAAACCTATCCCAATCGAATTTTTACCTCAAAAATTGGTAATAGAACAATTTTCGTGAAAATCATTGGATCGGATTTCGAGATTAAGCAAACAAACATTGCTCGTTTAATAGTATTAGATAAATAGATTATAAAGATAAGTTAGATAGATTAGATAAATAAATTAGATAGATATTATATTCTAGCTCAGTGGTTCAGTGTTAAAGATGTTTCACATCAAACTATTCTAATATTTTAATTGGCTGTTGGTCAATTCAACACTACAGAAGTTATTGTTACTTATAGGAAGTGGTGGTCTGCGCAAAGTCTAATTTTCAAATCAGTGGTCTCGGCTACCTAAAGGTTTCGAACCACTGTACTGTACTAAAGTAAATTAAAGTAAAAATACGTTTATTTTACTCTACATTTTAATGTGTTTGCATTTCAAAAACACGATGAAAACTAGTCCTGAAATGGCAGTCTGAGATGCTTTATATAATATTAAAACTATTTACTTTAAACTCGACGAGTGGTTGTTTGAAATGACAATGATTGATGATGACGTATTATTGTTTGAGCTGTGTACAGAAAACTCGCTTCTGGCTGCAAATTTAAATTAAATAAGCCATTTAATTAACTTTATCGTTTGCCATTTTTTAAAAAACCGTCACAATTCTATAAAAGGATATTAAAATATTCTGTTCGAAATGCAAATTAAATAAATAAAATTTTATTTTCCAACTTGTTTGTGTGTTTACATTATTGACTCTCCATCAAAACTTGCTCGCTGAAATTTAATAATTTATAGATTAAATTCTGAGCGTGAAATTTAATGTCACGATCTGTTTGCGAAAATCAGAGAATTTCACCAATCAATTTAAGAGTTCTGGCGCATAGAGGTTTCTTTATTTTTTTTTTGAATGAAGGAAGAATTGTAATTTCTAAGTAATTATAGTAAAAATGCTTTTCTTATATTTTTATGAATTTAAGAAACTTTCGAAGAGTTGAAAAGAAAGACAAATCATTTTATTATTTGAACAATATTTACTTTAAAATTTACTTCAATTTTGAAAAAGAAATGTACTTAAAAATGAGTACAATGAATTAAAATCGCAAATGCTTGACTACATAGGGTGCCTTCATAAATCTCTTTCAATAAATGCTAACAATTACAACCAAGACTTACCGTGAATCGAACCCAAGTCCTCAAGCACCGAAGTCCAGTGCCTTATCCGTTGTACTTCTAGGGCGACGTGAAGAAGTTATAAACAGAAGAAATGTTAAAAACGTGTGCCAAAAGAATGGGAAGTAAGAAAATTGAGTTGTAAAAACTCGGTTTTCATTTAAGCAATCGACATCGAATAATGTCAGGTCGCTTTGTTAAGATGGTTTGAACAGAAGTTGCGATTATCAATATTAAATTTCACTGCTCATTTTTGAGAAAGTATGATTACTTAAATTTGAGTTCTTCATCGCTTATTTACGATGCGATTGTACTCAAAGAAAAGCGAGTATGTTCAGAAAAAGCGAATGTGTTCAGATACTAATTTTTACGTACTTTTTTTTGCAGAATTATTTGAAACAAAAATTTTATTTTTAATTTTTATTGATTTTGGGGTACTGATCTCCTGAAATCATTTAAATTTAATAATATCCTTTCGTGAATTCCTTCAGTTTTGCTTTCTTTATTGACGACTTACTTTTGAACTCTTCTTACTTTCAAACAATTTTGATTTCTTTATTATTTTGCATTCTTTATTGACGCCTTGCTTTTGAACTCTTCTTACTTTCAAACAGTTTTCATTTCTTTATTATTTTGAATTCTTTATTGACGACTTACTTTTGAACTCTTCTATCGAACAGTCAGTTTTGATTTCTTCATTGTGTTTCTTTCTTTATTGTCGACTTATTTCATTTAAGGGGGTCCGATACCCAAAATTCGCAAAAAAAGTCATTTTTTTTTTATATTTAAAAAATAATATTCAAACTTATCTTAATAACTGACAAAAAACTGCTTCAAAAAATTCTTATTACTTTTTTAGTTATGAATGTTTTAATGATGTGTTCCTATAACATAGTTGTATCATATGTAAACTTTAAAAGCAAATATCTCTGTTCGTGGTTTTGAAATTTAATGAACACTAAAAATGCTAAGGCTTTTTTACTATTATACTTAAAATCATAATTTTTGTGTGTATAACAAGATAAATATATTTTAAATAGATGTATGCATTCAGATTTCCTATTTTTACCATAGTTTGTTTTTTAAAACCACTTAAAATGGAATTTTATTTTTTTTCGTCAATTTTTTTTCCAAAATTTCTAATATATTTTATTTTTTTAAAGTGATGTATCTGAATCAAAATTTGAATGCATACATCTATTTAAATATTATTCAAAATCTTAAATAAAAAAAATTGCTTCAAAATATTGAAAAACAAAAAAGGAGTAGGAATTTTAAAATTGTAAAAAAATTTACTAAAATTTTAATTTAAAAATAAATGTGCAATTTAAAAAAAAAATTGAGCGTCTTAAAATGGTTTTTTATGCATATTTAGAAAGAGAAAAAAAATTGGATTGTACAAGTATAAAAATAAAGAAAAAAATGTCGAAGGTATCGGACCCCCTTAATTGAAATAACCCTTTCTGTGCAAAGTCAAACTCAAACAACTACACGATGCAAATCAAATACAATTAATTATAATATATTATAATAGCAAACAATCCAAATAATTTCAAAATCAAGATTCCAATTCAGAAGATCGCTCTTTCCAAACATAATTCTGTTTCTTCTATAAACAACATGCCCCTAAATGATATATTCTGTTCAGCGGTCCCTCATGCATCCAAAAGCGGAACAATTTAAATCTGGTATGCAAAATGTTCTGGGGCGACAAGTTCTCGAAATAAAACACAAAAAAAAGTGCTTCCATTCTCTCCAGCTGTCGTCTGCACAACACCTTCAAACAAATTCTTTGGCGTCGCAACGTTCCGAATCGATTAACTGGCAAACGATCTATTTCGAACACTTGCGATGCTCTGGAAAAGAAGTTAATGTGGAAACTGGCATCACCCCGGGTCTTCCATTAAAAGTTGGGATTTCGAAAACAGCGGCTTTTTCAAAACGAAGGGATTTTTAATAGAAAGGACTTTAAATATAAACGAATGCTTTGGCGCTGCAGAGGAAAATTAATTAGTTAACAAGAATGGCGAATTCACAAAATTCCTTCTGCTGCGCAATGCATTCCACCACAGGTGTCTGGATGGTTTTTTTTAATAATCACTTAACTGCAATACAATTAAATTTGTTATTAATGCATAATAATTATGCAGATTACTTTTAAATAAAGTACTTATGTACATCACCAGAAAGGTGTAGCATATACATTACATTATCAATGTTATATACTTTTGCCAAATATTTATTAAACACTCTTATTCCTTTATAATACTTAAATTTATCTCATGAAACCATAGAGAAAATTCCTTAGCTGACCAACTTAACTTCCTTAACTGTTCATTTAGAAGTTAGTCCAAAATGATTTCGTAGTTATTTTATATGCGTTTTTTGAAAGGCGGTTCGCCCTTGCAATACGGAAATTGTGCCCTCCTGACCTTTTATGCGTGAATCATCTACCTTCTGGCCCTCCCACGATTCAACTTTCCATTTTATGAAAATATGCGTTCTATCATTTCCATTTCAGTAGCAAAAACAGTATTTACTTTGTTTTGAAAATGAAATCTGCGCTAATATAAAAACTGGGTTTTCCGCAGTGATTTTTCGACTGTAAAGATTAAAAAAAAAATGATCGTTTCCTTTCATATTTACTATCAGGCTTTTCTTAAGTTGTAATAACATTTTTTAAGCATTGATTGTATTCGCTATAGATTGATTGTATTCGCAACGGGGTTTACTTTACTCCATTATTTTGCATTCCCCATCTTCAGTAAAGTGTTTGACTACCGTATAGTGCAGCTAACATTACGTTTTAAGTATCAATATATTCTGTGAAATGAAGATTTCGATAAACTATATATTTTTTTAATTGTAAGCTTATTTACTATTATTTTTTTTAGATCCTCCCCCCCCCCCCCCCCCCTCTATGTGGAGTAAAGTAGGAAGCGGTAGTAGGATACTTTACTTCAATGTCAGAAATTTACGTTAAGGCTCTTCGACACCGTCCATCTTGGATTCGACCTCTAATGTTAAGTCTATGGGGAAAAGTTTGTTTTCCTTTGAAGATAAGTAGAAAAGAATATTTCTACTTATATAGAAAAGAATATTCGAATATTTTGATGCAGTTTTTTTTTATTAGATAAAGCTTAGCTTAACATTCGTTTCCTTGCAATTACTTTTTTCGAAAATTGTTCTCAAAATTTTTTAATGAGAATTTTAACTTTAATGGAACGTTTTAAAAGGATTAAATAGAGATAATTAAAATTCATCTGTAAGAAAACCAAGTTTAAACATTTCTCTATTCATAGCATGTCATAAATTTGAAATCGGAGAATTTAAAGTATTGAATTTTTCAATATGTAAAAGCTATGTATTGAAAATATCCGATAATACACGCCTCCCGTTAGCCCCGCCTTTTTCGACTTCAGCAGTATGTCAGCTCCTGTGTTGACTGCAATTCCCGCTACATGCATACTAAAACAAAACTTCTGTCCCAGAAATGAGAGGCTTAAAAATTAAATTTTAAAATCTTTAATTAAAGTTAAATTTTTTGGAGTTAAAAAAAATAATATTTAAGTTACAGATTATTTACAAATAATACTAAAGAAAAACAGAAAGGACGCCTGTCGACTGGTCCCTTCTAAGCGACATGAACGCATTCCAGTTAAGTGTCCAAAGAGTCTGTCAGTTTTCTCAGAGGTAGGAAAAACGCTAAGTTCTCAAAGCACCAAGCTGGTGGCTCCACCCAGTGTCACTAGATAGAGATAGTCCTAGATGATGGTAGAGAGCTATAGAGTTCTTGGTATGGTACAATAGTATAGCTTAGTTCGAGTAAATAAAACCATTTGGTTCTTATTAAGCACCATTCCAAATGTATGTTCTATTTTTGCTGTCCAAAAAAAATCATATTGCACTGCCAAAAAAAAAAAAAAAACAGAAAACTATAAATGATTCCAAAGTTTTCTTCTTTTCATAACAATTGGTGAATTCCAATTGATTTGCTCGTCCAATTTTAGCTCGTTTACTTCAGTAGAGTAAATAAAAATACATGATATAAATTAATAGAAAACTCAAAATATAATTTACAAAAGAATCACATTTTACTGCAAATTCTTTTCTTACGGCAAAACATGGCACAACGCAGCGAACATCTTATTTATAAACGCAGGAAACTTAAATTTTTTTGCTTGACTAGTAGATTAGAAGGTTTCTACTAAGATTTACTTTACGATTGTAGTTTATTTCACTTTAACTGATGGAGTTAAGTAACCATGAATATTTGATTGGAATGAGGCTGGTGAGCAAAATGATTTGTAACCTGCATCAGAAGCAAAAGATCAAAAGAAAGCACATTAGTACACTTTTAAATTGAATGTTATATAACAAAATTGTGCACTTACCTTATTCAGGGTACACGTGGTTAACGTAAAATAATGCAATTTTTTTCTGTGGAAGAAAACACTTTTAGCTGTAACACAGAGTGAAGATAGTGAAGAAAGAAACAGCCATACTGTCGGACAGTAGGGTTGCCAACTCTCACAGGAGTAAAGTTACCCCGCAAAGAGTAACATAATTCCCGCTGATGCTATTTTATTATCAACATAGCATCAAATTATATTAGATATTTGGTTATCATCAGCTATAGAAAGTTGCCGTTTTTTGGTCTGCATTCTAACAAGGCGATTTTTCTCATTTTAACGATGGGAATTTTTTTAAAACGAAATTTGAAATTTTAGATTACAGTTATTTGACTACATATTAAGAGCCAACCAGTTTGACAATTTAAAAAAAAATGCAATTTGACACCCCGATTATTCCGACTACGATAGCGGAACTATAATTTTTGCAGATTCATTGCGATTTTTTAAAGATTCGCATACTTTTTTTCAGTTTTGATTGGGCTTCGTAGATATCTAATTATAATTAGGCTAACCACATTTTAGTAAACGTCGATTTTGCGACCCAATTAAAGCGCCCTTAGAAAAAAATAATATATTTTTCTTATAATAGGGTAATTCCATGTAAATGTGTCGTAGAAGTGAACTTTAAAAATATTTTATACAAAGTTGAAATTTTTATATTGGATAGAAAAATAATTGAATTTATTATATTTTGCATTAATAGAAATTTCGCACAAATTTTGTGACAATGGTGCAAATTCAAAATGGTTGCTATGTAATGAAATTGAACTTGCTTGCATTTGCATTATTTCTATTGCTTGATTCATTAGATTTGTTCCATTTTTTTTGAATATTTTGAGCATGGGTTTGAGAAATACAACTAATGTACAATCAAAATAGTTATTTTATAAAAAAATTATCTTTATTTATTTATTGATTTAGAACCAAATGAAATAAGAATTTTTCAATTATAGTGTAAGTCACAAAAAACAAAAAACGTTTTTTGAATTTCTGACAATTAAAAAAAATTCTTTGATTTCCTTCTTTATACTAATCTCTATCAGACTGTAGCTTTGATTTTTAAAAGAATGAATTTTTTTAGTGAATATTAAAACTGTAGTGTAAGTCACACCGTAGGGTATATCACAACTATGTGCTGTGTTTGTAGAACTACGACGGTTACAAAATGTACAGTAGCAATGCTTAAAATAATATCACAAGTTATTTTATTTTTAAACATTGTTATTTCTTATACTTTTCTTATTTTAACTGTAAATGGGGAAAAAAGCAGCAAAACAAAAGAAAGAGCTCAGAGAAGGAAAAAAAAAACCAAATGGAATATTTCAAGCAGTTAAACAGAATGAATCCAGAAATCAAAGGGAAAGGTGTAAGAAAATGGGAATTACAATGAAAATTGATCAAAGGGAGATTTTTAAAGCGAAGAACAGGTAAGAGATGAGTAAATACAGGCAAAAGATAATTTCAGCTTTAAATAAACCAAGCACTTCTAATCCAAATGCAGTAGATTCCCCTAAGAAAGCCTATCAAAATTGCAGCTCATTTGGTATAGCTATTGCAAGAGCCCAGAAAAGTCTACCTTAAATCCCAAATAAATGCAAGGTCATTGTAAAGAAACTAGCACATCAGTTTACACCGGAGATAGCTCAATCATTAATCTATAGCTCAACCTGCTTGCACAACATTCAAGAATTAATACACTAAGCAATGCAATAAAATCTTTGATAAAGAATTTTTATGAAGAGGATGGCATATAATGCTCCTGGCATCAAGGATTTTATTATTCTTAAAGAACCGAACAAAAAGGAGAAAAATCTCAGAAAAAACGATAACAATCGAGAAGAACTTAAAAGGGGCAATTGGGTATAGGTTCCATTTGTAGGAAAATGAAGTAAAATATTTTGCTGGACAATTCATTGTTAAAGAAGGAAGGAAGCTACAATAAAAATGGAGGTTTTGCAATGCACAAGGAATAATTTCCATTGGCCAGAAAAATAAGGTGCTGCAGATGTTGAAAAACTAAAACAAATTGCTTAAGCGAAGCTTTAATTGTAAATTCTATTATAGTTTTCAACATAATAATTTTTCAAGTTATCTAATTTGTTAATTCAATTTTATTTAAATAATTTTACTAGTTCTTTGAGTGATTGTAGTGTAAGTCACATTTTAGCTAGAGTGTAAGTCACACAGATTAATTTAAATTAAAATAATTTGAAAACACTTATAGAAATATATCTTTTACCCAATTAAATTTCAAACTCTTTACAACAAAACTGGCATAAAATATTTTTTTATAACAAAGCACGGGGAAGAAAAGATAAATTGAAATGGTATCCAAAAAATCTTGTCCTTTCCTGTAGTGTAAGTCACATTTTGACATTTTTATTTTTAGAAATGAAACTAAAACAAAATGAACATCGTCAAAAAATAGAATATAAGTTTAATATGTCAAATGACAAAAAAAGTTTTTTTAAAACACAAATTACTTTTTTTAACTAAGCTTACAATGTAGTGTAAGTCACGCATGGAATTAGACAATAGTGTCTCTTTGTTTCTAGAGTGAACACTAGGGGACAACCTAAGTTGAACCTTAAGTGGAAGCTATGATATGTATATATATTCAATTGCTTTAAGTTCAACTTAGGTTGTCCCCCAGTATAGATGTTTTTGTTTTTTCGAATAGATCTATTTCTTTTACAACAAAATAATACAATTAGGAAATAGAAATATATTTGCACTTTCAGAAACGCTTCACAAAAATCGAATAAAAAAATACCAAAATGAATTAGAAACACCAAAATGCAGTGTTACTGAAATAAGAAAGAAAATAAGCTTGATATGAAACAGTCTAGGTCTGAGTTTACTTACCTCCCTCCTTTTTCATTTTTCCAAAGCTACAAAAGTTCTTCCGAATCAAAGAACTAAACACAACATAAAATAGTTCAACATAAAAACTAATGAATATATCAACATTTTAGATTAAACAATTTATTCAGCCATCACGGGAGGATTCAATACAACTAAATTTTTAATCAATTTACCAAGGCTAACACAGGAGATGTCTATTAATTAATAATCTATTACTTATTTCAAAAGTTAATATTAGGATTCCATGTTCCTTCTTCCTTTCGACGTTCATAGATCATTCTGTGCTTTTGTTTCATGTAAGCATATTTTGCATGGGCATAGGCACCAAGATCACCATCTACAACACATAAATTATGATAATGTTAGTCTGCAACACATAAATTATGATAATGTTAGTCTGCAAAACTTTAATCATGATAATGTTAGTCTGCAAAACATAAATTATGATAATGTTATTCTGCAAAACATAAATTATGATAATGTTAGTCTGCAAAACATAAATTATGATAATGTTAGTCTGCAAAACATAAATTATGATAATGTTGTCTATACAATATTTGGCACTACATAGTATTTTACAAGTTTCCAAAATTAACAACTGGATATTTCATTAAAAAATTGGATTTTTTCAAATTAATTTATGAATTTTATCTACTGTTTGTAGACAGCACCCTGCTACAGCTTTTTAAATGACAGGTTTATTTTTTAAATCAAATTTTAGATCAAAGACTAACACAACATTAATATTAATAATAAAAAAAAATTAATATACCCAAAAAGTAAAAACCAAATGTATCCCTGAAACTAAAATTCTTATTCCAATAATCTCAAAATCCAGTATCTTTAGATCACTAGCCTAATACACCAAATATATATCCTAAGATCTAAAATTTAATGTACATAAAGAATAAAAGGGCTTAAAGTAGTTGTTGACAGCTGTTAATAGGTTTTACCAAGTTTGGCAGAAAAAGAAAATAAAACAAACATTTTAGCCATGTTAAAAAAAAAAATAGAATTTCACTGGAAATAAGTGAGATATTTTTAAACATTTAAGCATCTTGAACATCTGTTATTAAAATTGACTGACAGGAAAAATATTTTAGTTATACTCAGCCAATTGCTCTGAAAAGTTTTTGAAGTTTAGGTGTGATTTCTACGACATTGAATAATAAAATTAATTTTAAGTGCACACTATGTAGTCCAACAAATGGTTAATTTTTATTTTTGCATTTGAAAATACATTGAATATAAATAGTTAAATAAAATATTTTTATAATTTTCCTGATTTTTTTAAAAAAAATTATCCAGATCCTTGATTTTTCCAGAATGGTGAAATTCCCTGTTCATGGACAACCTGAATTTATAGTTTAACACGCTTTTTCTTACTTCTTGTTTTTGATTGCATTTTTAAAGTACATAACTGAATATAAGAAGTTATTCAACAATGTTTCATAGCCAGAAAAGAACTTTACAAAAAATTTGTTTTGATAATATCCTTGATTTTTTAAAAAAAATTTATAAAATCGATGATTTCTCCAGAATTAAAAAATTCCTTGATAATTAATTCCCTGTTCTATGAACACCGTGATAACATCTATTCATTTCTAACACCACTTGGGGGAACAGAGAACAGGCTATTTATAACAATGGTACTTACATTTAATGAAAAAATTCTTTTCGGCTGCTTCATATTGTTCAGAAATTTCTTGACAGCGCTCGTGCCTTTCATGGCCTTCATACCGAAAACAATCCAATTTCCTTCGTCTCAGAATATCAACGATCCTCCCCTCAACTTGCCTGATATAAAAAAAATACAGTGAGATATCAATATAAAGTTTAACATCAAAATCAGGCAGACTATTCCATGTATCTTCTAAACTAATATAAAAATATCGGTACTTTGGGATTATCCCGTCGACCTGCCAACGCTCGCCAAATCTGTTTAAAATTGTAGGCGTATGTGAATTCAGAAATAACCATGACCAGTACAGATAAATATGAACTTTTATTTAAAGCATATCAGCATATTAAAAACACATTAACCAAAAGAAAAAGGGACGTGCAACCAATACAGGTAAGACAATAAGAACCTAAAGACACATGTACAGCTAACCTAGCTGTATATATATAGGAGAAGCGCAGTGCAACGTCACAGGCTGTCGCGCTGAGCGCTTAAAGGCAAAACAAACAGAATTCCGTTGCCTTTCGCTATGCTTGCGTCGCGTTAAAAGGCGGTATTTTGTTTTAAACTCAAAATAAAAGCACACGATTAGGCACAAATACAAGTCCAATTATAGTTTTAGTTACATAAGGATTATAAAAACAAAAATTTCCAATAATTTTATTTTTCATATTCGAACAAAAAAAATACTGAAAATAGACGATAATGAAACGTAAATTAATGATACATTAATTGTGCACTATTATTTTATATTTGTAGCAATAACATAACTTTTTGTAAATGACACAATAAGTTGTCGCATGAAGTGGTGGACTAAGGAAGGTGCAAAATTTCCGTGGGAAAAGAACAAAATTAGAAGATTTATTAGAAAAATTTTAGTCTACATTAGGATGTTTTTAGATTGATATGTTTAATTTAATTGTACATTACATTTGAGTAAATTGATAATATTGAGGTTCGCAACATTATCCGTGTATTATTTTAAGACGGCTATATATTGCTTGGATTTAGTTTTGAAAAATGAATTTTTGACACTTTATAATATAGTAATTTCTCCCATATTTTGAAATTTGGCGTCTTCATGAAACTAATAAAAAAAATTTACTTGCAAAGTTAGAAAATTCCTGTATTTAAAATAAAATACAGCAAAAACAAAAATTAGCATAAACATTCATCGACGTTGGGAAATTAAAGGTTTTAAACATGCTAAACTTTAAAAAATGTAGCTTTGAAGATTTTTGTTCCAAATTCCTTTATAAAACCTACAAAAAACCTTCAATTTTCTAACTTTGTTGAAGGCTTTATGCTGATTTTCTTAAACAAATTTGTCATATCATCCATAAAAGAACTATATATATTTATGTTATTACCCGACAAATAAAACTAGCATAAAACTTAATCAATTTGTGAAATTGAAGGTTTTATAAAGGAATTTGAAAGGAAAAAAAACACTTTTTTTTTTATAGTTTTTAATTTTTTCATGAATTAAATCTTTAAAAATTCTGCATTTTCCTTTAATAATTTCAATACTTTATACTAAAAGGTGTTTTAAAGGCTTTATTTCATGTTGTATTATGAATTTTTAACAAAAATCTTCATTAAATGCAGTTATATTTAAATTTTAATAGCACTTAAAACTGGAGTTTTTCTGCATAAAACCTTCAAGTTCGCGACTTGAAATTTGTATGGTGATTGTTTTTGCTTCACCTTCAATTATGAAGCAAAATAATTTTCGTTTGTTCACAAAAATCCCTTGAACCGCTATAATACAATTCCCATGACGATCTTTTATAATATATATGCATTTAATAATTTGATGTTTTTAAAAGAAATTATTAATTACAATTATCTGCCGGATATTTTAATATAAGTACTAATTATGGTAATGTTTTAATCATTCTTTGAGAAAACAAAACAATGAAAAAGATTTGTTAATTTATATTTAAATATGTGGATATTATTAACATATAAGTATTTTTTTAATTTGAATTTTACGCCGAATAAAACAGATAATATTTATTTTTTAATTCAATAAATATACAATTAAAACTAAGTAATTTTGATTTAAAAAAAGTTCATTGAACTTGTATACACATTTTTCTTAACCTTTAAAATAAGCAGAAAACCCTAAAAAATAACTAAAATGTCCTTAAAATAAACAAAAACAGTAATAAATATATAACTTTATTATTAAATTATAATTTTAATCTGTATAATTAGTTTCAAGTAATCCTCAAATGAAGTATTAACGATTAACGCATTGGTCGATCGCGAACAAACATGCTAAACCCATGTTAAACGCTGACTCGCGAACGACGTTCTTGCCTTCAGCTTTTCCGAGAAGCCGGTTTGTTTACAAATACGCCCTTGGTCTTCCGGCGCCGCGTGACGTCAACGCACGTAAACGTGAATGACGTCGGTGACGTCACACCGCGTCGGTCAAAACAGACAGGATGATTTGCATGAAAAACGTTGTTTACGTTTTCTATCCTGAAAACGGACCCGTTGTCTAACATTCGGCCCCCTCATGCAAAATCATTTTACACTTTCAATAAACAAGTCAAATACAAAAAATTCATCCTAAAGGGAAACAACTTCGAACATTGAGAATATTTTACAATTCCATACTTTGGACATAAATAAAAATATTATCAATAATACATTTCTTTTCAACATTAGTTTACAAAAATCTTGGCACAAAAACTCTTGAGATCACATTTAGGTAAAGGTTTTGTAAATATATCAGCCAAGTTATTTTTACTATTTATATGATTCAATTTAAATTGTTTTTCAGAAATTAAGTTTCTTAAAAAATGATAACGTATATCGATGTGTTTCGTTCTATTGTTCTCGATGGGCGAATTCGAGAAGTCTATTGCCGCTCTATTATCACAAAACAAGTTACTTTTAACAGATTTTAAGTCCTTTAAACCGATATCCAAACACTCTTTTATTACATTTTTAATCCAGATTAATTCCTTTGCAGATTCGGTAAGAGTAACGTATTCCGCTTCCATGGTGGACAAAGTGACACATTTCTGCTTGAAAGTTCTCCAATATATAGGAGCTTTGTCAATCAGCAAAATAATACCACCCATGGATATACGATCGTCGCGGTTAGCCGCAAAATCCGAATCGCTAAAACAGTTAATTTCCAACTGAGAAATATTTGATAAATCTAGCATTAAATTTTGAGTGCTTTTAACGTAACCTAGAAGTTTTAATAAAGTATTCCAATGGACAAATCCGGGATTTTCTTGGAATTGTGACAATACATTTACGGCATAAGAAATGTCTGGCCTTGTGCGATTTGCAAGGTAAGATAAACAACCAATTAAATTTCTATATGGTAATTTAGACATTTCGATAATTTCATTTTCAGTTGAAGGACAATCAATTTTTGACAATACAATTCCTTTAGCAATTGGCAAAGAAGATACAGGAAAGTTATACATAGAAAAATTTGTACAAATCCTTTGAATGTAATTTTGTTGACCAATAAATAAATTACCATCTTCTTCAATAAATTCTACACCCAAAAGCTTTTTGGTCTTGCCCAATAATTTTATGTCAAACTTATTTTTAATCAAATTTATTACATAATCAATATCCTTTTGATCTTTTCCAAAAATAATAATATCATCATAAGCAAAATATTATTGTTAAAAATATATGCACAATTACACCACTCTAGACGTTTGAAATTTAATGATTCGACTACAGAATCAAATTCATAAAACCAATTTCGGCCACTTTGGTGAAGTCCATATAAGGCCTTTTTCAAATGACATACATAATCAGGATTACGAGTATTTATGAATCCTTTTGGCTGGTACATGTAGACATCTTCATCCAGAGGTGCATATAAATAAGCACACTTTACATCTATTTGGCAGTGCAACCATTTAAACATACAAACAAGAATTGTAAAAAATAATCTAATAATAGTAAAATTTACAACAGGGCTAAATACCTCATCATAAGTATCCCCTTTTTGTTGGTTGAACCCCTGAGCCACTAGACGTGCTTTATACCTAATGATTTCATCTTTGTCATTTTTCTTGACAGTGTACACCCATCTGCTGCCTAGAACCTTTTTATTTTTGGGGGGAGGAACTACAGTCCACACTTCCCTCTAATCCATTGTATTGATTTCTTCTCTCATAGCAGACATCCAGTTTTCAGATTGGGGTGATTTTAAACATTCTTTATAATTTTTAGGTATTAAAATTTCAATGTGGTTAGCCTCTGGCTGAAAGTCATTAGTTTGTTTTGAAATTTTCCCCGATATAAAATTTTTCCCACTAAAGTTAAACATTTCCCGCTTAAATTCAATATTTCTAGAGTTACAATATTTTTCGATGTCGTTACACGATCTAAATCGAGTGTTAGTGTCCTCGATATTGTAATAAATGTCATTTCGCGAACCATCCGATCTGGGATTTACAGTTCTAATCCATGGAACGTTTGCACATGGTATTAATTCCAAAATGTCAATATCACTTTCATAATCATAAGGATTCTCAGTTTTAAAAGAAACGTAACTTTTAGTAGGATTGTTTGCTTGATTAGGAAAATTTCGATTGGGGTCCAGGACAGCTTCCACCCTTTTAACATTTTCATTAAATCTAACATTTATCGTTTCAACGAGTTTATTTTCCCCTTTTAACCAAATCCTATATCCTTTGGTCTTTTGAGCATAACCAACCATGATTCCCGTTTTCGACCTTAAATTTAATTTATTTCTTAGTTGTTTAGGTACACCTACGTAAGTTAGGCTCCCAAACGTTCTTAAATGGGATACTGATGGTTTTCTACCGGTATAAAGCTCAAAGCATAGGCGTAGGAAGTAGGGGGGCTGGGGGTGCTTGAGCCCCCCCAGGAAATATTCTGAAGGGGCTCAGCCCCCCCCCCTAACATTTTAGTATTTTGTTCCAAAATATATTTCATAAAATAAATCTTCTCACATTGTTGTATATGAAAGATGAATAATTTTTATGCTTATTAGAATAAAAAAAATTAGTATTTTTTATTTTCGACTATTTTTAGAAGCATTAAACAGGAAAAAAAATTAGTTTGATAAAAAAATGATTAAAAAAGTTATTTTTTAAGAGTGATTATTTCCTTAGAAATGAAACCAACTGATTTATACTTTATTTTCTAAACAGATTATGTAGTTGAAATTTCCTATTTAGAAAATTACATTTTGTTATAGAAGGTTAAATTTAAATAAATTCCTTCAAACAACTACTAATCTAATAAATAGTAGATATATAAATTCATATTTTAGCTTACAATACGTTTTAGTGATTATTTTATGTTTTAAAGGTGTACAAAAAAAAAAATAATACACGTTAATTTATTTTTGATAGATTAACTCCATACTATTTTAAACACAAAAAAAATCAAAATTATACCTCTTTGTTCAGAAAATTTTCAGCCCCCCCTGAAAATAACCATTTCCTACGCCACTGGCTCAAAGGGAGTTTTATTTTGGGGGTTTGTGACAAACTCGATTCCACACATAAGTAAAACACATTAGTGCCTCGTTCCAAAACTTTTCTTCTAAATCACTAGAACTTAACATGCTTTTCCCATTGTCCACAGCAGTGAGATTGAATCGCTCACTCCATTGAACCATTTTGTTCAGGCGTGTTTGTCCTTTCGGCACCTACCCCCTGTTCATCCGAATGAGCACAGAATTCTTTGTGGCAAAACTCTAAACCGTTATCCGTCCTGACGTTCAAAATCTTCAGGTTTAAATGCCGTTCGGCCCTCGTTTGGCGATAATAATGGGTTTGGCGAAAATGGTCGACGGGATAATCCCAAAGTACCAAAATATCTCTTTCCACGCTCACCATTTCAACTGTGAAGTAATTAATAAATTTTAATTGGGCCTTTACAATAACCCAGTGGCGTAGGAACTTCATTTTTTCAGGGGGGGCTGAATTTTTTTTTTCAATATATATATTTTTATACAATATAAAATAGTACGGAGTTGCGAGCTATTAAACAATTAAAAAACAATCAATGTCTTAAATTTTTACAAACAAGTTTTTAACTTGTTAAATGTTTTAACTTGTATCCGTTTTTGTTTGGACAGCTTTAGAACATAAAGTGACCAGGAAAAGGTTAATAGTAATTTCGAATGTCCGTATTGTACGCTAAAATATGAATTTTTTCAGATTTGAGGAATTCGACTCTATTTAACTTTCTTTAACAAAATGTAATTTTCTAAAAGAAGAAATGTCAACTGTATAAGCTGTTTAGAAAATAGTGCATGAATCTGATGGTTTATTATTTCAAAGGGATTAAATTATGGGAAATACGATTATAACTTACGAAATGTCCACAAATAATATTTTTTTTTTATTTAAAAGCGTGTTTTTTACGTTATTCTTAAAGTTACTCTTTAAAGCTTTAGCGTTGTAGCTTTCAAAGCAAATTCCCCCCCACTTTAAAACACATTTAGAATAAATAAGGGACGCTTCCTTTCGAATGCCTCTTTGTAGCAATTCTCTATTTTTACAATTTGTTTTTTAAGTAATTTTTTTTTAAAAAATAGTATAATATTAGGGGGGGCTGAGCCCCTTCAAAATAATTCCTGGGGGGGCCCGAGCACCCCCAGCCCCCCTACTTCCTACGCCTATGCAATAACCTTATTTTCTTCAAATGTCGCCCCATTGGTTAAGTGTTTGGCCGTTAAACTACAGTTGTTTGGGGCACAGGTTCGATTCCAAGATAAGATATGATTGTATTTGTGTTGCATATACCTTTCAGTATGGCATATAATAAAAAATGGGTTATAGAGATAAAGCAGCCCAGCGATGCGAGCACATGGTTCATACAGATTTTCAAAAGTAAAAATTAAGTAGTTCTTAAGGACTTTTTAAGGACCTCTCGATACTTTTTAAGGACCTCTTAAATTTTTTGGCGCTGTTAGCGGAAAATCTCATATTGTTTGGCGCAAAATTGGCACATAATCACATGTCAGTGGGGTTTTGTAGCAAGTTGGCGCAGGATACCACTTCCGGGAAAACTCTGGCGCAGAATTCCCATCCCTTAAAGATGTTACATTCTTCTGAATTTCCTCGTTTTTCTAGAATGAGTATCATTCTTCACAAAACAACAAACGAACTGAGATTTTCCAACGATGAAGTGTTGTGTATTATAATGAAATACCACTGACTAAAAACTCGAACAAAAGTTCACTTTTTTTTTAACACTAAATACGTCTATTCACGCCTCTCTCCTTGCCGATTTATACTTACGTAAAACGGTCAAAAGTGTGGACACGATCAACGTACATTTCAATAATTTTAATGCACCCGGAATTCTGAGTTTGAACATTAAAAAAACTCAGAATTTCAGGTTAGACACGGAAAAATACCATCCATGTGAATTATTTAAAAAAACATGTTTGAAAAAAAATTAAGGACCCTAGTTGAAAATTAAGGACTTTAAGGGCCCTTAATTAAGGACCTACCAAAATTAAGTAGTTCTTAAGGACTGTACGAACCATGGAGCAAATACAGGGTGGCAACAACATTCTGGGAAAAAAAGTTCCCTAATATTTCCATGATGGTGTCACAAAAATTTCCCATATTTTACAATTACATTAAGAAATGTTGCAATGTATACTTTGTATAGAAACAAAGTATCCATGTTAAAATAATACTATAAATATATTGCATTATAAATGAAAAATGTATGCAATACATGACATATATGACATTGTATGCAATATATCACAGTCAAAAAATAATTTATGGATACAACAGAAATTACGCAATTGCGACAGGCATAATATTAATTAAACATGTTCTCTGGATGCCGATAATGCAAAAAAAGCAAGTTTTTCAAATTATTTCTTTTGTAGGTAATTTTATATGCTTCATATTTCCTATTCTAATCTTCAATAAATCACATATTCATTAGCCCCTCACATATTGCAACTCAAGGTCTAATGCACTTCGCTTTTGCTTCTCCCTCCAGCAGTGGTTCACGCATTTACAAAAATAAAACTGAAAATATGAAAATATGCATAACCATGCTTTTTTAACCGACTGAACACCGCGCCAACCAAAACTCCAAAATAAAACAGCCAGAAAGTTTAAATTAAAACCGCAAACGCGCGCAAGTCGAGAGGTTATCAATTCGATCGTTATATATATATATAGTACCAGAGGACCGAGCCCAGCTCGTTTGCATATTTTATTACTTAGTAATATTTCTAATGAATCGAATCAAATGCAAATGTTTTGAAATGTCCATATCATTGGTTAGACGTTTCATAATATATTTTATCGTCTAATAATGTCTTAATTATCGAAATAAGTTAAGTTCTTTGAGATGTTCATACGATTGGTTAGAAGTGTCGAAATTGCAAAGATACCGTAAGAATTCTGCAAAGGTAATTTAAATTAATATTTTTAAGGATCCTGAGCGTCTAATACGACCATTCGCACAATTGTAGCACAAAGATGTTTTCGTTTGCATGCTAAACCCTGACAATATTATTGTTGTTCAGTATTTTAAGTAACAATTTGTAACGATATTTGCTTTTGTCTAACTATGGAATAACTGACTGGATTTTTAAATGATGTAAAGCACTCTTTGTTAATAAGAAGATTATGATAACGGATATCAAATTATTTTTTGCCACTGCAAAATTATTTCGGTAATTTTTTTTATCTTCAACCTGTATTCAACCTTTAAACACCATTTTATATTCTTATTAAACGTTTAATCAATAATAAAGATTTTTACTTATTTTGAGTAATTTTATGTGTTATTCGGAATTGATCGTAGTGACAAAAGCAGTTTTATCTTTAATTTAGTGAAAAATAATTTAATTTTACCAATTACAAAAATTAAATTTGTTGAATTTGTTAAATTAAATTTGTGGCTGTTGTTTAGAATATTTCATAATTTTGAAGAGGTTACAGAAGAAAAGGTTCTATAATATAAAATTTGTGTAGGTGGATAGTAGTATGGGTCCTGAAAAAAATAGTTACTTCGAACACATTTTTATTAACAAAATACTTATTTGAAGTAACACGATTAAAATAATTAAAAAAACATTTACAGTTTATTTTTACAATTTAAATTAAATTAATTTCCCTGTGTGTATATGAACACTTTTTCTTTCAAGGGTTTAGATTACTGTATACGTTTCAATTGAAAACTTTTAAACTGTTTTTACTTTGTTATATTGTAGAGTCTCGTTACTCATCTAAATATCTGCTTGAAACTAAACATGCTTACGGAATGCGAGAAAATGCCGATAACAATTTCATATTTAATTAGGCAGGTGGTTTCGAAAAAATATTTCAATAAAGAAGAAGAATTATTTGAAATAACAAAGTAAATCAATTTTAAAACACATTTATAGTAAATGTCAAATTTATATTTAAAAGTGATTTTAAATTTTGTTAATGAAAAATTTAAACTCTTTTTCCGTTGTTCTATTGTAAACTCTCATTACTCATTTTCAATCCCTCTTTTCTTGTAACTAAACTTCCTTACGTAATTCGTGAAACACTTCATTATTAAATTATTACCAACTAATACAATTTAATATCGAGAACTATTTCATATTAAATTAGATAGGGTAAGGATTGACCTCGCACAATTTTTCTACGCAATGGTCATAGGTAATAGGAATGTTGCTTTTACATTCAGAATGTGACAAATTTACTGATATAACTATTTCAGAAAAAATTTAGCATTTCAAACTATTTAACTTTTTTAGTAATTATTTACTCATTAGAATGTAGAATAAATAACAAACCATTTTTATAGACACTATGCATGACATGGTCTCAAGATTAAAATTTTAACGAATTAACAAAAACGTATGGTCGATTAGACTTTGTGATTGGTGAATAACAAACCACGTGGGATCCATCAACCAATAACAAATGCGCATGAAGTTTCTTATATCTTTAAAGACGTCATGTTAATTACAGCAGAAAGCAGTGCAAAGTGTCCACAGTAAACAAACGCAAATTTTTGGAAACGTTTCATTTTTCAAAATTTCTAAAACATATCTTCAAAACTGTTAAACTCACAAAAAAATTTCAGTTACTCGTTTAATGCTATCAGTAATATTAGTGTATTTATAAACAATTGGGAAAATAAAAAATATCAAATACTGATAATGTATAGAACAAAACCGTTTTTTAAATGTATAAAATTATTTTTTTATCTTTATAAATAGTGCGCAAAATTAATGTAATAAAACTTCTTTTAGTTAATTCCATTTGAATATAAAAGCTTAAAAAAGTATTTTTAAACAGTTGGTAAAATAAAATTTATCAACTAACAATGTAGAACAAAGTTTAATTTTAAAAGTAAATAAATATGTATTTTATAAATAACACGTAACACATTAATTTAATAAAACATAATTCAATTGATTCCATTAAAATATAAATACTTAGCAAAACAAACGAAATTGCATCTAATCAAACATATTTTAAATTGAAAATTCCATGTTCTATTTGTGGATATACATAATCCATTTCTCATGGAATATAAACAAAACCTACATGGTTTTCCTAACGATATTTTCTTATACGGTATTTTAAAAACTTGCTCTTGCGTATTCCACTTTCGAATTAGAAAACTTATAGTATTTAGTAGACGAAAAAGTCATTTAGTAGACGAAAAAGTCACGTTATTAGAATATGTTTTTTCTTTACTTGAAAACGCAAACGATTTTCCAATTCTAATTTAATTTACTGATGTTTCATTTCTTTATTTATGAGAAAAAAAATACTTTATTTTAGAATAATTAGTAAAATGAAAATTTCTCATCAAAATATTTTACACGTTTTAAATTAAAATAAGATATGACGAATTAAATAACGTTTACTTCGTTTATTTATGAGAAAAAAATAACACTATTTTAGAATAAAAACTCAAATGAAAATATTTCATAAAAATATTTTACACGTTTTAAATTAAAATTATATATGACGAATTAAATAACCTTAACTACGTTTATTTATAAGAAAAAAATAATACTATTTTAGAATAAAAACTCAAATAAAAATATCTCATTAAAATATTTTACATGTTTTAAATTAAAATAACATATGACGAATTAAATAACGTTTAACGGTTATTGCCATATAACTTATTAACTCATTCGCGATGAATAATTTGCAATGGAAAGAGTTAAATGGAACTTTTAATCTACTTATTTCACAATTTAAATGAAATTTTTCGAAGATGAAACCTATCCCAATCGAATTTTTACCCCGAAAATTGGTAGTACATAAATTTTCGTGAAAATCGTTAGAGCGGATTTGGAGATTGTGCAAAAAAACAAACGAACAAACAAACAAATATAGTGACATTGCTCGTTTAATAGTATTAGATATTTTATGTATGTTCGAGCGGGATTTCGGTTCTACTTCAGATATTTACACATTTTTTTTTTGTTGGATAAGGGGCTTTTTCACTTGGGAGTTTTGAAAAAAATATCCGGTTATCCGGCATTTAACTATCCTGAATTTTCAATTAACCGGACAGTTTGAAAAAAAAGTATTGTCCGATTTTGAAAATTCTTTTTTTGATGGATAGATAAAAATCCACATAGGCAAAATCTGCAAAAAATAATCGGTTATCCGGCTGTTATATATCCAGAAATGTCAATTTTCCAGAGTTTTTTTTATAAAATTGATCCAATTTCATAATTTTTTCATTATTTAACAAAAGTTGTATAACAATGACATTTCATTTAACCAGCATTTATTGGCATTGAATAGGATTGTTTTACAATATAGATTGAAGTTGCTACACAAATTTCTTGGTGAATAATAATAGGGGGCGAAGCCCCATGCTAAATTAAAAAGTAAAAATAAAATAATCTTTCTAGAAAAAAGGAAAACAGACTTTAAGGAAAACGCGCTAAAAAGTAAAAAATAATTTCTAATTTTACGAATTAGTTGAAAAAATTGAATTGTTGAATATCAATACAACTTTATGAAATCGGCGGCAAAATTTAGATATGAGTTTTGTAAATTGGCACCAACTTCAAAAAGTTGTACTAAGTATAAAATTGATATTCAATAATTCAGTTTTTTCAACTAATTCGTAAAATTAAAAATTATTTTTTACTTTTTAGTGCATTTTCTTTAAAGTCGGTTTCCCTTTTTTTTAGAAAGATTATTTTATTTTTAAATTCTTTTTCAGAACTAAAAGGAAATATTAACAACTAAATTACCCAGAATGGAGGGCAAAACAGACGATAATTGCTGTTTTAATATTTCAAATTCGAAAAATTCTCTGATTTTTGTTTGTAAAATTTTGAAATCTTCTCTGATATTTGCAGAATTAAAAATTTCCATGATAATATCCTGATTTCCAGGTTATGTTGCCACCCTGAAATATTTCTTCCAAAATAAAATTGTCATCAAACTTTATTCAATGAAGGATTTAACAAATAAAACTAAACATTTTTAAAACTAAAATTTGATAAAAAAAGAATTACAAAAATATGTAGAATTTAAACAAAGTTTATAAGTTATTTATTATTTTAAAGTTAAAAATGACCTTATGAATAGGGACCCTTAGGAACATTAAAGGGAAATAAAGTGTTCTGAACAACTGTTCTGATCCCATAAATAGGGTGCAGTTTTAAAGTATCCAGTTCGTAATCATTGTGAGTTTGAATATCAATGTGGACTTGACAAGTTGTAGTGCGATCGTACATTAAATCTGTTAGGGTCCAATGTACTGATGCCTATAGATGTTGCGTTGGGTGCCAGTTCAGATATTGACCATTACTTAAGGATGGTTCCAAAAATATGAAGCATTACTTGTAGTGTTCACATAGTTTTAAAAAAGGGCAGGGGGATTTGTCAAAAAGGGCACTTTTTATTAAGTAAAAGGGCACTTTTTGTTATGTAAAAGGGCCCTTTTTGTTATGTAAAAGGGCACTTTTTGTTATGTAAAAGGGCAAAGGGTACGATTGGGATACCAAGGCAATCCTACAGACCTACGTTTTTGCGGAAAAATATTTTTTTTTTAATTACAGGGCGCAAAGAAGATATTGAAAAAAGGCAGGGCACATTTTCACTCCTAAAAAGGGCAGGGCGCATTGGCACTTACAAAAAAAAGGGCAGGGCGCGGCGCCCTTTGAAAAACGCATAACAGGAACACTAATTACTTGACTGTGTTAAGACTCTTAAATGAGTACAGAAATAGGCAGCCAGAAAAGTTCCAAAAACAAACCTTAAATTTCTACAGATTTAACAAAAACCTTATTTATGCTAGGCATGTGATGAACAGTGATTTGGCCGGTTTAGGACATAAAATTATTATAATATATATGATATATGGCATTTGTATTTATTATAAAATAGTAAATAAAATGCTAATTATAATAACAGCAATAAATATTAAATCTATAGTCAATTCAATTTTAACTTAAAATTCACAAAAAAACAAAATACACAAAACCTTTAAATTTTAAAATATTTTGATTTTTTATTTAATATAAAGTAGAGAGGTGGTGTTTATTAAAGCTTAAATATCATCATCCTACAATTACCTATAGCCGTTTTGTCATGATCAAAATAAAAAGTTACTGTTCAGGTTTAATATATTTTATAATGTTTTAAAAAAGATATTTTAAATTTTAATCACTGATTATATAAGCTGTATATTTCTTAAAGTGATTAAAAATAGTTAATTTCACAGAAACTTATTTCATTTCAGCTCAATTTTTTTACTAATTACAAGCAAACAATCTTTTTAATCTGATTTTTCCCCCCTTCAAATCCTGTTTTTATGACAGCTATTTGGCTGAATATCAGAAGTATTTGGCCTAACCGAATAATCAGTATATAGGCTGAAAATCAACTAAATATTTGTCTGATCCCTAATTTAAGCTCTTATAAACAAAAAAGTGAAACATACTCATCTCTTTTAAACTGTTCATTAGCTTCAAACATGCATACAACATCCTCTTCATAACACTCATCGATGGTCGGTACTCGGCGATATCTTCTGTGATAATAAACTGATGGTTTTTGGTTTGGAAGGACAACGGTTTCTAAATGATAAAGAAAACAAGCATTAGTATGCAAAATAGTAAACATACAAATTTCAGGTATGGGCAAAATCCACTTTAAAAATGTATTTATTTTGAAATAATTAAAAAAAAAAAATTATAAAGTGATAAAATTAAAGAATTTATTTCATATAAATACTAGTTAGATATTACGTAATTTAATAATTAAAATATTTTAGAGATTTGATTTTGATACAATTTATAAAATTTTAAAAATTCATATATACAATTTGTAAAATTTTTAGATATTAAAATTCAAAAATAGTGCAGGTCTTGTTTTAGAAAGATAATATTTTGAATATTGCAAATTAATAACTGATTTAAGTAAAAAGTTTTAATCTTACTTGTATGTATGACATAAAAGTAATGTGCACTTTTAATAAAACTAAACAAATAACTTATAGCAAAAAATCAAATAATAGAACAAATAGGAATTTTTTCAAATTTAAAGGATATAACTTTTCCTCAATAATTAGACTACTACAATTAATAATATGTAGTAAAGAAGCAGTTAAGTTTCCTTTGCTACAATATTGTGTAACTTGATATTTGAAAGGTTTAACATTCATTTCAAGTTTTTTTTATATTATAAAATTTAGGACAAAAATAATTCTATCATTTTATAGTATACAGAGCACTAAGTAAATGCCAGACACATGCATAATTTATGTTTTAAGAACAATTTTACAGAAACTTAATCAAACATATGTCAGTATACATATAAATTTCTTATTATTAACCTTTAGAAGGAAAGTGTTTGAATTTAACATGGGATTCTGATTGAAGTATCAACCGGTTGTCCTGTTACAGGTTAAAAAATTACCTCTAAACCAGGTTACAGGACCATCAATGCAGCGAACTAGAGCATCTTCAAACCTATTGACAATATTTCTTCCTTTCTTTTCATCCATACCTAGAAATCAAAATAAAATATGAGAATTAAATATGAATTAAAGTCAAATTTTTAAAAGAATTACTTTAAAATATTACATGTTTTTATTGATTAATTATTCAGGGTTATTTTAACACGTAAAATATATGCAATGCCGCAGATCTTGTATTTTTCGGAGGCAGAATGCAAATATGTTGATATTGATTGCTGTGTGAATGCTGGATTGGCAAAACATTGCTGAAGTAGTTTGTGTTGCAGGGAACTGTTATTCTTCTGGATTGCTACGAATGCTTCAAGGATTTTGTCACATGCATAATCACCAATATTACGTACGCCGTCATATCTTCCGGAAGTTTCAGAGGGCGAAATAATCATGTAAGATTTTTTTATTTCCAATTTTATTTTTATCTCCATAACTCAGTGGAGGCCTGTGGTCAAAAATGTTAGTGCAGCCGAAATTATGAGAATCCAAACCCCCCCCCCCTCTCCCCTATTTTCCAAAAACCATACATGAACGGAAATTCTATATTCTTCACTACTCAAATCAAAGTTTCCTTTCAATTTTTACGAAATGATAACTTGCGAAAAAAATAGAAAACACTTACTTATTTTGATTTGAAAAAGCATTCCTGCTTTCTTTTAAACAAGCAAATCGATCAATTTTAATATTAACTTAAATAACGAAACAACAGCAGGACCATGTCCTGAAACAACAGCACACAGTAAATGTATCGCGAATACCATTTCCGTTTGGAGATGTTCTCGTAACTTCTTGTTTCACTCACGAGCCAATCAGCATATCCAACCTCAAGTGCAGTTAAAACAAGAAAATTCATTGCGGCTGTACCTTCTCACAAATACAGTGCATTAGCATGGGGGGAATCTCCATACTACGTAAAGGTTGCCATGGCAACGATGCAGCCGATTTCGAATTTGGCTGCAGTTTTGATTGAATGGAGTTTTTTCCTTCATTTAAGAAAATTAGTAAAATATCTGATTTGAGTTTTAAAATACACTAATGAATTTAGGTGCAGCCCGGCTGTACTTGCTGTAGTGGACGAGCCGCCACTGCCATAACTGTTTTCACCATAATCAAATGCTCGAAAGATTGCCTACAAGCACCATGATAGACTGATCGGAGAGAATTCTTAGTAGTCAGAGCCCGTAAGCAGGAGACCAAAAATTAATATAAATCAGGGTAAGAGCTATGACATTAGCGCACTGTATACGAGTGCACTTAAGACATTTGATGTTCTTGTAGTTTTATTGATTAATTGCATAATTGTCGAATCCAAACTGCTGTCATTAACCTACTGGGCAGCTATGCGACGTTATTTAACCAACCAGTTCCCCTATTTATAAGTTTTACCTCCGGTATTCGTTTAGTTTATACATTTTCCGGCTGCCTATTTCTGTATTTGTATTGAGACTTATCACAGCCACATACAGACACATTTATAATTGCAACTCGTTATTTTAGAACCAAGGTCAGACGACAAGGAAACACCTGAGCTGGCAACTTAACCCACGCCTTCAATAGGCATCAAGACTTTGGACCCTGAACAGATTTATCGTGCACCATTCACATGTACATGGCATTATGATTAGTTGGATGTTTTGGACGACTTTCTAGTATTTTTGTAGCAAAGTAGGCAACCCTCCGATCACAAGATTCCTATTTTTTAAAACTTTTCTTTGTCAAGTCCATCGTGCAGGATTGAACCAGCAATCCTCTGATTACCAGCCGAACACTTTTATCCACTGGGCTACTATAGGCCCCTTAACCACTGGACACACAACCATTGAAATCGAACATTACATTATGGTAGATACCGGGTTTGTGGTCAAATTCCAACACTTGTAAATCATTCTATTGTAAGATTGGCCATCATGCAATAAGTAAGGGCTGGAACAAGTTGAGTAGCATTGCAATAAAGAAGAGTTAAAAAAGGAACATTTGGCAAGGGAACTTTGGTGCCGTAAGCATAATTCCTATAAGCCTTGCACAATATTCACGAAAATTGGGGAGCGATAAAGTTTATATTTTGGCAATCTTGCACGGGTAAAAGGAGTTATTTTAACCCTTTGAGTACTGAATTATTTGAAGATTTTTATGCCCATGGGACGGATTTGGTGAGGTTCAATTGATCCCATTCTTGACCGACCCTAGAACAAATTGTTTGCGATCAACGCTCACTGGCGGGGGTGCCGTAAACATCAACACCTGCTTTTTAAATTCAGATGACGAGTCATACTCGTCCACCGTAACTTCACCCAAGTAAGCAGATGACGAGTCTCACTCGTCAAATGTACCCAAAGGGTTAATTAGAAACTAAACCGGCTTTTATCGCCAAAAACATGTTACCATTGCGAATACAGCCAATTTTATGAATCGCATTAAGGGGCAGCGTGTTCTATGAATTAACTGAAAATTATAAAAATGCCAATAACATTAAAAAAATCATAAGGTATACTTCAGAGTATTCTAGTCCAAATATTAAACGTAAGTCGTAAGCAAACTTGACCTTGCTACATATCAATATAGATGTCTTGTAAGCTTTTTTAAAAATAAATTACTGTAAATTACAGTACTGCAGAAATATAATCATTATTTGGAAAGTAATGTGAAAATTTTCTACTGAATAAATGTCAAAAATTAAATACTAACTTCGTTAATCTTCTACAAGGGCACAAAAATATCAAAACATAAACATTGTATGGTAACTTCGATGCCAGATTTTTTAATAAAAAATAGCAATGCATTTAACGTCATTATGACGATCCCAACTCTCGAACCAAGCACTAAGGACTGAGCTAGAATATAATTTTACTAAGCATTGGAGCGAGCACTCTCATTGAGCAACAATGCACTGAGGGTTTTGTTTTGTTTTGTTAATTAACGTCGCACTAGAGCTGCACAGTGGGCTATTGGAGACGGTTCGGGGTCAATCTCGAAGGAAAGACCCGGGAACACATACACATTCACACACACATTCATACATGCACCATCGTTATTTTAGAACCATGGTCAGATGACGAGTATGCACTGAGGGAGTCTCATATGCGTTGAAGAAATGTAAAACTGTTTTTTTCGGTGGCTTTTGTCTTTTTTTTACTTGTAAGTACGGAAAAATATTAGATGTGTCATTTAATGTATTTTTGAAAGCCAAAATGCCTTTTTAAATCTACGCGAAAGGTTTTGTTTTGTTTTGTTCATTAACGTCGCACTAGAGCTGCATAGTGGGCTATTGGCGACGGTTCTGGGTCTATCTCGAAGGAAAGACCCGGGAACACATACACATTCACACGCACATTCATACATGCACCTCGTTATTTTAGAACCATGGTCAGATAACGACCTGAACTGGCGTCCAACGCCTTCAATAGACTTCGGGACTTTGGACCCCGATTAGATTTATCGTGCACTTGTCCCGTATACACGCCGTTAATTTTTGAGGATGTTCTGGACGACTATTCTGGTATTTTTGTAGCGAAGCTGCTACCCTCCGATCACAAGATCACTAATTTTTTTACTTTTCTTTGTCAAGTCCATGGCACGGGTTCGAACCACCAATCCTCAGATTAGTAGCTGAACGCATTAACCGCTTGGCCACGGAGGCCTCCTATGCGAAAAGACTATTTTGTCTAACTACGCTTAAAAAGGTGTAGGATTTTCTACTTTCGTTCAAAAACGAGTAAAGTGGTCGTCCGCTCTAACCCTCGCTCCAATGCTTAGTTACGTTATTCCAGCTCAATTATGGCACTATAGTCGTGAAAGCGTACGATTATTTTACTTGCTCAAAAGGGAAAAGTGATAAAAACACAGTTTAAGGCAAAACCAAAATTCCAAAATAAAATCGTCAGAAACTTTAAATTAAAACTGCCAAATCGCGCGCCAACGAAAGATGAAACAGGTTATCAATTCGATTGTTATGTATTTTTTTACGTATGTTCACGCAAGATGCAAAATTTCTGTTCTAAATTTCAGATTTGGACATTTTTTTGTTGAATATATATAGGGAATGTTTCACTTGGGCGCATTATGAAAAAAATATCCGCGGTTATCCAACATTTATAACTGTGTTCGGAGTTCTCAATTAACCGGACGGGTTCGAAAAATAACATGGCCAGGTATAAACGGTTATATATCCCCTTCCTTAACGCGGAACAAGGGTGGGGATAGTGGATATAATGTAAAAATAGTACTTAAACACAGTACCTGAACCTACTCATTTTTCTTTGAGTTCAATTGTAAATGAGCAATGGTACTCAAATTTAAGTAACTGCACACTGCCTCAAAAATGAGCAGTACGATTTAATAGTGTTAATCTCAGCTTCTATTCAAGCTATCTTAAAATAGCCATCTATAACCACATTATTTGATTTGATTGCTGAAATGGAAACATTAGAACTCAATTATCTTACTTCCCAATCTTTTGGAACACCTTTTTAACATTTCTTCTGTTTATAGCTTCTTCAAGTCACCCTAGTAGTTTAACGGATAAGGCTCTGGACAGCGTTGCCTGAGGATCTGGGTTCGATTCCAGGTGTCTTAGTTATGTATATTGTTGACATTTATTGAAAGTGATTTATGAAGGCTGCCTAGTAGGCAAGCATCTGATCTTTTCACTCATTGTACTTATTTTTGAGTACATGCCGTCTTTTTCAAAATTTAAACTTAGGATCGAACGTACTCAAAAATGAGTACATTTTACTTATTTTTGAGTACCTATTTTTAACAACGTACAATGGCCAACCTGGTCGACGCGGCCAGTTTCCTTCACGATAGCATGTCAATTATTCCCCCTTGAAATATGAATAATTTGTAAGTTTCAGCTAATATAACCGCAGTAAGATCGATTTTAAAACGTATTCATACCGGAGCTTAAACAAGTTGGATTTGTAAGTAACGTTTGAAATAAAGCGACACGTTTAACTTTGTTATTTTTTTAATTGTGAAATAATACATATTAATGATAATATATATCAATGATAATACATATCAATGATAATTAATTTCAATGATATAATTTTCGTCATACATATCAATGGTTCATCCATACATATCATTCATACATATCAATGGTTCATCCATACGTATCATTCATACATATCATTCATACATATCAATGGTTCATCCATACGTATCATTCATACATATCAATGGTTCATCCATACATATCATTCATACATATCAATGGTTCATCCATACATATCATTCATACATATCAATGGTTCATCCATACATATCATTCATACATATCAATGGTTCATCCATACATATCAATGGTTCATCCATACATATCATTCATACATCATCCATACATATCAGATTCATACATCATTCATACATATCAGATTCATACATCATTCATACATATCAGATTCATACATCATTCATACATATCAGATTCATACATCATTCATACATATCAGATTCATACATCATTCATACATATCAGATTCATACATCATTCATACATATCAGATTCATACATCATTCATACATATCAGATTCATACATCATTCATACATATCAATGATCAATTCGTACATATCAATGATCAATTCGTACATATCAATGATCAATTCATAATCAGTTCATACATATCAATGATATCATTTTCGCTGGATAAATCTGACTTTGAAGGGGTCCAGTCTATAAGTGGTTGTGACCTTTGCGTCGAAGGTGGGTGTCACTCCTTCTGGAAACTGGACATCGAATTCTCTCAAAATGGAAGCAAAGTACAGAAATAACTCCATATTGGCCATGGCTTCTCCAGGACACGCCCTCTTGCCTGAAAGAAAGCAATTAACATTGTTAATTGATTGGTAAACACTGAACTGTAATTTGAATAGCCAATTGAAAGCAGCTCTGCTGGGCCCCAACTAATTTCTAAAAGTTAGGCATTGATTTACTTTAACGTATTAGTATGCGGGAGTTTCGCGTGACGTATCAACATGGTAACTTACTATTAGTTTCGATTTCATCCCTACAACAGACAACTTTGCTTTTGTTTCTTTATAGTCGCTTACAATTGTGGGAAAGTTTGTTAATAATATTTGTTTTTCCAAATAAGTAATATTTTTATTCTATATATATGAATAAATTTAAATACAGAAAGACTTCTATTATATCTGTATATAATTAGAATTACAGCGAAATACGGAAAAATACTTTCTCAGTATATGAAGTAAATATTTTTATATTGAAATATTATTTAATGACAAAAACTTAAAATTATAGTACAGGAACTGAAGTTCCATGGTAATCCTACGGAAATTCTTCGACGTCGCGGATTTTTCTCCATATGTTCCGTTGGAGCAGCGGTCATCTTCTTGGCGTGAAACTCCCCCAATTGTAGAAAAGTATTTAAATGTATAAAGGTTATATATTTTACACTTTTCATACTTACAGAATTAATATTTATGTTGTCAAAAATATAGTATTTGTTTTTGTTCTATTAACTTCAACTTTCGAATGACTTTCTATTTTAAATACAGATTGTTTTCAAAACATTGGAACCGACAAATTGGATGTCGGTCCGGCATCCAATTTGCCAAGTTCAACGCCGGCTGCATTTTCGTTTCCGGAGCCGGAAAATTTGCTGACCGGGCAACGTAAAAGAGTTTTAATTGAATAACATTGCATCTGTCACCGGCTCCGGTTTTCCCGGTGTGTGAAAAAGCGGTCTTAAAATGGGCAATTTTAAAAATACAGAAAAACCGTGTACCAATAGAGAAAGGCATGAAGTTGCCGGACTTCACTACTGACGTGCCGTCCGGCGAGAGAAATCGCTCCGGTCTGAAGACGTCCGGGTCTTCCCAGAGGCTCGGGTCGTGGTGAACAGCCCAGAAGTTCGCCATCACAATCGTGTTCTTTGGGATGTGGTATCCTTTGACATTTGTGTCTTTTGTGGTGCTGAGGATTTTAAAAATATAACTTAGGATTCTATTACAAAGCTAATAAAATAATCAAATGCTATTAAATATGCAAATTTACTAAGCATGATTAATACTGTAGTTTATGTTTTCACATATACCATCAATTTTAATTTGTTAGTTTTTTTTAACATAAATATATATTTCCAGCAAAAAAGAGTCAGCATAAAACCTTTATCCAAATCGTGAAATTGAAGTGTTTATACTGGATATTGATTTTTTTTTATTTTTCGTTTTTAATTGTTTTGCATAAAACTTTTAAATAATATGCAATTTCCCATTACTTTCAATAATTTCAATACTGCAAAATGAAAGTTTTTTTGAAGGTTTTTATAAGTTTTATGAAGGACTTTGAAACAAAAACCTTTAATATCACAGCTCTTAAAAAATACTGCAGTTTTCCGGCATAAACCTTCAATTTCGCAATTTTAATAAAGGTTTATGTGGATTTTTTGCTGGATTTTTTTTATCGATTGTCAACTTTCTTTTTCAGTAGTGCATCTGGAGTCGTACATATAACTTAAATCACACAAAGTCGTAATCTTAATATATGGCGGAAATATTCATTTTTTTTCGTTGTTGCCTGTTGCTAACGTAAATAAGGCTTTGGAATCTCGATTTCAAATAAAAGTGTACCCTCATCGTTTTACCTCTGAACCTTCAATTACCACTTATGTTATTAACCCGCTGACGGTTGTACAAAATATCGAAACTGTAAGTTTGTTTTCAATGCAGAGAGCCTAATTTATATTTACAAAACATTTCTTTAAAGGAATTTAAAAAAAACACATTTTAGCAGAGAAAGTGTTCAAAAGTTTTAAAAACGCGTTAAGAATAGAACTTACAAACGTCCTTCTGGAAGGACACAGCGTACTGTTGATGATACTCCCCTGTCTTATCGTTAAAAGGTTATGTTCCTTTCCTTCAGACACAACGGCCGGTACAAAATCACAAGGGAAATTCTGAGGTTGACTCAAAAAGAAAAACAGTTTAAAAAATAGACCAGTTTTAATTTAAGTTTACTGAATTCCACCACGAGTCCATGACTACCAGTTAGAATAAGCTGCGATGTGAATTTAAGAGATCGATGAAACTATCTCTCACTATCTCATGATGTTCAAAGGGACGATGGTCTTCCATCGCATGATCTCCAGAATCACGGCGTGCGTGTAGGGCAGGCGTCTCTGATCGAGGAATTCGGGACGTCTGTCAGGTCCCAGGACGTCGATCATCTCCCTCTGGACCTTCCTCTGGACCTCTGGGTAGGCCGCCATGATGTAGATGCACCACAAGATGGACGTCCGCACAGTTTCACTGCCAGCGAGAAACAGATCCATTAGAGATCCAATGAATGTGTCAACTGTATAACGAAAGGAAAGGTTTTTTTTTTCATTATTGGATTTTATATCCTATGAGCCTCAAAATCCATATATCACTGCCCGATTTTAAATTGCATTATTATATAAAGGATTCCTACTTAAAGTATTTCCATGCACTTAACTTTTGAATGCCGACAGCTAAATAGGCATTAAAGTGGTGTTGATGCATAATAAAATGGCTATGTACTAAATGATGAGACCGTTTACAGCGCTCGTAGCGGCAAAGTTAAAAGCTAGCTTGTCTATTTTCAAAACTACACAAGCTAAATGAAAATGGTCAACTATAATATAACGTTGTAAAGTAGCATCGATTTAGTGCGAAAATATATCTTGCGTATGAATCCGCACATGAATGATATTAATTGAACGCGTACAACGCTCGTTTTTTGTTAGTGTAACACATCGTTATCTATCTTTTTACAACTAACGGTTCATAACTTGAAATTTAGATTATTTCAGAAATTAGCGTGTGTACTCAGACTCACACATGGCACTGCGACACGGTTATTCAAGTTTCTCGTATACCTTATGTCATCTCTCGTTAGAAGATAAACTAATTTTTTTACAAATCTTAATTTGTTTCAAAATAAAATTTGTGAATAAATTATCAATGAACTCATTACTTCATGGCTAAACTTTTTTCATACTTGGATCAATTTTATAGTTGTTATACATGATTATTATTTATAAAGGTTAAAATCTCACGTTATTGTCTTCTATTAAGAATAAGATATACATGCTTACCGTTAAAACTAGTTTTGGGGTCGTTTTTCTTGGAGTCCATCTCTTTTAAATATCCGTCTAAGTAATCCCTTATATTGCTTGGGTTGAATGTTTTTCTGTGGTTCTCAATTTCTCGCCTGAAAATCAAAAAAAAAATTTAATTCAGCAGAAATTTATTTATAATGTATACCTTTAAATTCTTTTTATTTAGAGATGGAAATCAAAAAAAAAATGGTGTCATTTACACGGAGTCAACAAAAATAAGGAAGCACCTGACAAAATTCTTGCCTTAATTTACATGTTTGCTAAAACAGATTTTATAAATGGCGCAGTATTTGTTGCGTAATTCAACTAATACTATATGAGCAAAGAAATTAATAAAAATACTATTGAAATAATTATTTTTAGTTTAAAATTAGTTAGTATTCGTTTAATTGCGATTAGTTAGTAATAATTGAGTTTATACATCTATGAGTGAAGTTTGCAAATAAAATGTCAATTTACTTAATACAATATTTCATCAGTACTTGATTTATTATAATTAATTTTAAATTTTTCGGGAACTTTTTTCCCCACCCTGCAATGTAAAAAAAATCTTCTTAAAAATGAGTACATGGACTTAATTGTTTTTCTTTGAGTACAACTACATCCTAAATGAGTGATGAACTCAAATTTAAGTAATCTTACTTTGGCAAAAATAAGTGCTATGGTTTAATATTGCTAATATATCAGCTTCAGTTCAAGCCATCTTAACAAAGCAAACTGGGAAATATAAAATATTTGTTCAGAAGATGGTTTTCCACATTATTTGATGTTGATTGCTTAAATGGAAACTGAGTTATTACGACTCAATTATCTTACTTCCCATTCATTTGCTACGCCTTTTTAACATTACTTTTGTTTATAACTTCTTCCCGCCGCTCTGATGGTACAACTGTTAAGCCCCTGGATTTCAGTGCGGAAGACATCAAGTAGATGGATTGGGTTCGATTCCTTATAAGTCCTGGTTGTAATTCTGAAATTTATTAAAAGGGATTTATGAAAGCAGCCTATGTAGGCAAGCTACTGCTCTTTTTATTCATTAAACTCCTTTGAGTACATGTCTTTTTCAAAAATGAAACTTATGTATTCGGAGCAAGGATAAGCATCAAATGACGGCCCGTGCCATACAAACCGCTCATTGCATTGGCTATTTAGTCTGAGTCTCTCGGGACAAATTGAGCACGGGTCTGGGTTTGTAAGCATCAAATTCAATCAAAAATGAGTACAATTTACTTATTTTTAAGTACTAATTTTAACAGTGTGGTATCTCTGTTGGTTGGTTAATTAACGTCGCACTAGAGCTGCACAGTGGGCTATTGGTGACGATTCGGGGCCTATCTCGAAGGAGAGACCCTGGAACGATGCCTCGTATTTTTTAACCATGGTCAGATGACGAGGACAACACCTGAGCTGGCACCCAACGCCTTCAATAGACGTCGGGACTTTGGACCCCGATCAGATGTATCGTGCATCAGTCCCGTATACACGCCGATAATTTTTGTGGACGACATTCTAGTATTTTGGTAGCGAAGTTAGCAACCCTCCGATCGCAATATCACTACTTTTTTACTATTCTTTAGTCTAGTTTTCGTGCAGGTTCGAACCGTGAATCCTTTGATTCCCAGCCGACACCTTTATCCACTGGGCTATCCGGCCCCCGTGGTATCTCTGTATAATTCTTCCCAAGTTTAATTTTTTTTTTGTATAGTTGAAGGGTTTATCAGGCTATAATAACGACGAAAACAAACGAAGAATCACCTGAAAAAATCACGTATTTTTTGTCCAGCGCGCATCCCACTCTCTATCCCCAAGATCTTCGCGATGAAGGGGATGTGGCGAGTCCAAGGGAAGAACGTGGGTATCGCGGCCTGCGTGCTGCCCTCGCTCATCCACTCCAGGCACGAGTCCAGCAGCAGCCTGTCCGTGTCGTTGTAGTCGTACCTCTTCCCGAACACCAGGGCGCAGATGTTGTTGGACATGCTCGGGGAGAGGGGCGCCTTCACGTCGAAGGGCTCGCCCTTGTGGGACCGGAGGACGTCCAAGAAATGACGGATTTCGTTCTGGGGATAAATTAAATAAAATTGAATTCGAACACTTTATAAATAACTTGTACGGCATAAAATTAAAGTGGATAAACGACAGTGTTGCCGGCACTTATTTTAAAGAGGTATATCCTTCGAGCATGGATCCCTCATAGTAGAGAAATCATAAGGTTAAATCATAATCTCGTTAACATCAAAGTGAGGCCAACATGTGTGGCCTCATACACGTGGTTTACTATGTCATCCATTCATACATTTTTTCTAGTTCATTCATAAAAATATCCTTTACTTCATGAAAATAATACATTTATTATTATTTCTAAATCACAAGGCAACCGCGAACGTTTTTTCATTCATAAATTTTGAAAGGAAGTCACTTGTCTGGTGCCATCAGGTCTGAGATGTTGGCATCACGATGATGACGTCATATTCGCTCTTCTATAGTCCATTAATGCTCGAAGGGTATATCAGGAGAAAAACGGACGTTTTAACTATTCGGAATTTGATAATAATTTTAATAGAATCATTTAAAAAATACTTTACGTGGATGAACGTAGGTATGACAATAGCCATAATGGTTTTGGTGTCAATGGTAAAGGGTTGTTGTAAGCGGGGGGCCTACGTGTTTAAACATACCCTTATCAAGAATATGAAGAAATTAGCATACATAATTTGATCCCTGACTCTCACTAGATTGTGTTTTTTACTGTAGTTGGAGGAGAATGATTTACGGCAGGACATTCGGGGCACTTGCCCAGGGCCCCCATTTTAAGGGGCCCCCAAAATGCTTATAAAGCTAGAAAAAGTTACGAATAAATTTAAAAAACTAATGACTTTTTTAAAATCAAAAGTTTGTTTTGTCAATGTTTTGCAAAACTTCTACTATTTTATCCAATCAAATTCAATTTCCTGTTTCCTGCAGATTCATGATGAATGTTATCTTTCGAATCACTTTCCTCAAAGGATCTTCTCTTTGAATCACAATTTCTTTTGGATCAAAATTCAATTCATGACCAAGACCATAAAGAAACTGTTTATAGTGTTTACTAATTGATGTTAACGGATGAATTTTCCCTTTTCGAAATTTTCTGGTATTGTAATCATTACGTATTTTCTATAAAATAATAGAACATATACATTTGGCTCAACTAAAAGAAATCTAAAAGGGGAGAAACTACAGAATAAGTATCGTTTACAAATATGGCTGAAGTACTGCACTGTTAAATCGAATTATTATAAAAAAAATGATTTTAGTAATATAAAAAAAAATAAGTGTCTCGAATTATTTACAATTTAATTAAAGCTGAATGATTATATGTTATTTTGCATTGTTTGCTTATACATAAATGTAGAATTTTCATTTCAAGGTACTTTGAAGGGGCCCCAAATGTGCTTTTGCCCTGGGCGGTCGGTCCTTGGTAGTTGGGCACCATAATAAAATAATGTATTCTCTCATAAGTTAAATTTAATAAATTGCCTCTCTCCAATATTGTATTCAGCATATCCTTTGACTTTTCCTCGATTCTCATTTTCTGTAAGCCCTCTAACATAAAACATAGGTGAATTCATTTGATTTCTTACAAGCTTACAATAGTCATAAAAACCTTCTGCAATTAGTAAATGCTTCATTCGCTATCCCAGAAGTTTCAGATTCCCTATTCTATCTTCAAAAGCAACATCTTCGCTTTTATATTTTGTCTTCCGTTGACTAGCGTCATTTTCCCGCCATTTTGTTGCCTACCTTGATGAAGAAAAGCCTTTTAGCTTTTTGAAACTATAGTTTTTTCACGTTTATTTTTGCCTAAATGCACATTGTTGTTCGAATCTTATCATTTATATTCTGTTACAACAAAGTTAGCATGCAAGTAGTTACTTTGACTTGCTGTTGGTTTCTAGTTAAGAATTGTTGATAGGAAGTGAGCAAAAAGATAGAATAAGAAAAATGATAGGATCCTGGTGAGTAAAATGATAGAAAAATAAAATGATAGAATCCTAGTGAGCAAAATGATAGAATAAGCAAATAATCAAACCCTAGTGAGCATCAAAATGATAAAATAAGCAAATGATATAATCCTAGTGAGCAAAATGATATAATCCTATGGTGAGCAAAATGATAGAATAAGCAAATGATATAATCTAAGTGAACAAAATGATAGAATAAGAAAATGATACAATCCTAGTGAGCAGCCTAATGAGCAAAATGATAGAATAAGCCAATTAATTGATTGTTACATCTCATTTTCGTTTGTGTGTGAACGACTAATTACAAACAGCAGTGTTCCGATAACAAGATATTTTAGACCTAAATCTAGTAGCATACTGTAGACTAATAGAATCCACAACAAAAATGAATTTTTTAGAATGCGTGAGCAGTTTTCATGTACATTTATGTGCAAATTCTGACCTCTATTTCGTCCTCGATTTTTGACCTCCCCAATCCTAAATCTTTCATGGTGTGCACAACGAATCTTCTTTGTTCCTTCCAAACGTGCACATCTTGTACGAGAAATGGACCTGAAAATCACATTTTTGAAAAAAATCATTCGTATCAATTTTTTTTACATTCTAAACAAATTTACTTAAAAATGAGTACCTGAACCTACTTGGTTTTTTTAAAAGTATGGTTGATTCGTAAATGAGCGATGACGTACTCCAATTTAAGTAACCGTACTTTCTCAAAAATGAGCAATGCTATTTAATATTGATAATCTCAGCTTCTGTTCAAGCGATCTTAATAAAACCTGAAAAACTTAATATAGTTGTGCAGAAGATAGTTATCCATATTATTTGATGTCGATTAAACTAAGTTACTAGAACACAATTATTTTAATTTCCGTTTTTTTGGTACACCTTTTTAAATATTTCTTCAGTAAACTTTTTAATGTCGTTCTGGCAGTTCCACGCATAAATCTCTGGACTGCTGTGCTGAGAACCTGGGTTCTGTTCCCTGTAACACTTGGTGGTAATTGAAGATACTTATTGAAAGTGATTTATGAAGGCTATCAAGCATATACTTATTTTTGAGTTCATGTCTCTTTCAAAATTGAAACTTATGTATTCGGAGTCATTATAAACATCGAATGTACTCAAAAATGAGTATATTTTACTTATTTTCAAGTATCTTTTTTTAAAAGTGTACAACTAAAAATTAAACCATATTGCGACCGAAAATTATTTACCATTATTTAATGTTATATTAATAATATAAGACAGTGTTACAGAGAAGGAATTTATTTGTAAGTTATTATATTTATTTTTTCGCTTTTTAAAAAGAAATTATTCCTCATTTTATTAGGTAAATTTTATCTTGACGTTTCGATTTCAATAGGAGTTATCCTTCAAACTTATGTTTAAAATGGATAATTTAGAACCACTTACTATGCTCAGAAAGCCAACTCAAAATACTGTGTGGTGGTCTGCCAAGAAATTCAGGCTTTCCAAATGCCTCCTTGATTGAGTTCACTCCATTTAATACAATGATGGTCTCGGTTCCTAAGGTTAAACTGAAAGCATTTAAAAAAGGTTAAAACACTCATTAGTAATCGATTTAAAGTAAATAAAACTTCAATAATCAGGTTACAAATGATCACTATATTTTTATCCGTTTATTAAGTGAATGTAGTATTTATTTTATATGCTTACCAAAATTTAGTTTTTTTTTTATAAATTGGCACCAACTTCAAAAAGTTGTAATAAGTATAAAATTGATAATTGATACTAAATAATTAAATTATTTCAACTTATTCGTAAAATTACAAATTATTTATTCCTTTTTAGCGCATTTTCTTGAAGTCGGTTTATCTTTTTTTTTAAAAAGATTATTTTATTTTTCCCTTTTCAGTTTATAATTTAGCATATGGTTTTGCTCATGCTTGGTGAATAATAGCAGGGGGCTTTGCCCCCTGCTATTATTCACCAAGAAATTCAAGTAACAAATTGTGCTTACATTTTATCTCAACAATTTATTATTGTAAACAATCCCTATTCATGCCAATAAATGCTGGGTGAATGAATTGTCTTTGTTGTACAATCTTTATACAACAATGAAAATATTTTAAAATCTCCGTCTTGTTTAAAAAACTCCGGTTAATCTATATTTCCGGATATATAACAGCCGGATAATCGATTACATTTTTGCAGTTTTTGCCTAAGTGTATTTTTTTGCAACAAAAAAAGAATTTTCGAAATAGGATAATAGTTTTTTTCAAAAGGTCCGGTTAATCAAGAATTCCGAATAGTTAAATGCCTGATAACCAAAGTTTTTTTAAAAGTTTCTCAAGTGAGACATCCTCTATTCAATAATTTTTTCCCCAAAATATCTGAATTAGAACAGATCTTGTTTGAACGCACATAATTTTTTTTAAAATACATAATAGTCGAATTGATAACCTCTCTCCTTGGCGCGCGATTTGGCGGTTTTAATTTAAAGTTTCTGGCGGTTTTATTTTAAAGTTTTGGTTGGTTAAAGTCGGATAAAAATACCATCTCGATTGGACAAAAGGTCCACGGCCCACTTCTAACCATCTGAATACAGTAATCAAGTACGTCATTCACGAGTATTCACAGTATCAAGTATATTTACGAATTTTCCCTGCTTCAGCGCATCTACTGGTCAATCAGTGCGATTCTATTCTACTTGAAAATTAACATCTGAGATCCCAACACAGAACATAAGAGTTTTATTTACTTACCTGAACACATCTCCGTATTTCTTGCCAAGATTGACAAAGTCCAAGTGGACATCGCTGCTCATGAAGGGTATGTATCCAAGAAGCGGTAATCCAATGGGTCCTGGCGGTAACTTACTGAGCATCTTTTTTACAAAAGTGACACTAAGTATGAAGAGCACCAATAAAACTCCAACTCCAACTAGAATGTCGATTTCCGAAGACTTGACGTACTCTGTCGCATGGTTAATAAAGTTTCTTAACTTATTCAGGCTTTCATTTGTGGTGGACTCCATTATTGAATGACAAGAAAGTTTTGCAGTAAAGAAATCAGTTTATGATCAATTTAGAGATAAATTGTAGATTATTTTCGAGGACATTCTTATCTAAAACTCTGCCAAAGACTTAGCAAACTTCGAATTCAAATAGACAAGCCACTACTTGTACTTACAAGTGTTTATTTGCAAACATAATATAATTATGCGATTTCTTTTTATTTTATAAATATCATGAAATTAAATTGTTCTTTTTTGCGACGTTCACAATTGAGATGCTCAAATGCAAAATCAGTTATATCCAAAAATTCGAAAATGGGATTTTGGTATCGATATCTTTGGCTTCAATTGTAAAATATAATACAAAAACACAAAATCCGTTTTTTTAATAATAATTTTTTAAAAAAGTCACTCAGAAGTAAAGATTTTTATATCCACACTTTTCAGATCCACCCTTCATACTGATGGAAAAGCATACATCCAGCAAAGATGAACTGAGCCTCGGTGAAAGTAGTTTCTGATTGGCTGAATTGTGGATTAGCGGCTTTTGCTTCTTGAACAAAAACATGATGGCGATTCATTTATCTGTCAATTGAGGAAATAACGGCGTTTCCGAGTGTATTTAGTTTTTCAAGGTGAAAGGCTCGCGAATGAGGATTCAAGGTCTTGTTACAAAGGAGTCGAAAAGGGCTTATTTGTATTCGTATAGGGTCATTGGGAAAGTGAAAGAAATTATTTATCTTGTCTTAAAGATGAAAATCCACAAAATCTGTCCGAATGTTTGTATATTTGTTTGTCAGTAGAAGAAATGCTCCGTAACTACAAAACCTAGAGCTTTGAAATCTACAGAACAGTTAGTTATTTTAACGTGACTATTTACAAGTTTTAAAAAATGTTTTCTACAATGTTCCTTGCGAATGTTATAAAAAAAATTTTAGTGTATCCCTGCAAAGTTTCATGAAGTGGCAACTATAATATCAGTTCAAATCAACGGAGGAAAGTGAAAATCTAACACAATAAATAATGTTTAAAAAAAAACAAAAAAACTAAGAAAAATGCGCTGAAACGAAAAAAAATATTTTTAATTTTACAAACGAGTTGAAAATATTAAATTATTTAATATTAATTTCATACTTATTAATTTTTTTTGAAATCGGCTCCAAAATTTAAGTATGATTTTTGTAAACTGGTGCCGACTTAAAAAAGTTGTAATAGGTATAAAATTAATATTAAATAATTAAATTGTTTCTATTTGATCGTCAAATTAAGAATTATTTTTTTACTTTTTAGCACATTTTCCTTAAAGTCGATTTTCCGTTTTTTTTTTAGAAAGATTATTTTATTTTCCTCTTTTTTGTTTTTAATTTAGCAGGGGACTTCGTCCCCTACTATTATTCACCAAATAATTTAAGTTGTTGCTCACATTTCTTCCAAGTCTCAGATCCGGTTAAATAAATGCCGGGTAAACAAAACTAAATTGTCTCAACATTGTATATTGTAAAACAATCCCTATCCATGCTAATACATGCCGGATGAACGAAATGTCATTGTTGTAAAATACTTATTCAACAATGAAAACATTTTGAAATCGGATAAATTGTTTATTTAATCGATATTTCCGAATATATAACAACCGGATAACCGATTATTTTTTTTACAGTTTTTCCCTATTCAACAAAAAAAGAATTTTCGAAATCGGAGAATTTTTTTTCAAATGATCCGGTTAATTGAGTATTCCGGATAGTTAAATGCCGGAAAACCAGATGTTTTTTTCAGAAGGTGCCCAAGTGAAACACCCCCTATCCAACAAAAAAAAAATGTCCAATTATCTGAATTAGAACAGAAATATTGCATGAACATACATAAAAAAAATACATAACATTCGAATTGATAACCTTTTCTCTGCTTGGCGCGCGATTTGGCGGCTTTATTTAATGTTTTTGGCAATTTTATTTCGGAGTTTTGGTTGGCCCGCTGTTTAGTCGGTTAAAAAAAGCAATCGGCACTATGCGAACTCAGTGTCCTTTCGTCGCTTTTCAATGAAAAATATTTAAAATAATTATTACAATTTAAAAATACATATTAAATTAAACAGATATATATAAATGATTGTACACTTATCTGCAACTGGCGTACAGCGCGTGTTTAAAGGCCACTATGTCGGTTTCGTATTTGCAATAAGACAAGTTTGAGATGTGTTTTTCATTTATTTATTCATGTATTAAGGAAGAGTACACAAGTTACTTCCTTTCAATAAACCTGACTTTGAAAGGGTTCAACCTGTAGGTGACGGTTAGGGTACCATCAAAAGTGGGTGTCATTCCTTCTGGAAATTTTATGTCGAATTTTATTAAAATAGAAGTGAAGTACATAAATAACTCCATATTGGCCATTGCCTCACCAGGACAAGCTCTTTTACCTGAAAAGATTAAATTTCTCAAAATGGATATAAAAAAATAAAATAAAAAAAAGCTGGAACTTTTTAACATTAATAGTTACTAGCATGCCCGTCCGATAATTATCGCATCCACATCCCCGTAGATGGCAGCATTATCACGGTTTGTTTTAAAAAAAGTTGTAAAAGAAATTATTTTAAACGCATTTAAAAAAAACGTTGATAAATGTTAGACGAAAGTACGACTCGTGACTAAAATCGAAAAATTTCCATTTTTTTTGTACCTGTCAAGATCCTCTGTGTGTGAGACCCGCAAACGGGATCTTTAAACGGAAGTGATATATTTTGGGTTGGAGGGAAAGTTCTGTCGTATTTTAAATAGGCAGGTGATTTTTCTTGTAAATAAAAAGAACATCTGGCTAGTGAGTCTATAGGATTTTTTTTTTGTTTATTTAGGCTGCTGTATAATATAAAAGGTGCCCTTTTTTACCGTTCATCATTTACTTGTGATATTTAAAGTGAAAAACATGTCAGTAGATAAAGTGCATTTACGACACTGCATTTTATATGAATTCCAAAAAGGAAGCAATGCATCAGTTGCATGTAAAAATTTATGTGCGGTATTTGGAAAATATATTGTAAATGTTTGTACTTGTCAAAGATGGTTTAGCAAATTTCGTGCCGGGGATCTGAGCCTCAAAGAAAGTGATCGATCTGGACGACCATCCAAGATCGATAATGATGTTTTGCGATCCATGTTGGAAAATAATCCACATTTAACAAGTCGAGAAATTGCAGAAGAGTTTGGCATTCATCATACAACTGTTGGAGATCACATTAAATCTGTTGAGTTTGTGTTAAAGCAAAGTGTTTGGGTTCCACATGAATTAAAGGAAAAGAATTTGTCTGATCGTGTAAGAATGTGTTCATCACATCTGATTAGACACAATGTGGAGCCGTTTTTGGACAGGGTGGTTACTGGAGATGAAAAGTGGATTCTTTACGAGAATATTAAGAGAAAAAAATCTTACTGCAAAATTATCTAACGGGAAAAAAAATTAACGTCTTTTGAAAGTATTTCTAAGGCAGTTGCTGACTATTTTAACTCCAAGGATGAGAACTTCTACAAAACAGGAATTCACAGGTTACCTGAAAGATGGCAACAGGTTGTAACATATAGCAGAGCATATATAATTGATTAATATTAAACACATATTTTTATAAATGAATTCAAATATTTTTTTTTAAAATACGACAGAACTTTCCCTCCAACCCAATATATATATATATATATATATATATATATATATATATATATATATATATATATATATATATATATATATATATATATATATATATATATAATATTTCTGAATGATTGAGGCAATATTAGATATTTTAATAATTCACAAATTGTTCCTCTTGGATTTATTTAAAATCCACGTCACTTTAAGAGTGTGGTTCCACTTTTGGGAGTTCATTTTTTCTTTATTATGGATTTTAAATACTTGCACATCAAGAATATTTATCTATATGAAATTCCATATGATTATTTTGGGTTGTTCATGCTATAATTATCGCACAGGCATTCTAGTAATAACGTTTTATTATGGAAATACAGCTACACAAGAGAAAAAGAAATAAAGATTAATATTCATTTAAAAAGTTAGATTTTAGTACTATAAAGTAGCACTTTAGTATTTAGTTTTAGTACTATATAGTATACCTATAGAGAAAGGCATGTAGTTGCCGGACTTCACCACTGATGTCCCGTCCGGCGAGAGAAATCGTTCCGGCTTGAACGAGTCCGGGTCATCCCAGAGCTTCGGGTCGTGATGAACCGCCCACAAGTTCGCCATTATGATAGTGTTTTTCGGAATGTGGTATCCTCCAACAATTGAATCACCTGTGGTGCTTAGGATTTAAATGATAATTTTAGTAAGTACAAGATCTTAGGATAAATTAATGACAAAGAACGATTAATACTGTAGTTTATGTTTATAACTGTACCTTATTCCGGACATTTTAGTTTATGTTAATACTGTACCTTATTCCGGACATTTTATCTGTTTTGGAATAGAATAGTCGAGTAGAATGTTGCAAAGTTTCCCACTCTTTCAATCGTATTTATCTTGTTTTTTAATTGTATATTTTACTATGTCTATTCAGACAAAGGATAGTTACGCAAGTGAGAAACGTGCTTGCAAAACCAAACACGTAAAAAGCGTGAATTTAATATATGAAAAAATAATCTTTTATTTTTTAAAAGAAAAACCGACAAAAAAAATATTACTAAAGTGGTGAAAACAAATTGAATTAGTTAATATCAATTTTAAACTCATTAAAACTTTCTGAAATCGGCGTCAAAATTTATGTATGACTTTTGTAAATTGGCATCAACTTCAAAAAGTTGTAATAAGCATAAAATTGATATTAACTAATTACATTTTTTTCAATTCTTTCGTAAAATGTAAAAAAATATTTTTGACTTTAAAGCGTATTTTCTTAAACTCGGGTTTCCTTTAAAAAAAAAGATTATTTTATTTTTCAGTTTTTAATTTAGTAGTGGGCTTCAACCCCTGCTATTATTCATCAAGAAATTCAAGTTGCTCACATTTTTCCCCACCTCGGATCTGGTTTAAAAACTACCGGTGAAACAAAATTATATTGTCTCAACAATGCATATACAGCAATCTCTATCCATGCTTATAAATGCCGGATGAACGAAATGTCATTGTTGTACAATCTTTATTGAACAATTAAAATATTTTTAAATAGGATAAATTGTTTAAAAAAATGTCCGGTGAATCGATATTTTCGGATGTATAATAACCGGATAATCGATTTGTTGTTGTAGTTTTTGCCAAAGTGGAATTTTGTCTATTTAACAAAAAATAATTTTCGAAATCGGAGAATATTTTTTTTTCAAACGGTCAGGTTAAATGAGAATTTCAAATAGTTAAATGCCGGATAAAGGATATTTATTTAACTGTATAAAAGTTTTTGCAGGATTTTGCCATTTAAAATCGGACTGACATGTTTGCTTTTGCTTAAGCACTCATCATATAGTGGCATTTATTTAAGCTAGAGGAGTTCAGATGACATATCACACTGAAGTTCGCAGTTGTGGCCAGGACCTGATTTAGGCATAGAAACAATGGAAACTTGCCTTTAAATGGAGGGTCCATAGCTCTGAAATAGACAATGGAACATCAAATCAAGCTATTACATGACTAAAATCCTTGCTCCTGAATGGCATTAAAATAAAACATTGTAAATAATGTAAAAAAACATATTAATAAGTAATAAGTATGCCTGATATTGTGTATTTTTGATTTTTCCCCCATAATATTCGAACAAATTTAACAAAAGTAACAATTTTTTTTACTAAAATGTGGAAGATAATTTTTTAAGGTAAATTTAATACGGACTATGTTAAGTGTATTCTACAGCAAGAGGGATTGTGCCTATCCTTTTTGTTTTGTGGTAATACGATCGAGTTCTTCTACCTTGCGAATTCGCCGACTGTCTTGTCGTAAATTATGACCTATTAAACACGCAGATATTGTCACTTGAGGTTCGTGGAATTAATAAATTATACTCCTTTACTATCTCAAGATGTTCAGGGCCACTATGGTCTTCCATCGCGTAATCTCCAGAATCACGGCGTGCGTGTAGGGAAGGTTCCTCTGATCGAGGAACTCGGGACGTCTGTCAGGTCCAAGGACGTCGATCATTTCCTTCTGGACCTTCCTCTGGACCTCCGGATAGGCCGCCATGGTGTAGATGCACCACAAGATGGACGTCCGCACAGTTTCGCTGCCCGCCCCAAACAGATCCATTAGTGTGGCGAGAAATACATTTTCTACAGGGGAACACAAAATCCCTCATAATTTCGTGAAGGTTCTAAACAGAATTTATTGTTTGCACTCAGGGACGTTGAAATATTTTTGCAATACGATATTTGAAATTAAAAGGCAGCGATTGGTTAAGACTTCGAAGCATGTAATCCTCTATAGCAATGAAACTCTTTTGATTTATCAAATGCTCATTTTTTTTATAAACTCTATGTAAACTGCATTTTACTTAATGATTAAAAAGTAAAATTATTTTAGTATTCCAACTTCTTAGCACATATTAAGTTTTCCTTTTGTTAAGATTCACATTTCTACGGCATTATTTTTAAACCAGTAATATCGTTCCAAATATCAGCATGCTGTGTGATAAACATAGTCTGTTAGTTTAAGAGACAGAGCTACACTAAGGCACATTCTATACGGACTTTATTTGCGCCCGTTAGCTTTTGCAGTAGCCTTTCTGATAGGTGCATTTAAATCATGCGGTTTGTATGTACCAATCACAGAGGCTTCTAAAAATTTCAAAAATCAAGTCCGTGTAAAATGGGCTTTGGGGTGTTGGCGATTGTCAATTTGAATATAGAGGTCAAGAAAATGATCATAAGGCCAATTCACGCACTTGGAAAACTGTTACCCTTGATAGAGCCGGTATTAAATTTTATTGAAATTAATTAAACAAATACAATTGAATTAAATGTTATTAGATTTAAAAAAAAGTGACAATAGATTTTTAAAAAAAAAAATCAAACATAATTATTAAGTAAGAATTATCTGATATTTTTAGTTTTTTAGAGATAAAATCAAATAACTGAATAAACGTTTAATTTTTGCACAAGCATGAAACGTTTGAAAAAAAAAATCCCAATAAATTTAATAAATATTTCCTAATCAATTAAGCTTACTTAAATTAAAATATATTAGGGCGTTTCATATCATATAATTATACTCAAAATGAAAGCTGCTCACCATCGAAACTAGTTCCTGTATCATTTTTCTTTGAATCCATCTCTTTCAAGTACCCGTCTATGAAATCCCGTATGTGAGCAGGATTGAATGTTTTTCGATGTTTCTCGATTTCTTTCCTGAAATACACCACATATACGTTATATATATATATAAAATATAATACGTTATATATATTTAGTATGTATACGTCATATATATACGAATAAAATAATACAACGTTTAAAAGATTTTCCAAAACACTTTGAGCTTTAGTTTGAGGGTTATCTCCAGCATGATGTTTTAGATGAACAATGGAGAGTGGACGTAGTGACCAGGCACGTAGGTATACAGATTTTTTATGAAGGGGTTTTTCAGAGTCTGAGCAACGGACAACACCTTTTCAACCAGAAGGGGGGTGGGGGGTGGGTGACTCCTCCCCCAAAATCAACAGACTCCGCCTCTCTCAGTCGTAGCCCCCCCCCCCCCCCCCGTTTCTTAAAAAAAACTTATTAATTTTTATTCAAGTAAACATTCGAAACAGCAATATTTATCATTTATTTTTCATGAAATCTTTAATATCAATCATTAACTATTTTTATAAGTATTAAATATTACTCCCTCTAATTATGAAATAAATTTAGAGACTTAAATTTTGATAATCCTTTTTTTAGAATAACATATAGTTTTGGAGCATCTTGTTTATACCATTCATTTGACGATCTTTTCGTCACCGAAATTCAAATACTAGACAATGAAACACGATGACGCCATGTTAGGCTTAGTGTGAGATAAAAATGACATCAAAACATGTTTTTGAATCCTTATGAAACTTATTTTCCAGGGTAGAATCACCAGGTAATTCCAGGTTTTCTTTTATTCAACTTCACAACAAGTATTATAAAAGAAATTGACATTTTCCTAATTTTTTAAAATATACTTATAATTTTTACAGTAATTCAATTTTTTTTCCGTGACATTCATTGGGAGGGGTTTGAACACCCTAAACCACCTTACCTACGTACCTGATAGTGACCAAAATACTAATCTATGCCTATATCGGCGTATCGCGGTACATATCAATGTACGGCGAAGAGTGTCTTCAGAGATCCTTTGTGAAGATCAATAATTGAAAAGTCTTGCCATTTGCTGTACTGTTGCCCTTACATACCTGGACACTCTTCTTTATGCTCGAGCATTCAGTAGCCGCTGACGAATAAGAGAAGCACGTTGAGACCACTGAACTTTAAATGTAACTGCTGGAAGGCTCAAAACTTGTTTCCTCTATGGGCGCGTTGAAGCCCATGCGGAAACAACCAACTGTATCCCAAATATTTTTAAAAAGTTATTCAGTGTTTTTTTTTTAATACTATAGCATTGTAGAAATATTAAATGTATATAAATATTATATTTTCTTCTCATAGAATTAATTTTGAAATTCCCAAACAAATATTTTTTGCTCTTGCTTTTTAACCACTTCGACTGTGACTCACAAATGATATTCTATCTTAACAGCAGTTTGCATTTAAATTGGGTTTCAAAAGAAAATAGAAAAATACTCAGCCAAAAGTAATACACGTCGGCTTATTTTAACCAGAAAAATATACGAAATATTGCGGTAGCTATGAAAATGGGGTGCAGTTGTTACCCTTCAATTGGCCTTCATATGAATAAGATGTCTAGATCAATCCAGAAGTTACAGTTAGAGATCAGTGTTTGAGACCAAGTCTTTTGGAAAACAATCTAGTCTTTAACGCAACCATCACGAAAGAAAATCCCAAGAACACGTACTCTACTTTTACGGGCTCATCGACCTTCCAACATGGCCACACGCCCCCCCCCCCTCCAGTGGCGGCCCGTGTCCGAAAATTTCAGTGCAGTCGAAATCACGTGACCCTCCTCCTCTCCCCGTATTTTCCACAACCATACATGAATGGAAATTCTTTAATATTTATAACTCAATCACAGGTTCCTTTCATTTTTTTTACAAAATGATAACATGCGAAAAAAAATAGAAAACACTTACTTATTTTTTGAAAATTAAAGCAATCCTCCTTTCTTTTAAACATGGGAATCGGTCAATTTTAATATTAACATAAATAACGAAACAACAGCAGGACCATAATAGTCCTGAAACAACAGCACACAGTAAATTTATCACGAAAGCTATTTCCGTTTGTAGAGATTCTTGTAAATTCTCGATTCTCCCACCCATCCCCGCGATTTACGCACGAGCCCATCAGTTTATCGAATTCCCAACTGCAGCCAAAGTCAGAAAATTCATTTCGGGCTGTACCTACCCACAAATGCAGCACATTAGCATGGAGGAGAAATCTCCATCCTACGTAGAGGTTGCCATGGCAACGATGCAAACGATTTCGAACTTCGATTGTTTGGCTGAAGTTTTGATTGAACGGATTGGATTTTTTTTCTCCTCCTGAATTGTGCATTATGGCAACAGGTTTGCTATGAATCGGAGATTTTGTTCACTTACCGTAGAAATTTCGTTTTCAATTCTAATCTGCATTTAAGAAAATTAGTAAAATATCTGATTTTAGTTTTAAAATACACTAATAAATTAAGGTGCTGCCCGGCTGTACTTACTGTACCGGACCCGCTGATATTACATAAAGTAAAACTATTACACACTTGAAGAAGTCCAGGATGACTTTCATGCTGGCTAAACCTTTCTCCAGCTTCAGAAGTTTCGTGACGAAGGGAACGTGACGAAGCCAGGGGTAGAAGGTGGGCAGGGCAGCCTGCGCGCTCTGCTCGCTGGTCACCTCCAGGTTCGAGTCCAGCAGCAGCCTGTCCGGGTCGTTGTAGTCGTACCTCTTCCCAAACACGAGGGCGCAGATGTTGTTGGACATGCTGGGGGAGAGGGGCGCCTTCACGTCCATGGGCGCCCCATTATAGGACTTCAGGTCGTCCAGGAAGTTGCTGATTTCTTCCTATGGATGGAAGTATCCTGTTATTTGAATCCAATTACATGACATTAGCCAGAATTCCAACATATATATATATATATATATATATATATATATATATATATATATATATATATATATATATATATATATATATATATATATATATATATATATATATATATATATATATATATATATATATATATATATATATATATATATATATATATATATATATATATATATATATATATATATATATATATATATATATATATATATATATATAGTAGTGCCTATTGGAATAGTGGTAACGTGCGGAGCTGCCGCGCAAAGGGTCCAGGTTCGAATTCTGGCTAATGTCATGTAATTGGATTCGTTATCTGATTAACATGTGGTACAAAAATTGAATTTTTAATATTTGTTTTCAGAAAATAGTAAAATTAAGGAAAATAATGATATTGTGTGATATTAACCTCTATTTCACCCTCGATTCTTGACCTTCCTAGTCCCAAGTCCTTCATGGTTTGCACTACGAATCTTCTCTGTTCTTTCCATACGTGAAACTCTCGAGCGAAGAATGGACCTGACAATTACATCGAAACGATTATTTGGTATTATAGAACAATTCAAAATGTTAACAAGCAAACAATTATTCGGTATTATAGCACAATTTAAAGTGCTACTAGTCAAACAATAATTCGGTATTATAGAATAATTCAAAGTGTTACCAGGCAAACAATTATTCGGTATTATTGAACAATTTAAGTGTTACCAGTCAAACAATTATTCGGTATTATAGAACTATTCAAAGTGTTACCATTCAAACAATTATTCGGTATTATAGAACAATTCAAAGTGTTACCAGGCAAACAATTATTCGGTATTATTGAACAATTTAAGTGTTACCAGTCAAACAATTATTCGGTATTATAGAGCAATTCAAAGTGTTACCACTCAAACAATTATTCGGTATTATAGAACAATTCAAAGTGTTACCATTTAAACAATTATTTGGTATTATAGAACAATTCAAAGTGTTACCAGGCAAACAATTATTCGGTATTATTGAACAATTTAAGTGTTACCAGTCAAACAATTATTCGGTATTATAGAACAATTCAAAGTGTTACCACTCAAACAATTATTCGGTATTATAGAACAATTCAAAGTGTTACCATTTAAACAATTATTTGGTATTATAGAACAATTCAAAGTGTTACCAGGCAAACAATTATTCGGTATTATTGAACAATTTAAGTGTTACCAGTCAAACAATTATTCGGTATTATAGAGCAATTCAAAGTGTTACCACTCAAACAATTATTCGGTATTATAGAACAATTCAAAGTGTTACCAGTCAAACAATTTTTCGGGATTATAGAATCCATTATATTATCCATTGATGCTCTTATTTTCCAAATGATTGATCCAAAATTTCTCTAAGAAAGTAGGTGTCATATTTAAATGACGAGAAAAATGACGAATGTTTTTCTATGGCAAAAATAAATTTGGAAGTTAACGGGTTTTGCTGAACAAAGACCTGAATTCACAATTTCTGGAAATAATTTTTATTTGATGTAAACGGTGATTTTTTTAATTCGAAGAAATTTTTATTCGTCCAAAACACATTTTGCAAAGGGGCCGTCCACAAATAATGTCATGCTTGAAAGGGGGGAGTTGGTTCGTGAAACTGTGACACTTCGTGATATTGTGAAACAAAGAGGGGGGGCGGGGTGGTTACAAGAAGTTTGATATCACACCATCACCTAACAAACATTACCAAATCAACCGAAAACCGAAACAACAAACAAAACCAATATCAGGAAAATATTTTTTTTTTTAGTTTCGGGCTTGAATCGACTATGTAGTGAACCGAAGTGATGTTGTAAAAAATATAGTTGTAAAATAAAATTTCAAATGTGATCTATAACTTAGTGATTTTTTTCTGAATAACCAGTGTATTGTACCGTCCCAAGAACTCTCTTATCTCTTCCATCATCAGAACTACTATTTCTATATAGTGACACTAGGTGGAGCCACCAGCTTGAGGCACCAACTTTATGAACTTCACGGTTTTCTACCTCTGAAAGAAACGGCAGAGACCCGTAGGACACTGAAATGGAATGACCGTATACATCGTTTAGGAAGGACCAGACCATGAGGAGTCCTTTCTGTTTTCTTTTGTATTAATTGTAATTAATTTGTAATTTAAATGTTTAATTATAATATCTAAAATTTTAACTTTTATTAAATATTTTAAAACTTCAATTTTGAGTCTCTCATTATTGGGACAGAAGTTTTGGTATGGTATGCATGTAGCATGAGTTGCAGACAACAAAGGATTTCCAGGCCTTATTGCAAAGGAAATGCTACAGGAGTAGTATTGGTGGCAGCTAAAGGGATTCGACCCAACGACTCGACGGCCAGCAGTTCCCAGTATCAGGATCCCGAATCCGGAAAAGTGATTTCCAGTGGAGTGTCTTTATTCCAAGGAGATGTTCGGATCCGTCAACGTCTGGAGAGAAGTGTCCAAAAGGTCTAAAGATTCGAGGTCTTCTCGAAAAGTATGAAGGAATCCGCAGTCAGCAGGTTCCAAGTCGCGACAGAAACGCGAAACGGTGAGGTGAGTGCTTTGCCAGTGTGTTATTTGGGATCAGTTTTATTGTTTTAAAATAAAGTGATTAGTGCAATCTTGAATTTTCTTGAGAGTTAATGGGTGGTTTAGGTTTTATTTGAAAAAAATTTCAGAAATAAAAGTGCCCAAGACTTACTAGATAATACATTATTAAATTACTTTGATTTTTAAGTAAAACTGTGATTCCCTAGTCAAAGTTAATATTTGTTTATAAATGCGTCTTGCATATTGTGATTTTAGCAGTAGCATTAGAATTTGGCTGTATAATTTTCAGTTAGATATATGTCTCTTTTATATATTTGAAAATTTGTCGATATTCTGTGACAAGTGCTGGATACTGTTGTTAACAAATCATTGAAACACAAATTAACTTGGAATTATAACAATTATTTTCTTTTTCTGTAGTGCAAAAAATTTTGGAACTCTTAAGTTCATATTTATCTGTCTGGTTAATGAAAGTTTGCATAAAAGAAAATGGGTTTATAAAATGAATCTTATTCATGTGTATAATTATTGATCATTTAGAGTGTGTTGATATAAAAATTCTGGAAAAAAATATATGGTATGATTTGCTCTAAAATATACAATATTTTTAGAATTGTGTAAATTTATGTTAACGGTTTGACTCTGGTAAAAATTGATCTAATTATTGTATGAAAGAAAGAAGTTTTGCTTTCTTTGTTGAATCGAAAGGGTTTTCAGATCCTGTGGCGCCGCCGTTCGGTTTGGCGGGAAATAGTTGATGAGTCACTATTGGGGAAAGTGCATTCTGTAACCTTGAATTTATTTCAGCGGAGATTTGGTGTTTTGACAAGGAGTGTGATTCGAGATTCTATTCGAAAGACTTTTGCAATAAAGAGAATTTATGGTTGATTTTTTTTATTGGATTCTTTTTATATTTGTTTTTGGTTGTTGCTTTGTAGATTGAGCGTATGATTTCTTTTTCTTGATGTGGGTTTGAAAAAAAAAGAAACTTCTTTTTATTATGTGGTTGATTTTATTTTGAGCGATAGATTGTATGTATGCTAATGCGTCTTTATTAATAGATTTTTTTTTGGTTGAATTAATTATTGTGTGGATAGCATTTTTCCGATAAATTAAATTAGGTATATGATATTTTTTTATATAATAAAGATTATTTTAAATTTGATTTTAAATTGTTGATGTGTAATAAAAAAAAAGTTTTTTTTATGTGCCTTGAAAATAAAGTTGATCAAATTTAATTTTATTTATGCTTTTGAGTTTACAAGAGTGTGGGTCCTTCTCAACAATTATCATAGTAAATAAAATAATTTCGGAAATTAAAATTTCGGTAAAAGCGTTTTTCAGGAAAAATGGCATTTTTAGGTTCAGCTCGTAAAGTAGATTTACAGGTGTTAGCATCTGAGTTAAATATTACAGTTGAGTCTTCTACCACAGTTATTGACTTGAAGAAAGCTATTCAGGGTCACGAAAATTTTGAAGAAGCTTTTGTTAAGAATCTATTACAAACAATCGTGTCGGAAAGACTACAGACTCAGGAACAGGAAGAAAAGAAGCAACGGCTAGACAGAGAAGAAAAGGTGCAACAGGAAAGGTTGGAACAAGAGCACCAGTTTGAGCTTCAAAAGATGAAGTTAGAATTGGAAAATAGAAGTGGAACACCTTCAGGTACATCAAAACCCAGGTTGGAATTTCATCAACTGATGCAGAAATTCGATTCAAAGAATGGAGACATCAGTCTATACCTTGTTCTGTTTGAACGTCAAGCAAAAAGAGCCGAACTCTCTGAGCAGTTATGGGTAACTCAGTTGATTGGGTTGCTTCCTAACGAAATGGCAGAACTCATTGCTCGTGAAACTGAGGAGGTGTCAAATGATTATCATGAAGTAAAGAAGGTTTTACTCAAGAGGTACAAATTGACACCAGAAAGGTTTCGTCAGTTATTTAGTCAACACAACAAGAGTGTTGATGGCTCGTGGAAAGATTTTCTCTATGAAATTAAGAATTACTTCCGTGAATGGATCCAGGGAATGGAAGTAACTTCATTCGAGAAATTGTGTGATCTCATCATTACAGATCAAATGAAGAGGAGGGTCCCTGCAGAGTCCAGAGAACACTTCATTGATGAGTGGGCGCATTTCAAATGTCCAGAAGACTTAGCTGAAAAGTTGGACGAGTTTGATAGCGTTCGGAAACTCATGAAAAAGAAAGATTTTTCCTCTGGAAATAAAGCGGTTCCCTTCTGGAAAAACAAGTTAAGCGGTGAGCCGAAGGCGCAATTCAGAGAGAAGGTAGAAAAAATGGAAACGGAGAAGACGACAAGATCTCCTGAAAATTTTGAAAGGCTCAAGAAACCGCGTTGCTACCGATGTGATTCTACTGAACATTTGCGACCAAATTGTCCCTTGATGAAAAAGGACAAGAGAACTCTTCCAACCTCAATGGCATTATTGGAGTGGAAGACGATGAATCGATGTTACCCTACACCTACATTGGGGAAGTGAATGGATTCAAGATGCCAATCCTTCGTGATACTGGATCAAGTATTGATGTGGTGTGTCGGAATCGAATCAAGCCAGAAATGCTTACAGGTGAAAATGTCTGGGTGCAACAACCTTTGGATAAAGCTCCTATTTGTTTGCCATTAGCAGAAGTGGAGTTGAAAGGGGAGTTCGGACAGGTCATCACCAAAGCCGCTGTTGTTTGGAGCCAGGTCGACAAAGGAAGGTACCTGCTCGGGAATCGAACTGCAGCACTTCTGGAGAAGATGAAGGAAAATCCAGTTCCTTATCAAGTTAATGCCATTCAGACTAGAGCTCAGAAACGTGTGGCAGAACAAGAAAGGGGATCTACCGAAGATGTCGTGGAGGAAGAGGACAGTCCTGTGCCTGTGGGTAAAGAATATCACGAAATTGTGATTGAAGACGATGATTTGTTCTCCTTCCCAGCTGAAGATCCGGAGTACAAGGGATTGACTCTTTTGAAAGTAGATTCTAGAACTTTTGCATCTCAGCAGAAAGATTGCCCAGTTCTGAAGCCAATCATGGACAAGCTACAAGGAAAACCTCCTGAAGAACCGGCAGGAGAGTTTAAAGTACTTTCCAATGGCATACTCATTAAAAAGAAAGTGGATAAGCTCGGAGTGGAGAGGCCTTTATTGGTCATACCAGAAAAGTATCGAGAAGAATTGAAGTCTTTGTGCCACGAGGGAACTTCAGGTCATTTGGGAGTGACCAAAACTAAAGATTTGTTCTCCAGGTATTTCTTTTGGCCGCATTACTATAAAGAAATTGAGGAATATGTCAGAAGTTGTGACAAATGTCAACGGGTTGGGAAACCTAATGACAAGAAGAAGGCTCCCATGAAGATCGTTCCTGTGATACAAGAAGTTTTCTCAAAAATCAACGTCGATGCTTGTGGACCTCTACCAGTTACTCCAAGTGGCAAACGATATCTCATAACTGCCATGTGTCTTTCATCAAAATATCCAGACGCCGTTCCGGTTGAAGATATCACATCTGTTTCTGTTGTTGAAGCCTTAATGCAGATATTTAGTAGGATGGGATTTCCTAAAATACTGCAGATGGACCAAGGAAGCTCGTTCACTAGTGAACTCACCACAACTTTTCTGGAAAAGTTTGGAATATCTGTTGTTCATAGCTCCGTTTATCATCCTCAAAGTAATCCGGTAGAAAAATTTCATCGAACGGTCAAAAGGATTTTAAAAGTACTATGCTTGGAGGCTGGAACTGATTGGGAAAAGGCGATATGTCCCGCTTTATTTGCCCTACGAACTGTTACACACGAAAGTACAGGTTTTACACCAGCTGAGCTAGTTCATGGAAAAAATTTAAGAACTCCTTTGACATTGTTGTATGAGAAATGGATGAATAAAGAAGACGAAAACGAACCTGTGACGGATTATGTTTTCGCTTTGATAAACAGAATGAAACAGTGTCAAGAACTTGCAACCACGGAGATGGAAAAATCGCAACAGAAAAATAAAACGTGGTACGACAAGAGAACGATCAAAAGAGAATTTCGCGAGGGCGACCAAGTGCTTATATTTTCGACATTCAAAGCGGACAAAATGAGTCCTCATTGGACCGGTCCCGGAACAATTCTCCGAAAGCTTTCTGAAACAAATTATGTGGTCGAACTCTCTAACGAAAAGGCTACTTCCAAAGTCTACCATGTGAATATGCTCAAGCCTTATTACAGAAGACCTGAACAGGTGAATTTTCTGCTCTGTGAGACAGAAGACAAATTGAATGAAACTGAGATGGAAATTCCTTATGTGGACGCTGATCCGAATATCCTGGACCTGGATGAGATGTTTCAGGACCATTACAAGGAAACCAAATTAACCGAAGAGCAAATCATTCAATTAAAAAAATTAGTTTGTAAATATGATACATGTTTCTCAAATGTGCCTGGAAAAACTAATCTTGTGACTCATGATATCGAGCTCAACAACGATACGCCACTTCTTTCAAAACCCTACCGAAATTCTCCTAGACAGAATGCTATTCTGAAAGAAGAGATCCAGAAGATGTTGGCTATGAAGATCATTGAAGTCGGATTCTCTGATTTCACTTCTCCGATGATTTTGGTTGAGTCTCCAGGAAAAGATCCAAGACCGTGCGTGGATTACCGAAATCTTAATAAGGTGACCAAGACTAAGTTTTTTCCATTGCCAAACATAGAAGAAAGAGTTGAAATAGTTTCATCGGCCCAGTATATAACGGTGTTGGACTTGTCAAAAGGGTATTGGCAAATACCTTTAAGTCAACGTGCCCAAAGACTGGCTGCCTTTGTCACAACCTTTGGTACATACCGTCCGTTACGAATGCCATTTGGGTTAAAGAATGCGCCATACGAATTCAGCAAAATGGTTGCACATTTATTGGAAGGGTGTGAAGAATTCGCCGTGCCATATCTTGATGACATTGCAGTTTTCTCAAGATCATTTCCGGAACATCTGAAACAAGTCGACATAGTACTTGAAAGAATAAAGAATGCTGGATTGACCATCAAACAGTCAAAGTGCAAGTTTGCTCAAGGCCAAGTACAGTATCTGGGACATGTAGTCGGACAGGGTTGCAGACAACCGGCAGAATTGAAGATCGAGGCAATTAAGAATTATCCCCCACCTAAAACCAAAACTGATGTCAGAGGTTTTTTAGGACTGGCTGGATACTACAGCAGATATATTTCGATGTTTTCATCAATAGCCACTCCTTTGACTGATACACTGAAAGGAAAAGTTCGTCAGGGAAATATCAACTGGACTGCCGAATGTGAACAAGCGTTCAACAAACTGAAAGAATCGCTTTGTGACTTTCCTGTTCTTTACGCTCCTGATTACAACAGGTCCTTTATTGTGCAATAGGGTGGAGTGAAGGTATAGGGTAAAAAATTTTCTCTCAGATATCAATATCTAATAGCATGGAAAAGTTGTTACCTTGTATACTAAACATAGTGTAAAAATTTCATACCTCTTAAGCAAGATCTTGAGGGTCCACAATTAACTTTTGTTTTGTAAAAAAGCGAAATCTTACGTCCATGTTAAACTCCCATAGGAAAAACTCAAATGTTTTTTTTAAGTGACATAAACTCATTTGTATAAGATTATAACTAACAAATTACATTATTATGGAAACTTATTAGTATGAATTACTTTTAAAATATTCTTGCATTTTATTTGACCATAAATATGAGACTTATTAAATTGCAAATGTTTAACAGTGAAAAATTAACTGTAACACATTATAATAATAACTTTGAGATTTAAGAAGAAAAATATTTATTATATACAAGAAATAACTGGTTATAAAGCAGGATTATTCTTGCTTTGTGTTAAATACTTTCACATTTCCACAGGACTTAATTTTTTACGTAGATCAATCCATCTCTGGAATTATATCCACACATGGGTTAAATTGAAAAAAATTCCAAATGTTTAACAGTGAAAAATTAACAGTAACATATTATATCGTACATAACATATCATACAGTAACATAACCTATCGCATGTTCTAGCCAACAAAGGAAGAGGTGTTTTCATGGTTTTGGATTCTTTTTTTTCTTCACAGCCAATGGATTTTAATATTTTAGGAACATCCCATTCTTAATCAACCGAATCAATAACTTCTGGAGATAGTGAACTGTCCACTTCATAATTGTCAAGATCATAAATTTTTTGTCGTTTAGACATAAATGTTGCTTGCGATGATTTACGTTTAATCCACACATTTAATGTTTCAGTTGTTTTAGTGTCGACATTTCCTATAACCATATTTCGCAATGTCCTTTGGTCCTCTAAAAAAGGAATCTCATTGAGAGGAACTTTTCTATCTTTCGGACAAGAACACTGAGCTAAAGTTACAAATTTACAAGAACATTATATTACACATTATCAAATAGTTTCGTTCCTGCTAGTAAACTAAATGATTTAATTTTTAAGAGATAATTTTCTTATGATTTTCTGATCTTGCGCTGTTTCAAGAGCTTCATATAAGAGCAGTGATAGGTTTTCAACATTGTCAATACTCTTGATCGAGTGACTGTTGGAATTGAAGCTTTGTCCCAGATATAACAAATTTTGTCCACCACTTTAGCAGCGATATCAGAAAAATTGGGATCTTTAGAAGATAATGAAGGTTTCAGTGTATTTCTGATGTGAAGGTAGTATTTAAATACTTCTTCACACGTTGGTAAATGATTATCGTATAAATCGCTTGGCAAATGTAAACAAATAATTTACAATCATGCGGTTACAGTTAAAAAGAAAAAGTTCGTTTTTATTAAGGTAATTTGTGTTTTTTTGTTTGGTTTGATATGAATAAAAACTTTTATGACTGTATAATAACCTTTTTAATCCTTTAAAACTAATTTATCAGTTTTGATTTTGAGTTTACGGCAATAACTAACTTTTAATAAAACTAAAACAAAGCCAACTAGCGCCATCTCTTGTTGCCAAATGATGCCAACAGTGGATGCCAAGTTCGGAAACAGCGTAATGACTTTGTATTTAGAAATTGATTGTGGACCCTCAAAATTAAACTTTAAAATAAAATAAAAAATATATTCACTATCAGTATGATATGGAACAACTTTTTAGTGCTATTAGGTTTACTATCTGTTAAAAATTTTTTTTCACTCCACCCTATTGTGCAAACAGATGCACCAGACCACGGATTGGGAGTTGTCCTATCCCAAATTGACGATAATGACCAAGAACATCCCATTATCTATCTAAGTAAAAAGTTTTCAAGTGTTGAGAAACGGTACAGTGTGAGTGAGAAAGAGTGCGCTGCAATCATTTTTGCTGTCCAAAGACTGAGGTGCTACCTTGATGGGAACTTTTTCACCATTGTCACTGATCATAATCCTCTAGTGTGGTTGAACTCTCATGCCAGTACAAATGCTCGTCTTATGCGTTGGTCTTTAGTTTTACAATCATTTGATTTTGAGGTGAAACACCGCAGTGGATCAAAGCATCAAAATGCTGATGGATTGAGCAGGATCCGCACTCTTAGGGAACCTACTTAATATGTGCATTTGTAAAACTGTATAATGATATTGTTTCTTTTATTGTATTATCATATCTAATATGTCTATATCATTAAGTAGTTAGTTATTTAGTTCAGTGCTGATCCCACTGGTAAAGGTACTCTCTCATTTTCGTAATGCCATGATGTTCTCACTAACTTTCTTCCTCGGTAACCTCCGGCAGAAAGTTCTCCAAGGGGGGAAGAAGTCTGTACCGTCCCAAGAACTCTCTTATCTCTTCCATCATCAGAACTACTATTTCTATATAGTGACACTAGGTGGAGCCACCAGCTTGAGGCACCAACTTTATGAACTTCACGGTTTTCTACCTCTGAAAGAAACGGCAGAGACCCGTAGGACACTGAAATGGAATGACCGTATACGTCGTTTAGGAAGGACCAGACCATGAGGAGTCCTTTCTGTTTTCTTTTGTATTAATTGTAATTAATCTGTAATTTAAATGTTTAATTATACTATCTAAAATTTTAACTTTAATTAAATATTTTAAAACTTCAATTTTGAGTCTCTCATTATTGGGACAGAAGTTTTGGTATGGTATGCATGTAGCATGAGTTGCAGACAACAAAGGATTTCCAGGCCTTATTGCAAAGGAAATGCTACAGTATGTATAATATATAATCTATTACGTGCCAGATTGATATTGTTGGTAGGAGAACGTGGCATTTGACATAGGGGGACGTTGGGGCATGATAAAGTTTGACAATTTTAGACATAAGGGGGGAAGCAAGGGCAAAATATGGAGAAAAGGTGTGACATAATTTATGGAAACCCCCAAGAGTCAATGGATTTAGGAAAAGAGTTATTTGCGTTTATTCCACAAATCACATCAATGTCTCGAAACACGTTTTGAATGTTTGCTCCTTAAATATCCTACGTTGGTTTTGGCCAGAGGACAAGTTTTAAAACGCTGGTTTTGGCCAGAGGACAAGTTTTATAAACGTTGGTTTTTGGCCCCAAGACAAGTTTTAAAAACGTTTGGTTTTGGCCAGAGGGCAAGTTTTAAAAAATGTTGGTTTGTGGCCCGAGGACAAGTTTTTAAAACGTTGGTTTTTGGCTCGAAGACAAGTTTTAAAAACGTTTGGTTTTGGCCAGAGGGCAAGTTTTAAAAAATGCTGGTTTGTGGCCCGAGAACAAGTTTTTAAAACGTTGGTTTTTGGCTCGAAGACAAGTTTTAAAAACGTTTGGTTTTGGCCAGAGGGCAAGTTTTAAAAAATGTTGGTTTGTGGCCCGAGAACAAGTTTTAAAAACGTTGGTTTTTGGCCCGAAGTCAAGCTTTAAAAACGTTTGGTTTTGGCCAGAGGGCAAGTTTTAAAAACGTTGGTTTTTGGCACGAGGACAAATTTTAAAAACGTTGGTTTGTGGCCCGTGGACAAGTTTTTAAAACGTTGGTTTTTGGCCCGAACTCATAGCCATCTATACATAGTGTGCACTTCCTTTGATGTTACTGACACAAATATAACATTAACATTTACATTTTGTGGATATGCCAAGTGATATAGATATAACAATTGAGTACTTATCGGTAATGCCTTTAAAGGATAAAAATATAGTTTTTCATAAAATATTTTCTTGACATATATCAAAAATAAAAAAGGTAACTTTTTTTTAAATATATAATTTTTTTTTTTTTTAATGTTTTACCATGTGATTATATTAATATATTTTGCACACATATGTAGAAAATCTTTATAATGATATCGGCAAAATTACAGAAAAAGTCAAATGTGTCTTTTTACTTTACCCCTTAAAACTTTTTAAATCCCCTGTAAAGAGAAATTAAGTACATTGTTCGTAAACTTACTGTGCTCAGAAAGCCATTTCATTATACCGTGCGGTGGTCTGCCGAGAAATTCAGGTTTTGCAAATGCCTCCTTGATAACGTTCGCACCATTCAGAACAATAACTGTCTCTGTTCCTAAGGTTAGACTGGAATAAATAAAAACACAATCAAATACGATAATTTTTAAATAATGTATTTATTTGTTTGTACGACTTGGCCCTTACAACTTTGAAAGCGTATAATTTAAAAAAGTGCTCTACTAGAGCACAGAGTGGCAGACCAAATTATGGAATAATGACTAACTGTGTGGCAGCTTATGAAGAGTCTACAAATAAGCAAACTAACAATCGTGCGACTACAGTACTAGGTTTATTAAAAAAAAACTTTGATTTTTTTTAAAGAAAAGATTTTGATGAGATATTGGATTACAGTGATTTTTTTAAAATATATTTTATATCGAAATATATTTGAATAATGCTCATTCACTGAAAGAAATAAAATATATGATTTCCGTGGATGATGAAATTTATCAATTATGTTCTAAGTAAACTATGAAGAAGTAGAAATAAATATCAAATTACACGTCCATGCGCATATATATTACTTAAACGGTTGCTTAAATTGTTGATATTTCTTTATTTACATTATAACAAATTTAAAACATTTCATTTGTTCATGTCAATCGGTGAAATTGAATACTAATTATGCGTATTTTATTATTTTGAAAGCAAATTCATGACGATGGTGAAAATGGATTCCAAGATGGCGACTCAGATTTTTTTTACACTTTTTTATGTGTTGTTAGGGAAAGTTTTCAAAATGAGGGATAAACTTTTTTATTTTCTGGCTCTAACGAATCGGTGTATGTAAGGTTGGGGATGATCATGCGATAATTATCACACAGGCATGCTAGTATCATTTAAATATAGTTAAATCATAAGGCCGGTGGGCCTTCTGGTCCCTTTTCAGATGCCAAATCCCAGGACAAGTCAAGAAAAGAGCATGTCATTTATGACATCGCATCGGAACAGATTATGTCATGTTAAAAATTTTTTCTGAACTTGTCAAATAAAATAATCGTCTCAAAAGAACATATTTTTTTAAAATAAGCGAAGTTCATATGTTTTATTACATATATTGCTTAATTTTATCAAGTCTGATCGAAAGCACATTTGGGGTTATAGTTGTCAATTTAGTCGTCAAATACAAATACATTTTCGGGTTTCTGGAAGATACTTTGTATACACACCATTCTTTTCAAGAATAAAAAAAATATGTTTATTGAAGTGTTAATTAAACGCACAGAAGTTCATATGTGTTTAAGCCTGATCGAAAGCACATTTGGGGTTATAGTGGTCAATTTAGTCGTCCAATACAAATACATTTTCGGGTTTCTGATAGATACTTTGTATACACACCATTCTTTTCAAGAATAAAAAAAAATATGTTTATTGAAGGGTTAATTAAACGCACAGAAGTTCATATGTGTTATTACATATATTGCTTAATTTTATCAAGCCTGATCGAAAGCACATTTGGGGTTATAGTGGTCAATTTAGTCGTCAAATACAAATACATTTTCGGGTTTCTGGAAGATACTTTGTATACACACCATTCTTTTCAAGAATAAAAAAAATATGCTTATTGAAGGGTTAATTAAACGCACAGAAAAAGTTGTAATATTTTTTCTTACCTGAATATATCCCCGTATTTCTTTCCAAGCTCAATCAAGTCCAAATGAACATTGCTGCTCAAAAAAGGAAGATACCCAACTAGTGGCAGTCCAATCGGCCCTGGTGGTAAATTACTCAGCTTCTTCCTAACGAAGAAGACGCTAAGGATGAACACCACTGTCAAAACACCTGCTACAGCCAGAATTTCGTTTTCGGAACCTTTGATCTGCCTTAATACATATTCAATGTAGTCTTTAAACTTGATTATGTAAGCGTTTGTTGTGGTCCCCATCTTTGAAACGAATGCTAGGAGTTCTACTTTACTGGAAGAGCTGTCAATAGTCGATAAATACGTTATAGATAAGGAATAATGGCCTTATCTTTGTGGCCACTTATTCAATATCACGCGAATTAAATACAAACACCCTCACTTCTTTTATTTTAGCTTCCGATAAGTTATATCTCTTAATGTTGCGTGGGGTACCATCTCAAGTGTTGTTCTCGTCAAATGGACACGGTTCAGATTTCAGAGGGCAGTTTTGTATGCAATTTGAATATGTATACTCTGGAAGAAAGAAGGGTTAGGGGAGATTTGATTCAACTATTCAAATTTATCAAACAAGGAGATGTGGAGGGTTTAGATTTTAATATGAGTGATAGAACGAGAGGTCATGGGTTTAAGTTAAACAAATCCCATTTTAATCGGGAAGGGAGAAAACACTATTTCTATAATAGGGTAATAGACAAATGGAACAACTTGCCAGTGAATATTGTTAATTGTAAAGGAGTAACGGATTTTAAGAAGAAGTTAGATATGCATTGGGGGATAGTTAAGAGGTACTAGATGGACCAACCTTGTTGGGCCTTGAGCCTGTTGTTGGTCGTCAATATTTGTATTTGTATTTGTTAAATAAAGTTATTAATAAATCTGTACGTGTATAATAGTTTCTATAATTCACTTTTTACCTCAATGCTTGTTTTTAAGTTTATTATTACTTAATAGTTGTATTGTTTTTATTACAATTTTTATTGTATATATAAGAGCATAATCGTTTCAAGCTTTATCTGAGGGGACAATAATTAAGGATATTATTTTTATAACCCTTTCATGTATTTTTAAAAAAATATATTTAATCACTCTAATTTTATACTTACAATTATATCCCTTAAATTATCTAGAAATGGGCATTCGTAAATTCGAAATGGGCATTCGTAAATTCGAAATGGACAATCGTAAATTTAAAATGGGCAGTCGCAAATTCGAAATGGACAATCGTAAATTCGAAATGGACAATCGTAAATTCGAAATGGGCATTCGTAAATTCGAAATGGGCATTCGTAAATTCGAAATGGACAATCGTAAATTTAAAATGGGCAGTCGCAAATTGAATGTGATCGCTTTTTATAATATAATATTGAATTATTATTTTATAAAAAACAAAATGACCAGTCATGAAGTATCACCATTACAAATTTCAAGGTTTTGAAAATAAAAAAAAATGTAAATTTTCGTAAAATTTTTAATTTAAGTAATTGGTTTTTGTAATTTTTTAGAATAACTGAGCAGTTGTATTTTTTGAAGTAATTGAGCAGTGGTAAAATTTTTCGATTAGAATAAGCCATGTAAATTTGGGGTATTCCCTGAGTTTTCATCGTTGATGGGACCGTAAACAAATACACCCACTTGTCAATCGGTTAGATTCTATTTGAAATAAAACATAGAACGTAACAGTATTATTTACTTACCTGAACACATCTCCATATTTCTTACCAAGTTTGATAAAGTCCAAATGGACATCGCTGCTCATAAAGGGTATGTATCCAAGAAGCGGTAATCCAATGGGTCCAGGCGGTAACTTACTGAGCTTCTGTTTTGCGAAAGTGACACTAAGTATGAAGAGCACCACCAAAACTCCAACTCCAACTAGAATGTCGATTTCCGAAGACTTGACGTACTCTGTCGCATGGTTAATAAAGTTTCTTAACTTATTCAGGCTTTCATTTGTGGTGGACTCCATTATTGAATGACAAGAAAGTTTTGCAGTAAAGAAATCAGTTTATAATCATTTAAGAGAAAAATAATAGATTATTTGAGGACTTTCTTATCACACACTCCCGAAATAAAATAGGCAAAACTTCACTTGGTGCGGATTTGTGTTCAGAAGCCGTTATTCGTCTAATTCTGCAAATATCTTTATTTCAGTATGTTATTCGATTGAATGCAAATGTCAGTTACTCAAGGAAATCGCGGTGTTTTCGGTTTGTATAAAATAAAGGTTCTCAAGGTGAACGACTTTGCACCCGAAAGTCGTAGGAAGACTCCAAGGTCTAATCAAAGGAATTAGAATTAACTTACATTGGTTCACATAGGGTCAATCAAAAGAGCTGGTATACGAGGGGGTGAGACACCACGGGGTAAAAGCATCAATTTCACCATTTTGTGAAAAAGGAATTTAAAGTTAAAACAAAACAGCTGATTCATAAAGTAGTTGATTCTTACGCAGTCAAAGATACAGCACTAGGATTAAGGCCCATTTTACACTGTAAAAAATGTGCTTAAAAATAAGTGCATGGACTTGCTCGTTTTTCTCTGAGTACAATTGCATTGTAAATGAGCGATGGCATACTCAAATTTAAGTAATAGTACTTTCGCAAAATTAAACAGCATGGTTTAATATTACTAATATAAGCTTCTGTTCAAGCCTTCTTAACAAAGCGACCACACTTAAAATAGTTCTTCAGAAGATGGGTTTCCACATTATTTGATGTCGATTGATTAAATGGAAACCGAGTTAGTGCAACTCAATTATCTTACTTCCCATTCTTTCGCCACGCCTGTTTAACATTACTGCTGCTTATAACTTCTTCACGTCGCTCTCGTAGTACTACGGATAAGGCTCTGGACTTCGGTGCGAACTACATGATGTAAACGGATTGGGTTCCCGTTAAGACCTGGTTGTAATTGTTAAAAGTAATTTATGAAAGCAGCCGATGTAGGCAAGCAACTGCTCTTTTTATTCATTTTTCTTATTTTTGAGTACATGTCTTTTTCAAAAATGATACTTATGTATTCGGAGCTATGATAAGCTAGGGTGTTCCATTCGTATATTATAACTATTTTAATGTATGTCAATAACTTAAGGTGGATGAAAATATAGTTTGCAATGTAAAATAATTTTCTTTTCGTTATTGCTAAAATGACGTACTAGGTTTTGTAGGTGTACGTATACACTTGAACATTTTTTTTTTATTTATGAATTTAAAAATCTAGTTTTTTCGTGTAGGAAAACACCTTAAAAATAGTGATGAATCATTTAAAAAAATTCTGAAAAATATAAAATACAAATTACCTAATTAGCATTTTATATGTTAATTAGCATGTTTTTTCAAACGTGATTACGCAAGTTGTAATTAATCTAGAAGCATAATATTTGTTGGAAATTACTCGCAGTATCTTTCTTAATGTTATGACCCTCCAAAAAGATTACAGCATTTAAAGTGTTTTTTTAAATAATTTTTTACCTCGACAGTCCCTAAAAAAACACTTTTTAATTCAAATTTTCAACTTTAAAATTCTATTAAAAATTATTTTTTGAACGAATCGTTTTGATGGAGGGTCATAACATCTTACAACTAATATAAATTTAAAAGAAAACATAATTTTCTCAAAATGTTTAAGCAAACTTGAGTTATCATGTTTCGAATGAAGAGACATATGTTAAAAATACAATTCTTCAGAAATCAAGTGTAAAGTTTACAAAACATATTGCCATTGCAAGCGCGGCCATAGAATAACTCTTTGTAAATAAAAAAGTTTTTGGAATATTTATTCAATCTTGGTATCATCTGAAAGATACTGAATCGGGGAATACTATAGAACCAAAAAAATATTTTGGAAATTTTGGCCGATTTTCGTTTTTTATAGTGTGTATGTACGTATAAGAATTGAAAAACATATGCCCATTGGAGTTTTTCCTACTATACGGAGTCTTACAAAAATTAAAACAACTAGAATTTTATCTAAGGGAAATGTTGAATTAGAATGTTTTTAACATTTTAATTATTTTATGTCTTTTGTTTTGTTTGTATGCATGCAGGTTAATTTTAACTATATTTTCATACAGTAGATCGAACTTTTAGATAAATACTTTTATAAAATGTGTGTAATTTGTGTATGAATGTCCAATTTATGTACTATTTGAATACAAATGTTTGTTTGCAATTTTTGATTATTTGAATGAAAATGTTTTAAATTTGTTTTATGCAAAAAAAACAAAATTTCGTATGAAGGTTTGGTTTATTGTGAAATTTTAACTTCATATTTCTTTTTATTGTTATTAAAGGAATAACATTCCACAGATATAAACGGATAATTAAAAAAAAATTTACTTAAAGTGCCAATGAAGATTTCCTTTTAAAACATTAAATAGCAAACATTTATAAAAAAAATTTGAATTATTCGAAAGTTCATTGATGAGATTGTAAACAGTAGGTTAAACTAAATGGATATATCTCCAAGAATAACATTTTATTATTTGGATAAAGTTCGTTTTGGCTTTAATTTGCTGTAGAAACTTATTAAATATTTATATGGCAGGTGTTTTTTGATGCACATGCAATAGTAATAACACACCGAAATAAAAATTTAGGAAATAGTTTTATAATACAATAAACGTTAAAAAAAAAGGAAAACTGGCTTTAAGAAAAATACACTAAAGAGTAAAAAAAATATATTTTATTTTATGAATAAGTTAAAAAAAAATAATTATTTAGTATCAATTTTATACTTATTACAACTGTTTGTAAATCGGCGCCAAAATTTAGGTATGTTTTTTGTAAATTGGCACGAACTTAAAAAAAGTTGTAATAAGTATAAAATTGATACTAAATAATTAAATTATTTAAATTTATTCGTAAAATCAAAAACTATTGTTTAATTTTTAGTGTAGTTTTCTTAAAATTGGTTATCTTTTTTTTTTTAAAAAGATTATTTTATTTTCCTCTTTTTTAGTTTTTAATTTAAAAGTGGTCTTCGTCCCCTTGTTGTTATTCACCAAGAAATTCAAGTTGTTGCTTATATGCTTCCACGTCTCGGGCCCGGCCCGGCTTAATTAATTCCGGGTAAACAAAACTAAATTATCTCAACAATGTATATTGTAAAACAATCCCTATCCATGCCAATAAATACTAAGAATGCGAAATGTCATTTTTGTAAAAAAAATTTCAACTATGACATTTTAAAATTGGAAAAACTGTAAGAAAACAGCTTGGTAAATCGATATTTCCGGATATATAACAATTGGATAACCGATTATTTTTTGCACTTTTTGCCAAAGTGAAATTTACTTTATTCAACAAAAACAGAATTTTCAAAATCGGACAATATATTTTTTTCAAACGGTCCGGTTAATTGAGTTTTCCGGATTGTTAAATGCCGGATAACCGGGCATTTTTTTTCAAACGGTGCTCAAGTGAAACATCCCCTATCCAACAAAAAAAATCCAATTATCTGAATTAGAACAGAAATCTTGCATCTTGCACGAACATACATAAAAAAATATATATAACAGTCGAATTGATAACTATTTTTCTGCTTGGTGGGCGATTTAGCGGCTTTAATTTAAAGTTTTTGGCGGTCTTATTTCGGAGTTTTGGTTGTTGCGCTGTTCAGTCGGTTAAAAAAGCAATCGACACTATCCGAAACTCAGTGTCCTTTCGTCGCTTTTCCATGCAAACCTATTTAAAATAATTATTACAATTTAAAAATTCATATTAATTAAACAAATATATATAAATGATTGTGCACTTATCTGCAAATGGTGTAAAGCGAATGTTTACAGGACACTATGTTGGTTTCGTGTTTGAAATAAGACAAGTTTGAGATGTGTTTTTCATTTATTTATTCATGTATTAAGGAAGAGAACACAAGTTACTTCCTTTCGATAAACCTGACTTTGAAAGGGTTCAACCTGTAAGTGACGGTCAGGCTGCCATCGAAAGTGGGTGTCATTCCTTCTGGAAATTTTATGTCGAATTTTCTCAAAATAGAAGTGAAGTACATAAATAACTCCATATTGGCCATGGCCTCACCAGGACAAGCTCTCTTACCTGAAATGATTAAATTTCTCAATATGGGTATAAAAAAAATGAAGCTGGAACTTTTTAGCATTAATAGTTACTAGCATGCCCGTCCGATAATTATCGCTTGAACACCCCCGTAGATGGCAGCATTATCACGGCTTGTTTAAAAAAAGTTTTAAAATGAATTATTTTAAACGCATTTAAAAAAAAACGTTGATAAATGTAAGACGAAAGTACTATTCGTCACTAAAATCGGGATTTTTTTTTTGTACTTCACATGTCAAGATATGTTGTGGGTGAGACCCGCAAAAGGGATATTTACAACGGAAGTAATCTTTATATATATTTCTTTTACGCGGTGATTGAAAAACGCTGTTTTTCTGTATGCTGAGTGGCAACAGTTTGTTTGTTTACGAAATTCTGTTGCGCCCGCATTTTTATTTTGCCATTATGTAAGCCATTTTGACGATTAACCCCTTCAATTCATTGGTAAATAATTATTTTGATGATGTCAGCTTAAATTAGGAAGAATATAAGCCTTATAAATTAAAAAATAGAAGTTTTGAAAAACGCTTTTCCTAACTTTCAATGAAAGAAAAATAATGGTGGCGCCATCTGTTAGCCATTTTTAAAACTAGATTTCTATGAGCTTCATTTTTATGACGTAAAAACTCAGTAAATTACACACCTCTGGTAGGCAAGATTTATGGTAAGCTTAACGTCATTTATGGCCAAAACAAACTACCAATAATGTTAGAAATTTAACTGAAACGCGGGAAAGGTGTGGAAATAACGTGGAAAATAAATAAATAATGGTAGGCTTGCCAGTGGTAACATTGTTTTCATTTGTAAATAAAAAGAAATTAGTTTAATTGATTTTATCTTGACTTACATGGCTTAAAAATGTAGTGATGCCAAGATGAATACTAATTTAAATTTACAATTTCAACTTCTAAAGTTTTTAGTAATATAATTAAAAATGTATTGTTACTAGGACACATTGTTATTGTGTCCTACCTTTTAGCGAGCGAAGCGAGAAGTGGTTTGCAAAGCAAACCTATGAGGATTGCGTAGAAATCCTCCGGGGGTTGGCGGAGCGTTAGTTTATATGATTTTTCTGAATGATTGAGACAATATTAGATATTTTAATATTCCACAAATTGTTCCACTTGGATTTATTTAAAATCCACGTCACTTTAAGAGTGTGGTTCCATTTTTGGGAGTTCATTTTTTCTTCATTATGGATTTTAAATACGTGCACTTCAAGGACATTTACCGATATGAAATTCCATATGATTATTTTTCGTTGTTCATGCTATAATTATCGCACGGGGATGCTAGTAATAATGTTTTATTATGCTAATACATTTGAATGTGATACAACAAAACAATGGCCATTGCTGAAGAATTTGTACAGTAGGAGATTATTTTGAAAGTAGTATTGTGGAAGTATTTTAAACTATATTCACAAACAAGATTATTACGAACTTTGGAATCCATCTTCATCATAAAATAAATAGAAGGGAAGGAAAAAGAATAGTAAATCGAAGAAGAAATTAACACACAAGAGAAAATTTACGGGAAAAATTACCAGAAACAACGAAGAAGTAAAAATATAAAAAATATATAACAGAAAAGAAATAAATACTAATATTCATTTAAAAGTTAAATTTCAGTACTATACAGCAGCCTCATACCTATAGAGAAAGGCATGTAGTTGCCGGACTTCACCACTGATGTCCCGTCCGGTGAGAGAAATCGTTCCGGCTTGAATGAGTCCGGGTCATTCCAGAGCTTCGGGTCGTGATGAACCGCCCACAAGTTCGCCATTATGATAGTGTTTTTCGGAATGTGGTATCCTCCAACACTTGAATCACCTGTGGTGCTGAGGATACAAAATATAATTTTAGTAAGTACCAAGATGTTAGGATAAATTAATGACAAAGAACGATTAATACTGTAGTTTATGTTTTAACATATTCCGCCCATGTTATTTGTTTTGGAATAGAATAGTCGAGAATAGAATATAGAATCTTTTATAGAATATTATATATTGTGGTATAGGGAACTTAAACATGTTGAAAAGAGTCGTTCAAGACAAACAAAATGATAACAAGAGTCTTAAACGTATGACAAATATAGATAAATATTAAGCTTACCGAAATTGAAAGAGGAAGTAGGCCGAGTAGGGAAAAGTATTCACCAATCAAGTCCTACAGAAGAAAGAGGACTGTGCCTGTCCAATTTTGTTTTGTGGTAATATGATCGATTTTAGCTATTTTGCGAATTCGCCAGATGTCCTGGCGTAAAACAAGACTGTGACCTATTAAAAAATGCGGATAGTGTCACTTCAGGTTCTTGGAATTAATAAATTATACTCATTTACTATCTCAAGATGTTGAGGGCCACTATGGTCTTCCATCGCGTGATCTCCAGAAGCACGGCGTGCGTGTAGGGAAGGTTCCTCTGATCGAGGAACTCGGGACGTCTGTCAGGTCCCAGGACGTCGATCATTTCCTTCTGGACCTTCCTCTGGACCTCCGGATAGGCCGCCATGGTGTAGATGCACCACAAGATGGACGTCCGCACAGTTTCGCTGCCCGCGACGAACAGATCGAATATTGTGGCGAGAAATACGTTTTCTAAAGGGGAACACAAAATCTCTCATAACATTTCGTGAAGGTTCTAAACAGAATTTATTGTTTGCATACAGGGACGTTGAAAAAAAATTCCAGTAGGATATTTGCAGTTAATGCGCAGCGATTGGTTAAGACTTCGAAACATGTAATCCTCTATGGCAATGAAACTCTTTTGATTTAATAAATGCTCATTTTTTTTATTAACTCTAAGTAAACTGTATTTTACCAAATGATTAAAAAGTAAAATTATTTTAGTATTCCAACTTCTTAGCTCATATTACGTTTTCCTTTTGTTAAGATTCACATTTCTACAGAATTATTTTTAAACTAGTAATATCGTTCCAAATATTAGCATGCTGTATGATAAATATAGTCTGTTAGTCTAAGACGTCATTCTGTACGGACTTTATTTGCACGCGTTAGCTTTTGCAGTAGCCTCTCTCATTGGTGCATTAAAACCACGTGGTTTGTATGTACCAATCACACAGGCTTCTGCAAAATTCAGTGCGAAATGGGTTTAAGGGGTATTGGCGACTGTCAATTTCAATATTGAGGTCAAGAAAGTGACCGCAAGGCCGTTTTAACACGCACTTGGAAAACTTGTTTAATATATTGGTTACCAGGTTGTTGAGAGAGGTTGAGGGAGCCGACATTAAATTTTATTGAAATTAATTAAACAAATATAATTGAATACATTTTTATTAGATGTAAAAAAAAAAGTAACAATAGATTTTTAAAAAAAGTCAAACATGATTATCAAATAAAAATCAACTGACATTTTTAGTTTTTTAGAAATGAAATCAAAGAATTGAATAAACATTTAATTTTTCCACAAGCATGAAATGTTAGAAAAATCCCAATAAATTTAATAAATATTTCCTAATCAATTAAGCTTACCTAAATTAAAATATATTAGGGCGTTTCATATCATATACTTTTACTTAAAATGAAGGCTGCTCACCATTGAAACTAGTTCCTGTATCCTTTTTCTTTGTATCCATCTCTTTCGAGTACCCGTCTATGAAATCCCGTATGTGAGCAGGATTGAATGTTTTTCTATGTTTCTCGATTTCTTTCCTGTAATAAAGAAATGTATCTACTCCTAATTGAGGGAATACACTATTACAATATCTAAAAGAATTTCAAAAACATTTTGAGCATTCGTTTGCATCAGGCTGATCGTTTGGGTCAATAGAGCTGTTGCAACCACGTGACTTCGTGGAGGACAGCGGTAAACGACTAAAAAATCTGCAGACGGTGATTGGTTTAAACGGCATCACGTGCAGGTTTCCGGTTTGCATGTGTATATGACGTTAATTTCGACCAATCACATCGTGCAGTTTGTGCGGTTGTTACTTGTATTTTTCCTCCGCGAAACGGATTCAGCGAGGTGCAGAGCATATTTTAAGGAATTTTAACTGGTGGGGCAAATTAAATTCTGCAGAAAATAGAACCCAAGAAGTTAATGAAAACTTTGTACTTAAAATAGCAAATTTTAAACTAATTTAATTAATTTAGTTTAAAATTATATGTTCTGTAAAAAGTTTATTAAAAAGTTTATTTAAAAGAAATTATCGAATTCATGAAATTTTCTAACGATTCATAGAAGTATGTTTTATTTGTTTTCATAATGCAAAATTTTATTAAATTTTTTTTTTAAATATTTTTTTTTAAAAAACCTAATGTTTTGTATTTTAAAATATATATTTCCGCCATTTTACTTCACACAAATGTAAAGTTTTAAATCTATAGTATATATACATCTAAATCCGTATACTTAGGTAAATTTTAGACTAGTACCCGAGCATATTACAGACAAAGTGTGCATTAATAAGTAGCATTTACTTTATAAGATGACCAATAATATTCTATTTATTTGTATTCGAAAAATATTTTATTTTACAGCACAAAAATGTAGAAAAATAATTAGTTTTAAATTTTTAAAAAACATAATACTTTCTTAAAACTTGTTATCATTTCTGAAAAATGTTTTTATGTAATCTCTGCTTTTGTAAATTGCTGCTCCGACAACTTTTGTCGCCTCTCCTTCAGCTGCAGAAATTTTAGCACTGAAGGGCGGTGATTGAAAAATGCTGTTCCTTTCCCATTTAAGACTATGATGAGTATCTTATTGCTTAATTGTTTCGAGATTATCTGACTGCCCATGATCTGACATCAACATGTTATCAGGAAATTACCCTTACCACTTGCATGGAATGTGGTGCGGCCACGAGTTAAAATTATATGAATGGAACTCCCCTTCCCTTAAAGACCACATATTTTAAAAATATTAAATAATTCTTTTTCAAGACTAAAACAAGTAAATTATTCTAGTGGGGAAATAGAAGTTTATTGTGAATCAGAGTTATTTGAGATTTATAATAATATTATTAAAAAGAAAAGTATTGGAAGCATTGCAGTTTTCACCGAAGCATGCACATCTAAAATAAAAATCTAAGATAAGTAGATAATAAAAAAACTAGTATTAAATAGCATTTACAAAAGTGTTGACTATTTTTTTGCATCGGTTTGAAGTATTTATTTTAATCAAACTTTCAGACACTTTTTCATTTCTACCAACCTTTATTAAAGTTACTCATATATTTCATATAACCAACGCATAAACGTAAGCTTGTATTGGGCCCACGGGCTCGAGGCTATCCCCCCACCCCCTCTCCTCCCAAAAAATTATTTTGAAAACTTTACGCTTCTGAACCTACGAAATAAATATCCAATGAAAGATTTGGTGGCGAGACTAAGACTTACTGTCCCAGAATTTAAATGTGTTACCGAATGGCTTTTTATGTAAGATAATTGGCATTAACATGGCATATTACATTGTTAAAAAATAATATATCCATTTTTTTTACTTTTTGATTAATTTATATTGGTATCAATATATTGAGAATATCTAAAAATAAAACATTTTCATAACAATTTTAATAAAAAATATTTGATCTCTTTTCGATCATACGTAAGTAACGAAAAAAAAAGATATTTTTCAATTAAATTATTTTAACCTTATTCTTGCTGTCGTTTCACTCTAGACATTCAGTACAAATAACTTGAATACGCTAATTTTGGTTACCTTAGAATGAATTATACATCCATGATATATTTTGTCAATGTGATCAAAGTTTAAAAAAGAAACTAAAACATATTCATAAGCATAATATTGTATAATCTTTTGAAAGACGGGCTATACTTTCATATAGTTTATGCATTTTATTAAAAATTAGAGCTACCCCTCCCCAATAATTTTGAAAAATATTAAAATTTGTAAATAATGATCCCTTCAAAATGTTATTAAAAATTAGAGCAAATTAAAGTAAAAATTAGAAATCTTTTTTAACCATACAAATAACATTTAGTTAAACTACACACCGTTAAAGAAATCTACATAAAAAATAAATGTAAATTACTTACTATTTGTAGCTGTTAAATGCAGGCAAGAATATCTTTTAAAATTGAAGTGAAAAATCGGCCTAAGGAATGATACTAGAACGTCTTACTACTGAACAGTTTTTTTTTGTACTGACAGTATTTCAAGAGAATCACCAAAATAATCCATTGAAACACTTTCCACCCCTTATCCCCACATCTCCAGGCCATATATTTCTGCCCTAATCCCTTCAAATACGCCAGTACAAATACATGCCAATAGTTTTACCGACTATAAAAAAACAGCTGGTGCCCACTTAAGAGATCTTGCATAGATAAGGAATGGGTGCAATAAAACGATTTTGACTGCAGGCAGTCCGAAATATATTGTCAACTGCTCGACCACTCAGTTCTGAACAAAAGGATTTTTGTGGATGGGAAATAGCCTGAGGAAATAGCTAGACGGGGGAGGGGTGTGAAAGCTTTTTTCCCTCGTTAGGAGATTGAGTGTCGAATTCGGGCCTTTTCACAGGAATAGAGATCTGCCTCTGTTTAAAGTCATTCTTTCCTATGCCACAGATTCAAGTTTATGTTTTTACTGTGGAAAATTGATAAACAAAACAAAATTCCGGTGGGGCAAATCTGCATGACTGGTGGGGCATTTCTACACACTGGTAGGGAAAAATCCTCACCAACTCTATGTTAAAATAGGCCCTGGCGAAGTGGAAGGGAGGTGGGGGAAGGGGATGCTACTGCCCTATACTCGGGATTACACATACACTGAGTGACCAAAATACGAGGACTAGGCCCATATCGGCGTATTGTCGTATATGCACGGCAAAGAGAGTGTTCAGAGATCCTTTAAAGAAGATCCTTAATTGAAATGTGTGGCAATTTGCTGTACTGTTGACCTTACGAACCTGCTGGACACTCTTTTTACCGCTCGAGCATTCAGGTGTGAAGAATTCTTAAAGCATGTGAGGTCGGTCTGAAGTATGCTGTTTGCAGCGGAACAGGTAATTACACTCAAACCTGTTTTTGTGCGGAATTTTTTTGTGCGGTATATGAAAATGTCAATCAAATTGGAACATAATTGATTAGCTGGCTACCGAGACATATACAAGCGTCTAGTGAAACAACAGTCGTCGCAAAAACTGATCATTGAATACATGGTAACTGAAAAAAAGACAACTCTAAACGAGTGCGGGGTAGTATCTTCAAGTGACGAAAGCGATTTTGAACCAAGTTCGCGTATTGTCAGACTACGAAGGATAATGGTTATACATTTTGAAAAGTTTTGTATGTGTAAAATAAGTTCATATGTAAATAAAATATTTAAAAATGTCCGCATGTGTATTTTCTAAAGCAGATTCCAAAAGGTTTGGCGAAATTCCAAGTAGCTTTCAAGCCTTGTGTCTTGATTTCGTTTAAAAAAGCAATTCCTAGTTATTTCGTAAGGTTTTGAGTTATTTTTTTTATGTGAGACTTTTTTTATGCCGTCCTTATCCACCGCATGAAAAAAATATTTATGTTGCGAAAATTATTTTTTATAGCTACTAGTGAAGTTTTGTGCGAATTTTTTATGAGTTCTTTTTATGCGGTCCTTATCCACCGCACAAATACAGGTTTGAGTGTATATGATTTCGGACATGTGACGCTTGACTAATAGTTTATACAGATCGTCTTCAGCTGGGCTTTGCAAATAGACTCTCATTTGCGAATCTACCTGCTTTGAGGAGAATTGTTAATTGTACACGCCTCTTATTGTAAGGTAAGTCTTCCTTCTAGAATGTTTTGAGAACTTTTTTCCTGTCTCCAAAAGCGACATTTTCTTCCCCCGTTTAGAAATTAGACCACATTCAGGACAACTTTTCTTTAACTTAGCCCTCGTAAAAAGGATAAACAAGCCTCTTTTCCATTTTTTTTATACCTCTATTTGTCCTCTACTGAAAGCAGAATTGATGTCATAGCTCATCATTTTAACTCCATGTAGCTCATTTACTTGAAAGCACAAGCTGGTCGTAATATTTTGGCCACTTAGTGTATTATAGTAGTCAGCTAATAACAACTCCCCTTCATCAGAGGCGAAAGTGGTTCATGTAGATATCAATTTGATAAAGGTAATTTTAGAGACATAAATAAATCAAAATAATTTACATTTGAATCGTTTAATTTTTACTTAGTAGAATTTGGCGAACCTTACAAACTGTCTCCATGTAGCTCATTTTCTTAAAAGCACAAGCTGGTCGTAATATTTTGGCCACTTAGTGTATTATAGCAGTCAGCCAATAACAACTCACCTTCATCAGAGGTGAAAGTGGTTCATGTAGATATCAATTTGATAAAGGTGATTTTAGAGAGAGAAATAAATATAAATAATTTACATTTGAATCGTTTAATTTTTACTTAGTAGAATTCGGTGAACCTTACAAACTGCCTCCATGTAGCTCATTTACTTAAAAGCACAAGCTGGTCGTAATATTTTGGCCACTTAGTGTATTGTAGTAGTCAGCTGATAACAACTCACCTTCATCAGAGGTGAAAGTGGTTCATGTAGATATCAATTTGATAAAGGTGATTTTAGAGAGAGAAATAAATCGAAATAATTTACATTTGAATCGTTTAATTTTTACTTAGTAGAATTTGGTGAACCTTACAAACTGATTTATTCAGTTTATTTATTAACTCCTAACCCAAAAACATTTTTAGACCTTAAAAAGACATGCGATGATTTCGTTTTTATTTTGTATGTCTATTTTATAAACAATATTTTATTTCTTTTAATAAATAAAACGAAATATTTAAAAAGAGTAGTCATTTCCATGACAACGAATAACACTGCTCGAAACCAAGGATAGTGAAGACCATATAGGTGTGTTCGTACTTGCGCTGCCTGACGGAAGGCAGGGAGAACAACTATTTGACGTCATAGTGACGCCTACTTCACCTTCTGTGGGCGTGTCTAATGCTCTCGTTTAAACCAATGGCAAGGCTGAACTAGATGCGGGCGCGTTGTTTGATGGGGCTGCCATCTATTCGTTTTTTTGTGAACTATTAAAAAGTGATAAGCTAACTTTATTTAGTTACTTTTACTGCATTTTATGAGTTTAAATTATATTTTAAGGATTGCATTTAGTATGGAAAAATTGCAAAAGAGTTGCTTAATAAATTAAGCGTATTAAAATAATATTAGCTGCCACGAGAGCATGTCCATGAAATTTGAAAGAGTAAAATGAGGTTAGGAACCATCAGGTCAATGCATTTGTATTGGACATATTAAATGAGTTACAATTTCAATCAAGTAAAATACGGGGACATAACAAAACAAAGGACGGATTAGTAGTGAAGTTACCTGAACACAATTACTTACATATATTTACATTATTTTGCAAATTAAAAATTAAATCCCCAGTTGTTACTCAACCGGGATCGAACCTAAGTAGCAATGCTTGAAACACACAGCCAATGAGAATGATCAAAAACCGATAGTAAGGCGAAGCTAAAATGATGTCAAAAGTAAGGGGAGCTAAAATGACGTCATTTAGTTGCCTTTCCTTGCCCACTTTCAAAAAGCGAAAAACGAGCGCACCTTCTATATATAGTCTTTACTATCCTTGGCTCGAAACCATGAACGATAATACTACTGGACTAGAATCGAAATTCGTAACAAGCTCGCTGTTCTTCACAAATACAAAGATCGAACCCATCACTCGCCGATTAAGGTAGAATACGTGTTCTCACACTTTCTTCCGTGGCGGTTGCTCTAGAACAGTGTTTCTTAACCTGTGGTTCATGGACCCCTTGGGGGTCCATGGGTCATATTTTGGGGGTCCGCCGACTGATCCTAATTTTTAAAATGTTTGCATCAATATTTAGCCAGCACTGGTAACACGGACCTACTTCATCCTTAGCACGCTCTATATGGCAACCCTGTTTCTTTTTACGCTCCGGAGAAGAGAATTTGAGGCGCTTTTTCGCGCATGCTCATTTATTTCTCTTTTGTTTTAGGCTTTTCATTGGTCGATAATTTGTTTGAGTTTGAAATAGCGGTATAATTTTAAACTTGATTCACGATTTTATTTCCGTTGGATCTGCCCTGGAGGTAAGACGTACATTTATTTTTGTCTTTCATCTGTTTGTGAGTAGCATATTTTTTTGGTGTTTTCTTATCTTATATTATTGCTAAATGCTTGATTTCACTATGGAATTAGCTCTTGCTGAAGTTTTGAATGCGAAAAATAAATATTCAGTTGGCTATTTTAGTGTTTTACCAGTCATGGGTAAGAAAGCGTTGTTAGAATAATGTATGAAAGAGGGAATGATTTCATCGATGTATAAATGTCCAAAATGTGGATCACAAATGAGTTTGAAGCCGAGACATAAGGGTATATCCTCCATCGATACAAGATTCCTTGCCGCTTTTTCAAGTGTTTTTTTGTGTCTTAATGTTTGTTCTTAATGTCTCATTTGATTATTTGAAATAAAACTATTACTATTACTATTGAAATAAAAATATTAAAATAATTAAATAATAAAACAGAATATGTTTTGTAATAAATGATGTTTAAGCAATTTTTTTTTCACAGAGGGGTCCGTGACACATTTAAAATTTTTAAAGTGGTCCATTGTGCCAAAAAGGTTAATAAACACTGCTCTAGAAAGTGATAGAACCACGGAGTAAAGAAGAAGGTGGAGGTGCGATCAAGTCTAAAATCCGGTTTGCAATGTGAAGTGAGCAATCGCTTAAAAAGTAGGAACTGGCCAAGTATTTGGCGCTATTCCAAAGAACTATTTTGTACCAGTACTTGGCGATAATTTATTTTATAATTTAATTTACCTATGAAGTGTAAATAATAGCATTTTTTATCGATTTGGAACTTGTACTGCATCCTACAACTGCACAAATAGTCATTTTTTAAGTTTTAACATGCGTTTTCTTAATTTGAAAATAATGCATCACCTTCATCAGAGGTGAGGTCGTAGAAAAATCACTGCAAAATAGGTTTGTTTGTGCTTAGTTTGGGGTTGCTAACTTACGTCTCATGAAATCTCGCCAAATCATCTCCACCTTTTTCTTTACTCCGTGGATAGAACCGACAAATCCGACCTTGGAGGGAAAACGCAACCATTACAAAAGAAAATCGCCAGAACTTGTACTCTACCTTCACGAGCTCATCGACCTTCCAACCAGGCCACGCGGACTCCCCAGTGGTGGCCCGTGGTCGAAAATATTAGTGCAGCCGAAACCATGTGACCCGGTTGTCGCCAAGAACGTGCCAGCGTTGCGAATATGTCTTTTTTAAAAAGTCGCCAGGGGGGACCGCACAATGCATTTTAACCAAATATCAGTGGTGGCCCATGGTCGAAAATGTTAGTGCAGCCGAAATCATGTGACTCCCCCCCCCCCCCCCCCCCCCCCCCCCCCGTGTTTTCCACAACCATACATAAACGGAAATTCATTAATATTTATTACTCAAATCAATGTTTCCTTTAAATTTTGTACAAAATGATAACACGAGAAAAAAAAATAGAAAACACTTACTTAGTTTTAGAAAATTAAAGGAAACCTCCTTTCTTTTAATCTTTCGAATCGGTTCATTTTGATATTAACCTAAATAGCGAAACAACAGCACAACCATCATAATAGTCCTGAAACAACAGCACACATTAAATTTATCACGAAAGCTATTTCTGTTTGCAGAGATTCTTGGAAATTCTCTGTTTTTCCACCCATCCCCGCAATTCACGCACGAGCCAATCAGTTTATCTAATTCTCAACTGCAGCCAAAGTCAGAAAACTCATTTCGGGCTGTACCTTCTCACAAATGCAGTGCATTAGCAGGGGAGGGGGGGGGGGGGGGGGAATTTCCATACTATGTCGATATTGTCATGGCAACGATGCAGCCGATTTCGAACTTCGTTTTTTGACAAGCAGTTTTGATAGAATGGATTTTTTTCCCTCCTGAATTGTGCATACCGCAAGAAGATTGATATGTATCGGAGATTTTGTTTACTTACCGTAGAAATTTCATTTTCAATTCTAATCTTCATTTATTAAGAAAAATAGTAAAATATCTGATTTTAGTTTTAAAATACACTAATAAATTAAGGTGCTGCCCGGCTGTACTTACTGTACCGGACCCCCTGAAAATTCTCAAATTAAAACTATTACACACCTGAAGAAGTCCAGCATGACTTTGATGCTGGCTAATCCCTCCTCCAGCTTCAGAAGTTTCGTGACGAAGGGAACGTGTCGCAACCATGGGTAGAAGGTGGGCAGGGCAGCCTGCCCACTCTGCCCGCTGGACACCTCCAGGTTCGAGTCCAGCAGCAGCCTGTCCGGGTCGTTGTACTCGTACCTCTTCCCGAACACGAGGGCGCAGATGTTGTTGGACATGCTTGGGGAGAGGGGCGCTTTCACGTCCATGGGCGCCCCATTATAGGACTTCAGGTCGTCCAGGAAGTTGCTGATTTCTTCCTGTGGATGGAAGTATTCCGTTAGTTTGAACCGTGAGAGTGACATTTTAGATCTCCAATCCCAGGGAGCTGCTTGAATTATCCCTTCTATTCACTTCGACGTTCAATCTCAACTGTTCTTTATCCTTAGCTGTTTGGCCCCACGTTGCTAGGGAACCCGTCAATGTATATACATAAAAAAACATTGAGTGGCCCATAGCGTTATCGACTAAAATACAAAGGCACGGTCTAGGTTTGGAATTCTTTTTTTTAAAGATGTTATTTGGTGCAATATTTCTAAAATTTTTAAAATTATTTAAAAAAAGAAACTAAATGAAATGTTATAAATCCGAGCCTCAGATGCACATCTTGGGATATATATATATATATATATATATATATATATATATATATATATATATATATATGAAAGAATATTCCTGTAACCCCTCTTTTTAAATCCCGAACTCCTTTGTAAACCCCTCTTAATATTCCGTAACATCTATCCCTTAAAATACGTAAGTGCAATTTGCATTTTTCCCTCTTGGTCATAAAACTCTCATTTTCCCATAATAAATCACTTCGTCCTCATGATTTATGCTGACTATTCAAGGAGCTTTCTGCCTACGCACATATTTTCTAATTCCCCATCACTCAGGGATTTCTAAGTTCAACTGCACCCGTTCTCCCTAAAAGGAAAGCCTCACCCGAACAACGACTGTGTTCCGACACGATGATAATTCCCTTTTTCCCTCTGCACGTCATGTAATCATCCCTTTGTGAGATCAATTCGATTTTGTCTTTCGTCCCGTGAAGACGGGTCCTGAGCTTTGTATAAACTAGTTGTTATGAAGTACTACTCGACCCGACCATGAATTAATTTACGACTGCACACCACCCAAATGGGATGACCACCCTGTGGTTCATTTCATATATATATATATATATATATATATATATATATAGATATATATGACTTTCGTTCGCAGAACCAAAAGTTAACAGTAATAGTGCCTATCGGTGTAATGGTAGCACACAGGTCTACTCCGAAATGGGTGCGGGTTCGAATCCTGGCTACTGTCATGTAATTAAATACGTTATCCGATTTGGCAGATAAATTGAAATTAAAATATGTGTTTTCAGAAAATAGTAAAATTAAGGACAATCATGATATTGTGTGATGTTACCTCTATTTCATCCTCGATCCTTGACCTTCCTAGTCCCAAGTCCTTCATGGTTTGCACTACGAATCTTCTCTGTTCTTTCCATACGTGAACCTCTCGAGCGAAGAATGGACCTGACAATCACATCAAAACAATTATTCGGTATTATAAAACAATTCAAAGTGTTATCAGGCAAACAATTATTCGGTATTATAGAACAATTCAAAGTGTTACCAGGCAAAAGATTATTCGGTATTATAGAACAATTCGAAGTGTTACCAGACAAGCAATTATTCGGTATTATAGAGCAATTCAAAGTGTTACCAGGCTTGTGGAAAAGTTGGGTTAACACTATCTCTCCCAGTTGTCTCCACACTAAAATAATCTATTTACAAATGTGTGGTTATTATGGCAACCACGTGTGTGAATAAGAAGTGTAGATTGCAATCTGTTGGCACATAGAGAACATTTTAGGTTAATTTGTAAATAAGAGTAAAAATTTAAAAGTCACTTTCACAGAGAATTCTACAAAAAAATTATTATTTTTATTGATTTTTTTTGTATTGTGATTTTGGTTAAAATATGTTAATACTTAGCTATTTTTTTGATAATAAACTTCATATTTTAGGCTTAATTAATTCTGATGTTTCAAAATGGAAGCCTAAATATTGCGCCATTGATCCTTCATGACGGTTCTATTGCCGTTATTTTCTAAACGATTGATCCAAAAATTATCTAAGAAATTAGGTGTCATATTAATGCCGAGAAAAAAAAATGTTTTTCTAGGACAAAATAATTTGGGAGTTAACTGGTTTTGCTGAACAAAAGACCTGAATTCACAATTTCTGGAATTTTTTTTATCTCATGTTTAACGGTGACTTTTTTTAATTAGAATAAATGTTTACTGTTAATGTTACATGTTACAAAACACATTTTTCTTATAGTACGAGCTGGCACGTAGGTATAGATTTTTTTATGGGGGTGGTTCAGTAAATAAGCAACGGATTTCTTTAGGTAGCTTATAACCCCCCCCCCCCTCCCAAATTAGCAAACTCTCCCCTCCCCCATTTTTTTAAACTTATAAATATTTTTTAAAGTAAACAGAAATACGTTAGCATATAACTATCGAAACAACAAAAGTTATAATTCATTTTTCATGAAATCATTACCAATATCAGTCATTAAATATTTTTATAAATTTGCAAATATCAATCCCTAATTATGAAATAAATACAGAGAACAAATTTAAATTTTAAGATTCCTCGTTTAGAATAATACATTACTTTGGTTACAACTTGTTTATACGGCACCGTTTCGAGATCTTTTCCCTTTGTCACCGAAATTCAAATGATATATAATGAAACACGATGACGTCAAGTTAAGCTTAGTTTGAGATAAAAATGCCCTCAAATCATATACCAGATTTTCCCTCATGCAACTCAACAAGAGGTATTATACAAGAAATTGAAATTTTTCTAGTTTATTAAAGTATTTTTATGATTTTTGCAGTAGCTCGATTTTTAATTTTTTTTTGTCTTGAATTTCAATGGGAGGGGTTTGAACCACCCCCTTACCTACGTGCCTGAGTACGAGGGACCGTCCACAAATAATGTTATGCTTGGACGGGTGCAGTTGGTTCGTGAAACACTGTGACACTTCGTGAGATTGTGAGACAAGGAGGGGAGGGGGAGCGGGGGGGGGGGGGGACGGTTACAAGAAGTTTGATATCACACCATCACCTAACAAACATTGCTAAATCAACAGAAAACCGAAACAACAAACAAAACAAATTTCAGAAAAATATATATATTTTTTTAGTTTCGGGTTTGAATCGATTATGCAGTGAACCGAAGTGATGTTGTAAAAAATATAGTTGTAAAATAAAATTTCAAATGTGATCTATAACTTAGTGATTTTTTTCTGAATAACCAGTGTATGTATAGTATATAATCTATTATGTGCCAGATTGATATTGTTGGTAGGAGAACGTAGCATTTGACATAGGGGGACGTTGGGGTATGATAAAGTTTGACAGTTTTAGACATAAGGGAGGCAGCAAGGGCCAAATATGGAGAAAAGGTGTTACATCATTTATGGGCAACCCCCAAGTGTCAATGGATTTAAGAAAAGAGAGAGTTATTTGCGTTTATCCCACAAATCACATCAATGTCTCGAAACACGTTTTGAATGCTTGCTCCTTAAATATCCTACGTTGGTTTTGGCCAGAGGACAAGTTTTAAAACGTTGGTTTTTGGCCCGATGACAATTTTTAAAAACTTTTGGTTTGGACCCGAGGACAGTTTTAAAAATTTTTGGTTTGGGATGACAAGTTTTAAAAACGTTGGTGTTTGACTGTGGACAGGTTTTAAGAACGTTGGTGTTTGACTGTGGACAGGTTTTAAGAACGTTGGTTTTTGGCCCGAGGACAAGTTTTAAAAACGTTGGTTTTGGCCAGAGGACAAGTTTTAAAAACGTTGGTTTTGGCCAGAGCTTATAGCAATATATGCATAGTGCGCACTTCCTTTGACATTATGTAGTATCTGCAGATACTACATTAACATTTACATCTTGTGGATATGCCAAGGGATATAGTAATAAATTGAGTACTTATCGATAATATATTTAAAGGATAAACATATTGTTTTTCAGGTAATATTTTTTGGCTTATATCAAAAATAAGAAAGATAACTTTTTTTGTGAATTTTTATTTAAAAAAAATATACAATTTTTTAAATATTTGACCATATAATTATATTAATATGTTTATTATGTTACACATATGTTCATAAACTTACTGTGTTCAGAAAGCCATTTCAATATACCGTGCGGTGGTCTGCCGAGAAATTCAGGTTTTGCAAATGCCTCCTTGATAACGTTCGCACCATTCAGAACAATAACTGTCTCTGTTCCTAAAGTTAGACTGGAATAAATAGAAACAGAATCAAATACGATAAATTTTAAGTAATTAATTTATTTGTTTGTACGACTTGGCCCTTACAACTTTGAAAGAGTATAATTTAAAAGGGTGCTCTACTGGAGCAGTAGGCAGGCCAAATTCTGTAAGAGTGACTAACTGTGTGTCAGTTTATGAAGAGTCTTTAAATTAGCAAACTAATACGCGTGCGACTATAGTACCACGTTTATTAAAAAAACTTTGATTTTTTTTAAAGAAATTTTTTGATAAGATATTGGATTACTATGATTTTTTAAAAATATATTTTATATCGAATTTTCTTTTAAGGTAATTTATGAATGAATCAAAGTCGTAAATGTTTTTTATAAGCTTTTGATTCTTTAAATAAACAAAAGTTGGGGATATAGGAAATATATTTGATAAATGCTCATTCACTGAAAGAAATAAAATATATGATTTCCGTGGATGATGAAATTTATCAATCATGTTCCAAGTAAAATATGAAGAAAGCAGAAATAAATATAAATTTTCAAGGCCAGGCGCACATGTACTACATAAACAGTTTTTTTGATTACTGATATATCTTTATTTCTAGAATAACAAATTTACAAGATTTCATTTGTTCATTTTCCATGTAAATTGAATAGAACAATATAATTATGTGTATTTTACTATTTTGAGAGCAAATCCATGACGGCGGTGAAAATGGATTCCATGATGGCGACTCAGATTTTGTTACACTTTTTTATGTGTTGTTAGGGAAAGTTTTCAAAATGAGGGATAATCTAAAAATCCTTACTGAAACTTTTTTACAATTTATTTGATGTTTCACACTTTCTGCGTTAAAAATGAACTAAATATTTTGCATACAATTCAGTTGTTAATTTTATTGCGGCTCAATCTAGTGCAATTTTTTCAGTCAAGACCTGGCAACATTATAGATTACATAACTAGATTTTTGACGTTTTAGATCATTTAATAAAAACACGTTTTTTTTATAACTTTATTTATATTTAATCCCTTTAAATGGTAGGTCTAAGAAGGGCCGAAGCAGTTAATCATATATATTATTTCAGTAGTAAAGATCCCTTTTGCGGGTCTCACACGCGACGTATCTTAAAATGTGAGGTATAAAAAAAAGGGCATTTCCCGGAGTAGTGACGAATTGTACTTTTATATTGCATGACCCCTAAATATTAACGTTTATGATGAATATTAACGTTTTTTTTTTTTGTTGATATTTTTCAACTAATTCATTTTAACGTTTTTTTTTAAACAAGCCTTTGACAATGCTACCAACTAGGGGCAGAAAACTAAGTTAAACTTTTTTATTTTTCGTCTCTAACGAATATGTGTGTGGTCTGTGTGTGTGAGGGAGGGTCATGCGATAATTATATCACTGGCATGCTAGTATTCTCTAAATATAGTAAAATCATAACCATTCTTAAGTGGACGGCGGGCGTTTTAGACCCCAAACTCCTGATTCCCTTTAGTTTACTTTTCAGACGCCAAATCCCAAGACACGTCAGAAAAAATAGCATGACGTTTATGACTTCACATCGGAACAGATTATGTCACGTACACAAACTTTTCTTAACTTGCCAAATAAAATAACCTTCTCAAAAGAACACTTTTTTTAAAAATGAAGTTCAATTATGTTATTTCATATATTGAGTAATTTTACCACGACTCTTGAGATTTGGGGTCATAGGGGTCAAACATTTTTAAAAAAAATACTTTGTCAGGTTCCACGCACACGAGATACTTTTAAGAAGAAAAAAATATATTTCCAGTAAATGTTTAATTAAACGAACAAAAAAACATGTGATATATTTTCTTACCTGAATATATCCCCGTATTTCTTTCCAAGTTCAATCAAGTCCAAATGAACATTGCTGCTCAAAAAAGGAAGATACCCAACTAGTGGCAGTCCAATCGGCCCTGGTGGTAAGTTACTCAGCTTCTTCCTAACGAAGAAGACGCTAAGGATGAACACCACTGTCAAAACACCTGCTACAGCCAGAATTTCGTTTTCCGAACCTTTGATCTGCATTGACACATATTCAATGTAGTCTTTAAACTTGATTATGTAGGCGTTTGTTGTGGTCCCCATCTTTGAAACGAATGCTAGGAGTTCTACTTTACTGGAAGAGGTGTCAATAGTCGATAAATACGTTATAGATAAGGAATAATGGCCTTATCTTAGTTGCCACTTATTCAATATCACGCGAATTAAATACAAACACCCTCACTTCTTTTATTTTAGCTTCCGATAAGTTATATCCCCTAATGTGGCGTGGGGTACCATCTCAAGTGTTGATCTCGTCAAATGGCCATGGTTCAGATTTCCGAGGGCAGTATTCTCGGGTCTTTCCTTCTTTTTAGATCTCGAATACGTCACCCAAGCTCACAGTGCGGTTCTAATGCGACATTATTTCAAGCTCCCAACAAGCTTACAACAAGCTCCCATAAGTTATAGGATAGTCTGTTGAGTTTGGCTCTTTACGTATATTTGAGTGGAGGGTTTAGAGTTCGATTCCTTGGGGTGTTTTGGGGGGAAGGGGGTGTATGTGTGTGGGGGGGGGGCTTTATTCATTTTTTTTTGTCTGTGATATAATTTGTTTGGGGGAAGCAGGTGCCTAAATGGCAATTGTTCATCTCCAGGTGCCAATTTTTATGTGAAATACCCACTGTTGTTTTTAATACTTCATATATTTTTTCTGAATCATGTTTGGTTCGTATTAAAATTTAGAATTTTCGTCTTATGTATAGTTAAGTAAAGTTATTATATAACAAATCTGTACGTGTATAATAGTTTCCACAACCAGAATGTCATTTTCCGAAGACCTTACACACTCAATCCAATGGTAAATGCAGTCTCTTAACTTGTGTGGGCTTTCGTTTGTGGTGGCCTCCAATGTTGAATGACAATGAAAAATATCAATGTGCTGCAGTAAATAAATCAGTTTACAATCATTTAAGAGATAATTCGTAGATTATTTGGGGACTTTCTTATCTCACACTTGCACAATCTACCACTCGAAATAAAATAGACATAACTTCGCTTGTGCGGATTTGTGTTCAGAAGCCGTTATTCGTCTAATTCTGCAAATATTTTTTACTTCAGTATGTAATTCGATTGACTCCTTTTTTACGACGAAAAAGTTCACAAATAATACGGACGTGCAGATGTCAGTCACTTAAGGAAATCGCGATGTTTTCGGTTTGTATAAAATTAAGGTTTTCAAGGTGAACGACCCTTCACGTGAAACTCGCATGAATGCAGCCTATGTAGGCAAGCAACTGCACTTTAAATTTATTCTACTTATTTTTGAGTACGTCTTTTTCAAAAATGATACTTATGTATTCGGAGCTATGATAAGCATCGAATGTAATTAAAAATGAGTACATTTTACTTATTTTTAAGTACCTATATTTAACAGCGTAAACGGGCGAGATAACCGTGCGCGTTTTGCAGATGGATCTGTGATTGGTGGATACAAACCACATGGTTTGTATCAGGGCTCGGAATAAGATTTCGATGCTGGCAGTAAACACTGATTTTTGCTTTTATAAGCTATCAGCAAAAACTATTGCTCACGGCAAAACTCAGAAAAAAACCATTGGTTTGTATACACCAACTCCCACGCTAAAAGAAGGTTAGATGTATCGACTTGTAACTATGAATAACAATGTAAATAAATTAAAACAAAGCCTATTATTTTCTTTAAGTATTTATTTTAGATTGTCACAAGTTTTAAAACTTAGTGAAACTTGTGGAAACCTGCTTGCAATTCCATACTTTCACTGTACCTCTCCATACTGCAAGAGGGAAATAATAAATTAATATTCTTACAAATATCAAGCATAAATTATGAGAAAGGGGGAAAAATTAAAACCCCCACCAGAACAGTTATACTACTGTGAGGATCTATCAAAATATTTCTAGTTAGTATTCTAATATATTTTTTATCCAAAGCAACAAATTTCCACTTAAACTATATACGATTTTCTTCAAAACTATTATAAACGGTTTAACTATTAAAACGATTAAACCCTTTCGATGACACTTAAACCACATATTTACAAATTTGTAGGATGAAACCCAGTGATTTCCATGGTAACCACAGGCGTGACTAAGAAGCGTAGAGTGAAATATGTTGGAGCATAGCTAAAATTGGAAGTTAATTTATAAAAAACAGTTAAAAGTCACTCTCACAGAGAATTGTGCAAAGAACTTGTGGAATATACAAAGAATAGTACAATTATAAACTTAATATTTATTTAGTTTTCATGTATCTTCAAAATCGCAGGGCAACATTTTGCTTCCGTTATATACGCCGTTGCCATGGAAACTGCTCTTGTAAAAATGAATTCTTCGTCTGAGCAATGTTACTAACTTACGTTTTGGTGTCAGCAAAACAAATATATTAAATTTCTATTTAAAAATAAGTAGCAGGAATTTAGAAAGCTCCATTAACTCATTTTCCGCTACAATGGTGACCCGGACGTGATCTGAACGCATAACATTTTCAGCTACAAAATCTGTTGTTTTTTTAAAATATTTTTTTCTATTACGATTTTTGTTAAAATCTGTCAGTATTTGAGTATTTTTTTGATAATAAAGTAAATATTTTTAGCCTTATTCCTGGTGTTTCAAAATGAAAAATGGGTTCTGTAAAGGTTGCTACCTTGATCATTTATGGCGCTTTTTTTAAAGCTTTTAATTTTCAAAATGAGTGATCCATAAAAGGCTGTCAAAAAATGTGGTGTCATATTTAGATGACTAGAAACCACAATTAAAAAGAAGAAAAAAGTTTTATTACGACAAAAGAAGTTGCCAGGGTCAACAGTTTTTCTAAGTTTTGAAGCCCTTGGTTTTTAAGTGTATTTATATCTTCTTTAATCTAATCGTTACTCATAAAGATGTGATTAGTAATCTAACACCGTGCAAAAAATTATCCTAATCATACCCTATTATTTATTATACCCTATTATTATTTATTAATTACCCTAGTATTTGATCAGACTAACAAATCTCAATAAATCTCCGAGTGGTAAAAAACGCGCCCATATATTTTTTGATTAATTTGTTTAAAACTCTAATAAAATAAAATAAATATAGTAAATAAGAAAATTTAAAAAAAAAAATATGAGAGACCCTTACTATAAGAAAATTGTCTTCAGTTGACATTGAGAAGTTTTTATATAATAGATGACTTAGCTGTTTGATGAATTGGAACTCGTAGAAGATTTCCTGAAATATAAGTTAGTAAATATTATAAGTTTAAAAAAATCAACAAAATATAAGTTAAAGTAAGTATAAAATATAAGTTATAAAAATTAACAAAAACTTTTAAAACAAACATATGTACCAGCCGGTCCGTGGGAAAATTATCGCATGACCCCCACGCAGGTTCGTTGTAACTATTCATAGATGGCACTGCATACGATTTAAAGTTTACTTATAGGTAGCATCGCTACCAACGGCTTGTTTAAAAACTGCTTAAAAACTAATTATTTTTAAAAAGAATTTAAAAAATGAAAACCGTTAATATTCATGAGACAAAAGTACGATTCGTCACTGCTTTGGGAAAATCCCTTTTTTTATACCTCACTTGTTAAAATGGATTTTGGAAAAGGGATTTGGAAATGGAAAATGGATAAAATGGATTTTGTGTGTGAAACCCGCAAAAGGGATCTTTACTACCAGTGGCGGCGATTGGGTGGTAAAAGTGGGGGGGCAAGATCAAGAAGAAACAAGTGTGTGTGGAGCGGGGGGGGGGGGGGGGGGAGGGGTAGTAATAAAAAATTTGAATACCAAAACAATAAATATTGCACATTTATATTTACTCTCTATTTTGAGTTATTTGAAGGAAAGAATACCAATTTAAAATAGGTATGAGACGCCCAGGTCGACTATTAACCCATTTTCGATTATTTTTCAATTTTTTTTTATTTTGGAACGATACGGACTGTTGTAATGAATCTAATTAACATACTTATTGACCGACCTCCAAAGGGATAGGTATCCTTTCCATTGGTGTCAGTGTTGAAAAAGAAATGGAGGAAATTTTCTCTCCTCACCCTCCAAAGAAAATCAAAAGAAAATTTCCTGCACCGTTTACAATTCTACATTTGTGGTGTGACTTTTGGGACCCTGATACAAATTCTTACAGTTTGCAGGCACGTGGGTATAGATTTTATGGAGGTTGTGTGATTGGTTATTTCATGGGGGTTCAGTGACTGAGCAAGAATTTCTTTAGGCATCTATCCCCCTCACCAAGAGGGGGGAATCCTTAACCCCACAAAAATTAACAAACATTTCTCAAAAACCCCACCAATTTTTTTTATTAAAAAAAATATTAATTTTTGTTCAAGTAAACATGAATACATTGGCAGATAAATAACATCAACAATTATCATTGTCATTAACTATATTTAACAGTTGTCAATAACTATTTTTAAAATTAATAAATCACTCCCTAATTATGAAATCAATTTAGAGAAATTTTAAGTTTGAGATTCCGTATAATATATGTGTGGTAACGAACAATGAAGCCGCCGTGTGACAGCTCAAGTGTTGCCCTCGTTATATATGACCATTGTTCAAAAATACGAAGCATTGTTCCCGGGTTTTTCCTTGGAGATGGGTCCCGAACCCGAACTGTCGGCAATAGCCCAATCTGCAGCTCTGGTGCGACGTTATTTAACCAAATCAAACTTTCCGATATAAATTCCTACCTCAACAAGGCTGAACATTCCCAGTTCCAGTTTATATACATTTTCAACATTTTTATAAATTATGTAATATTAAACAGTTTTCTCAAAAGTATTGGTTTATTGCAAGCATTTTCCAATGCAGTATCCGTTCAGAGGTCAAATTTAATCTTACAAGTTAGGCAATTTCTAATCTTCCCTTGCTTTCATTTGCAAATAATATTAATTTTCTTCGGACATAACACGGATTTCCAATACGGATTTGTAAAATTCTGAACCAAAATCATAATAATAATCACAGGGTCTCATTGTCGGATAATTATTACTATTCTTTTTAAATGGATATTTTGGGAAAAGCAAAAACATTTTATCCGTGTATGAATAAATCAATCTTTAAACAAAAGTTTTCAAAATATTCATATCAATCAATGAATGATATCAATGATTACTGAAATACGAATAAATTTTCGAATAATAGTTTGAAATTAAATTATAAATTGAACAATTAATGCTAAATTAAATTGAAGAACAATCGCATAATATGAATGATGTAAAATATTTCGAAATATGATATATAAATGCTAAAAATCAAGATAATGGTATATTTAAACGTATACTTGCGCGATTTTCAAAATTCTGTGGCGTAGATTGCAAACAAACAGACAAGCTTTCTTGAATGGAAACAGTAGTGTTTGTATTGCTGTCATGTTCAACTTCACATTTGTTCTTTTTATTAAAGTAATTTAAAACTGAATTTTGAAAAATTCGCTTCATTTTGCTAAAAAGCAGAGCAGACGAAGATCAAAACAAAGACATTAATGGCTAACTCATGACCCCTTCCCTCCAACTACAGATTTATAGATTACGCAATTGTTCGGCGCCAATAGATTACACAATACTACATTTTAACGCATTTTATTAAGACCGGATACTATTTTAATGTAAAAAAATTGCAGATAGTCATAAATAAAAGAAGGGGGTTTGATCTATTTTTAGAATTGAAGGTCATACAGCTGCATTTTTCTATGTAAAGAAAATATATGCTATTTCTTTTTCCGAAAAAAATAAAAACAGAATGAGTAATGGTCCTGGAATGAATAGGAATGAGGCGCCAATCAATGGATTATGTTAGAGTAGCTGTCTGTCTGGAAATCTGAAAACAAAGCTCCTCAATTTAGATAAAGAATTTATTTTATTTTTTAAATGTTGAATTTTTTTAAAAGAATAACGATACCACATTCATTCAAAAAAAAATCACTTGACTTTCAATGGAAGGGGTTTGAACCTTTCACCCTCCCCCTACCTACGTGCCTGTGGTAGTGGGAGGAAGTTGGGGTTCAAAATTTTTCTTTTGTTCTGCAATGCAATAGAACAATTGACTGGTAATATAGTTTTAAAAAGTGCAATATTAAAAAAGTGCGGGGGCAACATCCGAAAAAAGTGCGGGGGCAACCGCCCCCCCTTGCCCCCCCGAATCGCCGCCACTGTTTACTACTGAAAAATATATACTAGCTCTCCCCCCTCCACAACAAATGTATATTAGCGAATTTTTGATAGCCAGCATATAAAAAAAAATAACGGTTTAACCCTCTAGTGCTTAATTTTCTATTTTTTAGTGAAATAATTTTTATTTCGTTTTGTTTTTGCCGCTAGACCGCTGTAAAAATATACAAAAAAATACTGCGTGCCTATTTAATTAAATAATTCATTAAAACTGTGGTGTTGCGTATATGCCACATCATATGTAATTACTAAAATAATTTTCAAAAAGTATTAAAATATAGTTAAACACAATCTGGTATTAGCTAGGATTTTTTGTGGAGCCAGATTATACTTATAAGTAATAAAACAGTCTTCGAAAACTTCACCTTCACGGGCCAGTTTTAGAATGACGGACCTCAAAGCAACTAATTGTCTTTATTACAATCATTTTTATAAGATAAGGAACCTAGCGGCGGTTATAACAACTAGGCACATGGTTTCCCTCCGTGAGAACACTATAATAGTTAACATAAAACTCAATATATGCATGTTATGGTCATTTTAAAGTTGTGTAGCATATATGCTACACTATGCACTGGAAGGTTCAAGTTTACCTTATTACTGAAATAATATGTGATTGTTCAAGGTTACTACTTTTGAAAGCTACTCACAAAAACTCATTTTAAGTAAAAATTATCTTTACTGACTAAAATATTTTGGTATTTAAATCATAGAAAATATTACCTTTCTTTCCATTTTGGGGGAGGAGAATACAGTTTAAAATGTTGATACTCCTGAAAATATAAAGTGTATTTAAAAAGTGTTTAAAACTTTGCGTAAATTAATGTTTTCTATACACAATACACATATTCAATCTCAGTACGTATTCTCAATGATAACTAAAAATAATATTTTCCTTCAATTTATCGTGGAATTAAATGCATTCACTTTTCTACAAATTATAAAATCGAACTCAATTTTTAACAGGTCATGGTAACTGTAAATCATATTTATATACATTTCACTTATCTCCATCAAATATTTGTAAACTAGGCAATCCTCAATAAAATGCACTTTAACTGTATATACACTCAAACCTGTTTTTGTGCGGTGGATAGGGACCGCATAAAAAAAATTCGCACAAAACTTCACGAGTAGCTATGAAAAATTGTTTTCGCAACACAATAAAAAAAATTATATTTTTTATGCGGTGGATAGGGACCGCATAAAAAAAGTCTCACATAGAAAATAACTCAAAACCTTACGAAATAACTAGGAATTGCTTTTTTAAACGAAATCAAGACACGAGGCTTGACAGCTACTTGGAATCTCGCCAAACCTTTTGGAATCTGATTTAGAAAATACACATGCGAACATTTTTAAATATTTTATTTACATATGTATTTATTTAACACATACAAAACATTTCAAAACGTATAACCATCATCCTTCGTAGTCTGACAATACGCGAACTTGGTTCAAAATCGCTTTCGTCACTTGAAGATACTACCTCGCACTATCGTTTAGAGTTGACTTTTTTTCAGCTACCATGTAGTCAGTGATCAGTTTTTGCGACGACTGTTGTATCACTAGACGCTTGTATATGTCTCGGTAGCCAGATAATCAATTATCTTCCAATTTGATTGAAATTTTCATATACCGCACAAAAAAATCGCACAAAAAAAAATTGCACAAAAAAAGATCGCACAAAAACAAGTTTGAGTGTATTTACAACTATTTTTGAAGAAATTATGTAATGGAATACTTAAAAATGAGTAAATGAAATCGGACTTAATTGTAATAGCATTCATATGCTATTTGTCCTAATTTCTGTTGACGTAAGTATATACATGAATACATGGATGTTTATAAATATATTACATGAATATACATTACTCCACATAATACTCATTAAAAACGAACAAAACATTAACGTTATTTTTATAATGTGATTAAATTCGACACATAAACCAGGTTATGATATAAACACATTTCTAAGCTTTCTGCACAATAATAAAAACAATTTTAAAAAAAGAATGTTAGTTATCAGTAAAAAAACGAAATATTTGAAAATATCGTAAAATTCCCAGTCTAGTGTTTGTTTAATTAGTGCAAGAACTACCGAACTGTTTATTGAAACTTGATAAAGTCAGACATTTAGTTACGATAATTTTGAGATATTTAATTTTTTTTGTAAAGTTATAAAAAAAATTATAAAATGAAAGACATTTATTTTGATTAATATTTATGAAAATTGCATTTTTACCTGGTTATTGGAAAAATTGTCGGCTATATATGTTTCAAGTAGTTTCCATTTTCCATTTTCTAAGACCATTTTTGATTTCACCGGAAATTCTGATTCTAGATCGATGGTTGTATGCATTTCGCCACCATTTATCGGGATTTCCAAAGTTGACACATACTGACCTCTTCTTGACCAACTATCATGTGAGTGTGTGTATGGCGCAGGCAAACCAGGTAAGTACATTTCGGTAACTCTGTAAGCCGTTCTTTCTTCAACTGTCTCAGAAATGTCTCCATCTTTAGGCTGATATTTAGGAACATTGGAATAAGTTTGCTTATGTCTGTAGTCATTTGCATCTTTAAATTGATTTGAAATAACTTCTTCTCTAGACTGATATTTAGAAACATTGGGTTCAGAAACTTGAGGTCTGAAAGCATTTCTTTCTTCAGTATTCTCAGACACTCCTGTTTCTTTAGATGGGTACTTAGAAACGTTGGATTGAGTTTCTTGAAGTTTGTAGCCATTTTCATTTTCAAATGTATCTGAAATAATTTCTTCTCTAGATTGGTATTTAGAAACATTGGGTTGAGAAACTTGATGTCTAAAAGCATTTCCTTCTTTAGTATTCTCAGACATTCCTTTTTCTTTAGATGGGTACTTAGAAACGCAGGATTGAGCTTCTTGAAGTTTATAGCCATTCGCATCTTTAAATTGATCTGAAATAACTTCTTCTCTAGATTGGTATTTAGAAACATTGGGTTGAGAAACTTGATGTCTAAAAGCATTTCCTTCTTCAGTATTCTCAGACATTCCTTTTTCTTTAGATGGGTACTTAGAAACGTTGGATTGAGTTTCTTGAAGTTTGTAGCCATTTTCATTTTCAAATGTATCTGAAATTATTTCTTCTCTAGATTGGTATTTAGAAACATTAGGTTGAGAAACTTGATGTCTAAAAGCATCTCCTTCTTCAGTATTCTCAGAAATTCCTGTTTCATTAGATGGGTACTTAGAAACGTAGGATTGAGTTTCTTGAAGTTTGTAGCCATTTTCATTTTGAAATGTATCTGAAATCGTGTTTTCTCTAGATTGGATCTTAGACGCATTGCTTTTAGTTCCCCGATATTTGCTTGCGTTTTCATCCACAAATTGCTTAGAAATGTTGGATTCCATAGATGGATGAGTATGAATATTCGACTGAGTTTCTCGATGTCTATAACCATTTACATCGATAAATTGCTTATTAATTGCCGTTTCTTTAGATGGATGTACAGAAATGTTGGATTGAGTATCCTGATAAGCATTTTCTTCTTCTAATTTATTTGAAATCCTTTCTTCTTTAGATTGTGTCTTAAACGCATTTGTTTTAGTTTCCCGATATTTGTTTGCGTTTTCATCCACAAATTGCTTAGAAATGGTGGATTCCATAGATGGCTGCTTATGAATATTGGATTGTGTTTCTCGATATCTATAACCATTTACATCCATAAATTGCTTATTAATTGCCGTTTCTTTAGATGGATGCATAGAAACGTTTGATTGAGTACCTTGATGTCTATAAGCATTTTCATCTTCAAATTTATCTGAAATCCTTTCTTCTCTAGATTGTGTCTTAGACGCATTATTTTTAGTTTTTTGATATTTGTATGCGTTTTTATTCTCAAATTGCTTAGAAATTGCTTCTTCTATAGATGGATGCTTATGAGTATTGGATTGAGTTTCTCGATGTCTGCGATCATTTTCATCCATAAATTGCTTATTAATTGAAGTTTCATTAGATGGATGCTTAGAAACGTTAGATTGAGTACCATGATGACTATAAGCATTTTCATTCTCTGATTCTTTTTGAATCATATCCTCGCTAGAAAGGTATTTATAATCATGGCATTGTGTTATTTTAAGAATCTCATTGGATTCAGATAATTTAGGTCTGTTAGATTCCTCTTCATATTGAGTTTGATAAAATTTGGAGACAATTTCGTTATCGTCCATAGTTTTCTTCGAGTAGTTTGAAACTTTATTACCTGTGTTAGAGTGTTGCGCTTCAGATGCTTGATTATTTTTAAAGAAACGAGATTCTTTTGTACTATGTGTTGAATTACTTATATTGGCATTAGTCGAGTAAACTTCTTCCCAATCATTCAGATCTCCAGAACACTTTTTATGAGATCGTTCTTGCTCGAAATAATGTTTGTCGTTTTCTTCAGAAGAGTGTTCCTGAAATCTTCTTCTGCTTTGATTATCAATGTCAGAGTTTTGCAACTGTTGATTGTTATTTAATTGATCATATTTGCTTATATTTATTGGGTGAGAATTAGATTCAGCAGGCGTACGTACGTTTTGAGAATGGTTTTCATTTTTCTCGATGGCTTGTTTACCTAGAATAAATAAATATGGTATTAAATTTATAGAAATGGAATGTAAAGAAATGTCCAAATACAATTTAGAATCTATAAATCAAAATCTGCCATATAAATACCTCGAATATTTCACAACAACACAAAATTTCAATTTAATTTGTTTATTTCTGATTATTTAGTTGCACAATGCGGAAATTTAGAAGAAAAAAAAATTAACAGCAAGACAGCACAAGTTCGTGATTTTTAAAAGTGTTTCACTTAAAATTAAAAATGTGTTCCAAAACAAGCATATAATACTTATTCAACATTTCCACATCATTTTAATAATTATTTAAAATTAGGAACTACAATTTCCTCAGTAGAAGAAATTCCCGTTTTACTGTCTCATTGTCAAATAAAATAAATCTTTTACGTAGTTTTGGTTTATTTTATCTAAAACCAAACACAGTACACAGTTTTAAACTTATTAGCAAACATTGATATATATCTAACAATCTGCATTCTGTACGTGCCATTCTCAACCGTTCCAACAACAGAATGTTCCCTGTCACCCACGCTCTTAATTCCCTTTTGGCACCCCTCCAAAAACTTCATGTGTGTGTTCTGCCTTGACATATCCCTACCAATTGTACTTTTCCCTATGTACTATCTGAAGTTATCCCTATTGGAGAAATCTCGCTAACTTCTGTCTTCGACTCTCAATCTGGAATGACGTGCTTCACGGGCTCCTGGTGATATCATAATAAAGAATATAAATGCAACCTTGGCCCTCTTTTTGTTGAATAAATCTTAATATTTCATATATATATATAAATTATCTCACCAGATGTCGACTCGTATGACGCGAAATTTTCTGCATTTCCTTCATGTGGAGTGTTTGTCCTGTCCCTTGTAATGTTTTGCCTAGTGGCTTTATCACTTATATTCCTTGTGGAAGATTGTTCATGGCATGCTAGATTCTTTCCACTCCGTATCGATGCCTTTTGGGCCCTCTCTTCTGGAACATACTCATTTGAATGGCTGAAGTGTTTAATCTTTTTAGGTATCTAGAATAAGAATAAGTAGTAATATTTAAAAAAAAACTATAAAAGATTGATTGATTTTCGAATGTTGTTTATACTTTACATGTAGCGTGTTTAAGAATTATACTTTGACACGAAATAAAACCTAAAAGAATTAAGATAGCTATGTTATATTGCTTGTTAATGTAACGGAAATACATTAAGGGGGTAGGTGCACGCAACTGATTCCCTATCTAAATAATGTTAAAATTGACTGTTTTTAGGAACGTCTAGCAAAAATACTATATTGAATAGAAACACCTAATTTTTTTTGCAATCTATTCTATGTACTCTTTTATATAAATTAACCCATGCATTTATGGTTTAAAGGCTTTGTTATTTTTAAAAAAAATCATTTGTCCAAGAACATATACTTTTTTTCAAAAATACCAAAATTCTGTCACTTTTTCTTGTCTAAAATTTTTTTTAATTATTTTATGCATAAATCCATGGGTTAATTTATGTAATAACATGTAATTGTTATGTTTGCAAAATTTCAGGATAAATGAATGAGTAGTTTTTGAGAAAAATGTTCCTAAAAGCAAAAAATGTAGTTTTGAGATAATAAGGATTTAGTGAAAAACTTACATATTTTTAGTGCATACCAGCACCATAGCTTGGATTAGCTGGATCATCAGCTAGACTGTCCTCCAGTACACATTTCTGTTGCCTTCTTTTTACCCTGGCCTCTTTAGTTTTTTGCAAAATGTCGGATTCGGCTTTTTTTATTCGAGCTTGATCAGCCGACATCATTGCTCGACAAGTGTAAAATCCAGGAGAAATGCCCAACATTGCAAGTACCTTGCACTTACCAATGTGTCCTTGATTATATGAAGATGTCGCTTCATAAACACCTGTTTTTAAGGTTTCCAATTGCACAAAAATTCTTTTTGGTATGATTCCCCATAAAACACCATTAAAACTTTCGTTACAGTTTTGAGTTTTTCCGTGTAGACATTTGGAAAGTAAATCTGGATTTGCCAAGTCTCTATAAATACCTTTTATAGCATTTAAAACTTCAGACGGCAAGTTATTTTGATGTTTATACGTTTTATTTTCCAAAAGAGCTTTGTTGTAGCCACACCACGTTTCTTTAACATTTGGACATAGGCCATGTTGCGGATTTAGATCTGTAGAAGCCTTGTGGAAATAAGTTGCCCATACAGCCTTCTTCATCATCTCTAAACTATTGGTATTGTTTCGAATTGCTAAGCCATAATAAAATTGTAAATTATCAATGGCTGCGTCTGTCAGTCGACCCCGTCCTCCCAATATTTTATTGTCGGGTAGTTTAGTGCCTTTCATTTTCTGTTTTAGATTCCGAAGTCGTGTTCCCATCCTCTTTTCTACATGGCCTACACATTCAAGCTTTTGAACTTCTTCACCATATGGGTTCTTTTTGACGATTGCTTTGTGGGCCCTTGAATCACCGTCACCTAATAACTTTGTATAGTGCAAACCATGGAGGGATTCCGATCGCTCGAAAATACTAATTGCTCCAGCAACCTCCATACTGCCACTATTGCCAAAATGGTTTGCCTTGCATTCTTCTTCATGGGCTTTTTTGTTCCTACATCTACAATGCCTGGTTAAAATTTCCACATCTAAAACTTTACCATTGTCCACACTTGTTGCGACAATCACACCATTCAAAGAATTACGACCACGACGTTGCCACGTTCCATCAAGAGCAACAGCTATATTCTTTGACTTCTCGCCACTTAGTAGTTTTGCTTCTTCAGCAGAGTCATGCATGCTTTGCTTAGCGACATTTTCTATAGCCTTGTTTAGTCCGGTGCATGCTTCATTGAACCTGTGCGATGGAGTAGGCAAATTCATAACACCGCAAAAGATTTTTGCAGAAGTTTTCCCTCTTCCAATTGATCTCATGGCATACGTAAGGCGAGTGTTCACATTGTAAACTTTTGTATCTCTTCCATTTACAAGTTTCTGTGTGCATTTAGTGTTCAAGAATTGAATCGAAGACTCACACGATTTACAGAAAATTGAAAGTTCTGTGGCCAAACCCTGAATTTTCTTTACAAATTTGATAGAGATGCCTTCACTTTTGCATTTCTTGCAAACTACAGACTGATTTAAAATGTCAGACAACAAATTTACATCTATTATTTCATTGAAGGAACTGTTATTATTAATGTATTCATTGTAATCTTGGAGGCGATTTCCTAGTTTCGCTTTCGATGCAGAAATTTTAACGTCAATTTCTTGTTTTTTGGAGATAGGTTGGAATCCAAATCCGTTCCATTTCCGCTTCTTACTATTTAATCGGGGCATAATATTTAAATATAACTTGAAAGCCACACACTAATCCCTAATAATAACTAATTAATCAAGATCTCCTGTCGCACTAGACACACCAAATTATTTAGAATTGAAAACACCAAAGCAGATATAAAGCACAACCACGTTTTTCAGAGCATAAACAAACATTCTAAACATTAATTCACATCAGTTCGTCTTCACTACTTGTTGTTGTTGGTAGAATATTAAACAGAATTCAGAAATATAAATAACAAAGATGTGACGAAACTAGAAGGATTTTAACAAAAAGTGGGCGTGGCACTTGACAGTTTGTTTACCAATCTAAAAAAATATTTAAAATACTTCTAATTTAGCTAGAATAAAAATTTAAACATTACTGTTTGCAGAAAAGTTCAAATTTTCCGAAAATACAAAAATTGAAAAATGCATTTTTTGAAAATTTGCGTGCACCTACCCCCTTAAGTTTTATTTATAAACGGGTTTTTTTCTCTTCAAAACCGTTAACGCACCAATACGCCTTCAACGCACTGAGCTTTCTAATGATGATGGTGTATGAAAATTATCTTTACAACGTTGACACGCAATAAAACCTATAAGAAATTAGGTAGGTAAGTTCTGTTGCTTGTTCATGTAACAGCAACACCACATACAGTTTTATTTATAAACTTATTTTTATGTTATTATTTTTTAAATGCACCGTTAAAACTAGGTACTCGTAAATAAGTAAAACATACTCTCATTTTTGAGCACATTCGAAGCTTATCATAGCTCCAAATACGTAAGTTTTATTTTTGAAAAAGACGTGTTTTTAAAATGAGTAAAAATAAATAGAAAAAGCAGATGCTTGTCTACATAGGATGCCTTCATAAATCCCTTTCAATAAATATCAACAATTACAACGACTTGAACAGAAGCTGAGATCAGCAGTAATAAACCACGCTGCCAATTTTGAAAAAGTACGGTTACTGAAATTGGAGTACTTCATCGCTCATTTGTTATGCGATTGTACTCAAATACAAACGAGTAGGTTCATGTATTCATATTTAAGTACTTTTTTTTACAGTGTATAAATAAAATTTCATGTGCTGCTATTAGATGTAACAAGCAATATAACTTATCTACCTGATTTCTTTTAAGTTTTGTTGTGTATCGAAGTTTTAAAGAAAATTCTTTAACTCCCCCAGGGTAAATTTCTGGTATGACAAGATATTAGAAACCCACTTTACTTAGAACACATACACTAGTTGGATTTTTTTTTAAATATGATGTTCTATTTATAAATTAAAATAAAAAAGAACGCATATGTAAGAAAACTAGCTGAAATTAAAATATTATGATTCACTCATGGTGATAGTTTCACACACTGTAAAAAAAAAGGTACAGTACCCTGAACCTACTTTTTTTTCTTTGAGTACAAAGGTATCGTAAGTAAATGAGCAATGACATACTGAAATTTAAGTAATCGTACTTTCTTAATGAGCAGTGTGATTTAATATTGCTAAACTCAGCGTCTGTTCAAGCCATCTTAACAAAGCGAACTGGCAAACTTAAAATCGTTGTTCAGAAGGTGATTTTATACATTATTTGATGCTGATTTTTTAAACAGAAACTACGTTGTTATAACTCAATTATCTGGCTTCCTTTTTGCTGTCATTGGCGCACCTTTTTAACATTTTTTCTCTTTATAACTTCTTCAAGTTGCCCTGGTAGTCTAACGCATAAGGCAACGGGATGTGGTGCCTGATGAGGATTTAAATTTAATTCCCGGTAAGTCTTGGTTGTAATTTTTTATATTTATTGAAAGTGGTTTATGAAAGCAGCCTATGTAGGCAAGAATTTGCTCTTTTCATTTATTTTTACTCATTGTATGAATCTTTTTCAAAATCGAAACTTATGTATTCGAAGCCATGATAAGCATTGAATGTACTCAAAAACGAGTACATTTTACTTATTTTCGATTACCTTTTTTTAACAGTGTACTTATATAGTGGAATATAGTGTTTTTATGTCATAGACAAACTCTTTGTCTTTAACTATTAAAACCATATTATCATACCGATATTTTTTTAGGGAGAAACACAGTGGATAGCCCGGTAATAGCAGATGGAAGACTGGAAACTTTCACACTTTTCCCTGTTATAGTATCGAATACCTGAACCGCATCTGCAACGCTTTTTCCTGACTGAATGCCACCAAAAACAAGTATTTTGTCCCCTAGAATAAAATATAAAATCATAACTGAGATGTATTTTAATTAACTTAGTATAAACAATATTGCCAGAAAAAAATTATAAGCCCTTATTACATTTTGAAATTCTGTTACGCTACATCCTGCACTGTTAAAAAGTTAAAAAAGTACTTAAAAATGAGTACCTAAACATATTCGTTTTCCTTTGAGTACAACTGTATCATAAATGAGCGATGACGTAGTCAAAGTTAAGTAACCATACGTTCTTTAAAATGAGCAGTGTGATTTAATATTGTTAATCTCAGCGTTTGTGCAAGCCATCTTCACAAAGCGAACTGGAAAACTTAGAATAGTTGTTCAGAAGATGGTTTTCCACATCCTTTGATGTCGATTACTTAAATGGAAGCTGAGTTATTACAACTCAATTATCTTACTTCCTAATTCTTTTGGCACACCTTTTTAACATGTTTTCTGTTTATAACTTCTTCTCGTCCCCCTCTTAGTACAACGGATAAGGAAGGCCCTGGACTTCGGTGCGGGCGACATCAGGGTGACGGATTGGGTTCGATTCCCGTTAAGTCCTGGTTGTAATTCTTGAGATTTATTCAAAATGATTTGAAGGCATCCTATGTAGGCAAACAATTGCTCTTTTTATTCATTTTTGAGTACATGTCTTTTTCGAAAATGAAACTTTTGTATTCGGAGCTACGATAAGACTCGAATGTAATGAAAAATGAGTACATTTGACTTATTTTTAAGTACCTGTTTTTAACAGTATAGAGTGACATTCAGGATTAGATTCCTAAAAATCGAAATCGCGACTTTTCGATATTCTATTAAACAAGCATTTCAATATTTAAAGATTATACACAAAATAATCTTTTTTTTTACCATACAGAGCTGCTGAAGACGCATGTGTTGGATACAGGAGTGACCCAGCAACTTTCCACGCTCGGGGCTTAGACCGCAAACACAATTGCCAGACACTATTGCAACTTGTTAATGTATTATTTGCGGAACCTTTTTTCAAGTAAGATCCTCCTATTACATATATGGAATCTTTGGAGACGACAAACTGTGAAAAAGAACGGCTTTCGGGAAGAAATGTTTCTGAAGACCATCTAAAATGATATATTTTTTTTTGGTTTAAAATTTATATACATAATACCAGAATATTTACACAGTAAAAAAATGAAAACTTAAAAATGAGTACCTGAACCTACTCGTTTTTCTGTGAGAAAAATTGCATCGTAAAGCGTACTCAACGATGACGTAGAATACCTTTCTCAAAAATAAGTACTGTGATTTAATATTGTTAATCTGAGCTTCTGTTCAAGCCGTCTAAACAAAGCGGCATGACAGACTTAAAATATATGTTCAGAAGATGGTTTTCCACATTATTTGATGTCAATTGTTTAATGGAAGCTGAGTTACTACAATTTAATTATGTTACTTCCCAATTCTTTTGAACACCCTTTTTAACATTTCTTTTATTTATAACTTCTTCACGTCGCCCTGGAAGCTTAACGTATAAGATTATGGACAGCGGTGCCTGCAGATCTGGGTTCGATTCCAGGTAAGTGTTGGTTGTAGTTGTAGATATTTATTGAAAGTGATTCATGATTGCAGCCTATGTAGGCTATCATCTGCTCTTTTTATTCATTTTTACCCATTTTACTTATTTTTAACAGTGTAGGTATACCTGCCAGAAGAAAGGGAGAAACAGTAAACGTCCTTCATTATGCACTCATGTTGTTCTGCAGATCCTTGCGTCGTGATTCCTCCCCCAATCCAAACCTTGTCCTCAACAAGGACTGCAGACAATCCCATGGAAGGTCGAGGTAGAAGACTGATGATCGCCCACGCATCTACGAGTGGATAATAGGCTTCAACTGAGGCTAAAACTCTTGCGAAGAAAAGTACGGAAAACACATGTAATTAAAACTAGTAAAAATATCACTTATCGGAAAAAGTTTTATAATCCTAATTACATAAAGGTATGGCAATTGAAAAAATTGCATTCTTATTCTCTTACTTTTGATAATTTTTTATTGAAAGACATTATTTGTGTTAAAATTAGTATAGCAGCTACCACACATTGCCATACAGGTTATGGTGCCACTGTGTACGTAAGAAGAATCAGCTTATTATTTATATGAGTTAAAATAATAAAATCAGATTTAGTAATTTTAGAAGCGATATGTTGTTTTATGTATTTTGCATAACTGCAAATACAAGTTGCGATTTCAAAAACATTAAATTATGGTATTTTTAAATATATTGTTTTATTTTCATTTTTCAGTATCTGAAATTCATATGCCTGTAAATTTGAATTTGTTGTACCTAATAATTAAAACACAGACTCAGATGCATACTAATTAAAATAATTAGAAAATTAAGGTGACTATGAATACCGTACTATCTACATAATAAGGTATGTCGATTTCAATACATTATGTTTTCCCATGAAGCAATAATATCTCTTAAAATACATGTTATGTAGAATTTTATAACTCAATCATTTTTGTAGGGACTTATAGGATAAATATATGCTAGTAAATGGTAGGTAAAAATATAATTTTTCTGAAAATGTAAAAAGTGACAAAAACATGACAAATAGGGATTCCACTGGTTTTCAACTGTCAAAAAATTTAACACATAAAATCTTTTTATGCCTGCAAAATAGTGTAGAATATATGTCTAAACACATACATGAAATTATCCGTGCAAACAAGGTCCATTAAAACAATGATCTCAAACAACTAATTCATTACCCATTGGCCAGCGTGCGCGCCCAGCAAAAAAATCAGCATAAAAATTTCATCAAAAGTGTGAAATTGACTTTATTTGCAGGTTTTATAAAGGGCGAATTGAAACAGTTCTGTTAAGTTTTTAATTTCCCTGTATAAAACCGTAAAAAAAATTTGCATTTTCATTTGATTAACGTTGAACTTTCGTAATTGAAGGTTTATCGCAGGTTTTATAAAGGTTCTTGAAACAAAAACCTTATCTGACAGCAGATTTTTTAGAGAGTTTTATAGAATTTTAAAAAAATACAGTTTTTCTAGATAAACCCTTAATTTAAAATGTTTTAAAGTTTTTATGCCGACTTCTTTGCCGGATATATATTTACCTTCCAGAAGAGTCTCGGCCACCAAACACGAATAAGTTCTCCCCTACGGCCACCATAGCGTGGGCAGCCCTTGGTACATTCATAGGGGCACACCTCTCCCACAGAGTGGTGCTGATGTCCAATCGGTCAGTGTAAGGAACGGCCGACATCTCACCTTCCCTCCTTTGGAGGTGGGAGTAACCACCTACAAAACGGAAAAAATGCGTTTGAGGAGAGGAGAGAAAAATATCAAAATTGCAACGTTGATGACATTTTGCTAACTCGATTAATCGCTAGCAAAAATATTTTTAGATTAATCGTTATTCCGATAAATCGATATTTTCGATTATCGATATTTTCGATTATCGATATTTTCGATTATCGATATTTTCGATTATCGATATTTTTAATTATCGATATTTTCGAATATCGATAATTTTGAATATCGATATTTTTGATTATCGATATTTTCGAATATCGAAATTTTTGATTATCGATATCTTCAATTATCGATATTTTCGATTATCGATATTTTCGATTATCGATATTTTCGATTATCGATATTTTCGATTATGGATATTACCGATTATCGATATTTTCGAATATCGATATTTTTGATTATCGATATTTTTCCTTTTATGGGAATTTATTTTATATTTCTAAACTTATATTTTCTAGATTTGTCCAGTTCTGGACAAATAAAGATATAGCCAATTCTGAAAACGGGCCAATTTCTGATATACCCAGATCTAGATCTGGGTTTATATTTGCCCAGTTCTGGACTAACCAAGAATAGCCAGATATGAAAACGGGCCAATGTCAGATCTGACTATTCAGAACTGGCCAGATAAGAAATTTTAATAAAGGCAGAATTTTCCGTAAGGCTGCTCTGGGCTCCGCCACTATTCAGGTGACAAAAAAAAATTCTACTTGTTCTTTTGTTTCCTGTTCATTGAAATGATTGCGAACAGTATGTTATTAAGAATACAAAATCCCGTTCATTTTCTTAGCATTTTATACAGCAATAAGAAGAACAGAAATAATAGCAACTGCTCCGTAAAAAGTATGGGTATCTGGTTATATATCAACCTGGTTATATTACAAACAGATCTGGTTATATATACAACCAGATCTGGTTCTATATATAACCAGATCTTAATCAATATAAAAGCATATCTGAATCCGGATATAACCAGATCTGAATCAAGATATAGATCTGACCAGTACTGGACACACTAAGATATAGCCAGATCTGAAATCGGGCCAATTTCTGATATACCCAGATCAAGATCTGGGTTTATACCTGGCTAGTTCTGGACAAACCAAGATAAAGATATAGCCAGATCTGAAAACGGGCCAAATTCTAATATACCCAGATCTAGATCTGGGATTATACCTGGCCAGTTCTGTACAAACTAAGATATAGCCAGATCTGAAAACGGACCATTTTACAGATCTGGCCAGAGATCTGAAAAGTCAGATCTAAAAATGGCCCATTTTCAGTTCTGGCTATATCTTGGTTTGTCCAGAACTGGCCATATAAGAAATTTTCCATAATAGAGGAATTTTCCGAAAGGCTGCTTTTGCCTCTGGAATAATAATTTATTCCACCTTTTATCTCTCACCGCCACTTTTCAGGTGACAAAAAAAAATCTACTTGTTCTTTTGTTTTCTTTTCTTTGAAATGATTGAGAACAGTATGTTCTTAAGAATACAAAATATCGTTCAATTTTTTAGCATGACACATCCTGCTACACCAAAGGGAAGAACAGAAGAGTGAGCAACTGCTCCGTAAAAAGTATTGGTATCTGGTTATATATATAACCAGATCTGAATCAGATATGAAGATCTCAGATATAACCAGATCTGAATTAATATAAAACCATATCTGAATCCGGATATAACCAGATCTGAATTAATATAAAACCATATCTGAATCCGGATATAACCAGATCTGAATTAATACAAAACCATATCTGAATCCGGATATAACCAGATCTGAATCTCAGATATAGATCTGGCCAGTTCTGGACAAACCAAGATATAGCCAGATCTGAAAACGGGTCAATTTCTGATATACCCAGATCTAGATCTGGGTTTATACCTGGCCAGTTCTGGACAAACCAAGATATAGCCAAATCTGAAAACGGGTCAATTTTTAATATATCCAGATCTAGATATGGGTATATACTTGGCCAGTTCTGGACAAACCAAGAAATAGCCAGATCTGAAAATGGGCCAATTTCATAAATGACTCTTCAGAACTGGCCAGATAAGAAATTTTCCGTAAGGGCGGAATTTTCCGTAAGGCTACTCTTGCCTCTGGAATAATAATTTATTCGGGCTTTTACATCTGACAGCCACTTTTCAGGTGACAAAAAAAATTTCTGCTTGTTCTTTTGTTTTCTGTTCTTCGAAATGATTGAGAACAGTATGTTCTTAAGAATACAAAATATCGTTCTTTTTTTACCTTGGTATATCCTACTACAGCAAAGGGAAGAACAGGAAAGAGAGCAACTGCTCCGTAAAAAGTATGAGTATCTGGTTATATATACATATAACCAGATCTGAATCCATATAAAACCAGATCTGGTTTCATATATAACCAGATCTGAATGCATATATAGTCAGATTTCATTCCAAATATCGCCAGATCTGAATCCATATAAACCATGTCCGAAACCATATAAAACCAGATCTTGATCCATAGAAACAGATCTGGATCCATATAAAACAGATCTGGATTCCTATAAAACCATATCTGCAAGGGTGCCCACAGGGGGGGATTATGGCGCAGTTTGCGCCATCAGGATTTATGGGGGGGGATTTTTTTCAGAGCCTTATTTTTTTTAATTAGTATCTTTTTTTTTGGGGGGGGGGAGAGGGAACAAAAATATTATTCAATAAATATAATGTATATATAATGTGTCCTCAGTTACAGGAATTTCCAGCGATTTTAAGCAACGCCTCTTCGACACAGAAGCTGGCGACATTGTAAATAATCTCTCTTTCTTGAAATTGCAGCGTCTTTCCTTTGTTAAAACTAAATGACATTTTAGAAAAATCTTCAAAATAAATTCCAAACATTATCTGATTAATGGCTATGGTAGAATGTAGGCAGGCCCGTCGCACCGGAGGGGTTTGGGGGGGAGTTCGGCCTTTACATCCCCCCCCCCCCCCCAATAATTTGGAAACCCTAAAAGTTGGGAATTTCAAGGTTTGAAAATACCTTAGTTGGGAAAATTTATGCCTGAAGAAAATTAATATTTTTAACAATTGAAAGCGAAAACACTAAGGTTATCAAGGGTCATCTAGGACACATCTTTCAATTGCTACCATTGCCAAAGTCATACTCCCTGACTTGTCCTGGATTTTTTAAGATATTGTATTCAATAAAAAGAACAATGGAAAATGCAACCAAAAGTGTTTGATGAGTACATCTTCTCTTTACCTAATTTTATATTATACTATGCCTTTCGTTTCAGAATTAACTTTGGAGGACTCTCTCTCTTTCAATATCTTTAAGTTTAATAAATTTATTTGTAGTAATTTAAATTCCAGTTTCTCTGCATTAATTAATTTAGAATTAAAATGATTATTAATTAAATTTTTTTAGAATTTAATTACTACTTGAGAAATATGGTCATATTGGTATGTAGGTTCTTTGAATGGGTAGCACAATACCATGCAATGTCGAGTCTTGACTCCCACTATACTTTATATCACGTACCCGTACGCCTCAAGAAAATTACTATTATTAGTAAATGAAAGCGCAGGAGGATTAGAAATTGCCCAACTTGTAAGAGATGAAACTTAAATTTAACCCTAGAACGGACGCTGCACTGGAACATGATTGCAACAAATCAATACTTTCGAGAAAACTGTTTAATATTACCTTTAATAAAGTTGATAAGTAGGAACTAGAAATTTTTAGCACTGTTGACTTCGGAATTTCCAATCATTAAGTTTGGTTTGGTTAATGAACATCGCACTAGAGCTGCACATTGTTCGTTAAACCTTAAATTAAACCTTAGAACGGACACTGCACTGTAACATGCGTACAACAAACGTTGATTCGGTTCTATCTCGAAGGAAAGGCCCGGGAATAATGCCTCGTATTTTTTTAAACATGGTCAGATAACGAGAATAACACCCGAGCTGGTATCCGTACTCGACGCCGTTAAGTTGGGAATTTTGAATCGTTAAGTTGGAAAATTTCTTGTCTCAACACGAAAGGAAAAAAAAGTATTTCTTGTCTGTCGAAACACCTGTTTTGACAATTAATAATTTTTTTTAAATTACGAATTCACGCGGCAAAATTTTATTATTCAACCCTCCGACCATATATTTTAGCGATGGTCCAGCGCTGCGGCTTTAAGCTCCATTTGTTTGTAACAAAAGTATATGAAACGTTGTAAAGCGACGCGGATAGGAAGTTTAATGCAATGCATAAGTTCCATTTCCGTACATATAAGTTAATGTATATAAATTAAAGTAACAAAATTTATCTCTTAATATTATTTATCTCTAATTGAATTACAAAATACGAAATGTGGAGCTTTGTGTGGTGGCGATTCAGTTGAAAATTTGAGATTTTAATAAAGTTATATCTTTAACTGAATTTGTGGAGAGTAGAGAAATTTGGGGGGGGGGGGGGGGATTTGCGCCATTGGGTTTGGGGGGGGGGGGGATGAGCACCCCTGCATATCTGAATCCGGATATAACCAGATTTGAATCCAGATATAGATCTGGCTAGTTCTGGACAAACGAAGATATAGCCAGATCTGAAAACGGGGCAATTTCAGATCTGACTCATCAAATCTGGCCAGATAAGTGGCGTGTGGGCGGACAGTTGTAGCTTAATGCAGTAGCAACAGTCGTAGATTAATAAAGGGCAGTCATGAAATTTAACAAATTTTAATTAAAAATTGGAAGCACACACACCATCGAATGGATTAGGGCAGTGGTTCCCAAAGTGGGTTCCACGAAAAAATTTAAGGGTTCCGCGTGACAAATTTTATTTGATTAAAAAAAATAAGAATGGTGTTTAATATATTCACATTTTCCTCGGAAATTTTACCATTCCATGGATTATGAAAATTTTATTGCATTGAGTTCGGATACACAATTAGAAGCCAAATCTAGAACAGTTTCATTAACAATATTCTGGTCAGATGTATTCGATGAATATCCAAATTTAGCAAAACAGGCTATTCGAATTCTATTGCCGTTTGCAACCACTTATTTGTGTGAAGCTGGGTTTTCAAAATATATTGTAACAAAAACCAAATATCGTAACAGACTTGATGCTGCACCAGATATACGAGTTCCGTTATCAAACCTAGCGCCCAATTTTAAGAGAATCATGGAATCAAAGAAGCAGTTGCATTCTTCACATTAAAGATTTTCCGTTTATTTTAGTTTATGTTTTGTATTTTTATTAATTATTTCTATGATGAATTTTTTTTTTTTAGTTTTGCTTAATTCAATAAAATCTGAAATATTAAAATAATACTTGTTTCATATAATATCAGATATTATATTTTGAAAAGTCGTTGATTAAAAAATATTCAGGGTTCCGCGATCATTGGCAACAAATTTTGGGGTTCCACAACCAAAATAATTTGGGATCCACTGGATTAGGGATATTCGAATTAATATTTGTAGAGTAATGGGGACAGGGTCCTTTTAACACTTTATTGCGGAAAGTCCCGAACACGCATATAGTTGAGATCAATTTTGCCAGTGGAAACGAGGTGTCACGTGATATTTTCTTTTCCGTAGAAACGTCACTTTCGAGGAGACGATTACAAAGAAAGTCATTCCGCCATAGATGGTGCTGTGTTCCAGAAACGGAATGTTGCGCACATTAGGATTTTAATCAATGGATTTGAACAGACATAACCCGTTACCTGTAACGTATATAAATGATTGGGTTGAAGCCGTGGCATGGTAGCATCTGGGTTCCATCATACAACCATAATACCTCCACGTTTTAGAAATAATTTGAAATTCAAATATCGAGCAACCTAAAATAAACGAGGAAATTAAGTTTTAAAAATAAAAATGCAAAAAAAAAATATGAATCGTCCTTCAACTTTAATAATTTATAAAATAAAAACAATATCCGTCCTTGTTTTTTAACAAATTGAAAAATTTTTATAAACTCTAACTCTTTATTATTTAGAGTCGAAAATTAATCAGAATTCCTTAAATTTTTAAAAAATAATTATAATAAAAATTAATTAAAACAGTGTGTCTCATCCACACCAGCATACATTTGAACTCAAACTTTTTCCGTCTTTCATTAACCATGTGGATTTAAATAAATAATAACTTCAAAAATATACTCGGGACTCAATTCTATTTCGATAACAGCTGTTAGCAACGCATCGTTTTTTCAAGCAGGGAAGAAATAAATCGAGTCCAGATCACGTTACCTTTACCACCCAATCAAAGGCTTTCCCCCACAGCGTGTTTTTCCGGATAGCACATGCACAATGCGAAAAATTTTACAAGTCAGTAATTCATTAACTCATTGTTAAAATTAAATAAAACTTACATAACATTAAAGATATTGTTGTAGTCTTTAGGATAGTATAAGTTTTCTTGCATATTGCTAAAAACTTATAGAGCATATACTAAGTTTCAGATTTGGTTTCAGTGTCCTGTTTGATTCCCCGGTCAACGTCATTCAGAATCACGTTGCAAAAGAGGTTTCACTTCGAAAGTTGAATACTGCAGCAAAATTTCAAGCAACATAATTTCTTTGAAAAAAAATTTACATATAAAAAAATTGGTCGAACTTTGATTTGAAGCTTACACTTCAAGAGTTCCAAATAAAAAAATTGTCCGGGACATGTATCCAAACCCACGCCATGAGAACTTCATGGTGTTTATACTATGGAATGTGGGCAGCAGTACCAACAGGAATAAAATGCACCGTTTACACACATATCTTAAAATAAATAATCCTCTTATCCAAAGCTATGACAACGGCATTCCCAGCAAAAAAAGTCAGCATAAAACCTTCATCAAAATTTTGAAATTGAAGGTTTTATGCAGGAACACTGAAGTTTTTTTGAAGATCTATAAAATTAAAGGTTTTGTTTCAATGTCCTTCATAAAAACTGCAAAACACCTTCATAAAAACCTGCAAAAAACCTTCAAGTTTTAATCATGAAGGGAAAATGCAGATATTTTAAAGGTTTTATACAGGAAAATTAAAAACTTCAAAAAAAACTGCAGTTTTTTGTTTCAATATACTTTATAAAACCTTCAATTTGACAATTTTGATGAAGGTGTCATGCTGACTTTTTTTGCTGGGTTTTCAAACTAAAATGAAGGATAATATTACCTAAAACAAAATCGTCGGGTTCGGTTGGATTTAAGCCTCCAAACAGGAGAATGCAATCCTCTTCATAATTTAATGAAGATTGTTCTAGTATGTCAAGGAAGTATGGTGCAATATTCCATGGTTGGCTCATGTTTGCTCTGAAAATAAAACAAAAGCGATGTGGTGAAATGATTTCAATATTATCTTAATTTTGCTTAATGATATAAAGAAGAAAAAACGAATGTCTTGAGAAAATTTGTACAAGTTTTTAACGAGAAAAAAATGTATCTATACTCTATTTAAAGAAAAAAAATTGTAAAAATGGTTGAATTTTTAAAATATTTGATACTCACAAGCATTAGTTTATTCTAAAATTAAATTAATGTATTTAAAAAAATCGGGTTTTATGGTAAAGCTGGATTTTAAAAAGAAGTAAAGAGAAATAACAATAAAACTAAAATCAGGTGAATATGTATTTAAACTAAACTACATTTAACAAAACAAATTGCATTAAAATACATGTTCAACATTTTTATTAATTAATGAATAATTTCTTCATAAACAGAGAATTAACAATTAAACCAAGATTTACGGTATCACAGAGCCTTTAATATAAGTTCATTATTGTAGCAATAGAAATATGAATAACCAATAAGGGTCTTTCTTTCTTTCTTTCTACATCATTTAAACTCTTTTCTTTATCTTTCAATTGTACAATTATCATTGAACATAGAGCTACACCTATTTCCTGACGTTTAGATACATGCAGAGTCATTAAGAAAGCTATTTTGCACCACAAGCACTTTTTCTACACTAGTCGGGTGGTCGAGAAGCCCGGTTTGGTAGGAGCATGTGCGAAAAGGCTAGGAGCATGAACCCCAGCAACGACTCCTCATTTCGAGAACTTTTTAAATTTACATCAACGTATTTCCGATGAGTGGAAAGGTGCCCGTCTTCGACGGGTCGAATACCACTTCAAACCACTTTTAAGCTTTAAGCTAGGAGCATGTGCAATAAGAACGGTCGGGGATTCGGTCATGCTGGTGCGTGTGTAGAGGCTGTAAGCGCCGGCATGTGGAAATCTGACATAGCTGTTATTCTACTTAGAGAGTTGTCAGGCCTACCTGAGTAGAAAACTTCCTATAAGGGAAATAGCAGAATGGCATAGCAGTGCCTGCTGATAAATATGATACAGAAGTATACCTATCTGAATTATTTGGTACAGAGTACCTGGATTTGATGGGACCACCACTACAGGAGGGACATTATCGCATCCATAGATTAGAATGCCGGGAAGGGTCCAATACGTCATCCCTTGGAATCTAGTATTGAAGGGATGCCCTGAAGTCCGAGTCCATATTTAGGGACTTTTTAATGAACCCGGTGTTAGCTTTGGACATGTATATGTTTGAATGTATTCGATTTTAAAGTCTTTATTAAATAAATCAAATTAATCTTCCAATTAACTAGGAAATGTGAACATTAACGGCTTTTGAACTTTAACCGTAAAATATACGAGTTTAAGTACCACTGTTCATTCCTGAAGAACTTTGAACTCTTTTAGTAGTACTGTGTTAAGCTGCTAGCTCTCACAAGGCTTCTTTGGAAGTGGATGAAAGCGGACGTTCAACCAAGAAGCTACAACACTAATTACACTTACTTGTATGTTATATTTAATGGAGGCAAATGTCCAGTTAGCCCGATGTTAGGATCCAAAGACAGAGGTAATTTAGAAAAGTATTGTGATCTCTCAGTATGCTTATTATTTTCATGTGAAGAAGACGTATGGACATTTTCAACTGGTGACGGTCTTGATGAAGAACAAGAACGCATACTGTATGCCTCTGACGAGTTGCCGATTCCTATGAATGTTTGCACAGTAATAGGTGGTATAAATGGTTGATTCTATAAAGAAAGAAAAAACACGTAATTGCAAAGATACACTGTTTTAAAAAAAAGGTAATCTTTTAAGAGGAGCTTGTATTTGTATTTTTGGCTCGTCATTTTTGACGAAGCAGACGTCGCCTGCTGAATGCTCCAATTAAATATTTCGTAAAAATTCAGAAAAAATATTTCGTCGGGTTTTTTTTTTATCACGAAATTTATTACGTCAAAATTGAGGAAGGCTTCAAATGGAAATCGGTGACTCTTACTCGAACTTGAAATCTCTTGGTGAAGGCTCGGCGCTAACGATCAGGGCAGAATTTTCTTCGTGAATTGTGGCAGTATGTAAAAAACAAAACTATAGATCCGAATAAGCTGATATCACAGAAAAGGAATCGGAGTAAATTGCTTTCAATAAAAATTTGAAGATTTTGTCAAAAGTCAAGTGATTCAATCACGAAAAGATTGTCAAAATTGAAGTCTTTGTTATTGCAGAATGCTTAAAAATGAGAGTACTATTTCTGAGAGAGTAGAACTTTAAAATTTCCGTAGAACTTTGTTTAAAAAATCCTACATGACCATTTTCAAATCTATGCGATGTTTAGGTCGTATATTATGTCTACATTGTGTCTTGTAACCAGCCCAAGTTACAGCACATATACACTGTTAAAAATAGGTACTAAAAAATCGATCGGGATCGATATATTATTCTAAACAATTAGGGATCTTAAAATTTAAATTTGTTCTTTAAATTTATTTAAAAAAATAGGGAGTGATATTATTAGTTAATGACTGATATTGTTAACGAGTTCATAAAAAATAAATGATAACTGTTATTGCCTCGATATTTATATTCTAAAGTATTCCTGTTTAATTGAATAAAAGTTAATAAGTTTTAAAAAAAAGAGGGGGCGGGGTGGGGGAGGAGTTTCCTAAAGAAATCATTTGCTCACACTGAACCACCCACATAAAAAATCTATACCTACGTGCCAGGCTGCACAGTGGGCTATTGGCGACGGTTCGGGGATATCTCGAAGGAATGACCCGGGAACAATGCCTCGTGTTTTTGAAGCATGGTCTAATAAGGACTATCGTGTGAAGGATTGTTTAATGTTACCAAAAATGGTGGCTTTTGATTCCCAGCGTTCTGTCCTTTTCCTCAAGATGCTTACTCAATACACGTCAATGGAATAAAGTTTATACACATTTATTTAAATGGGTCAAAGTCAAGCATATTGTGGGACTCTGCCAAGGCGTCTAAATCAAAGTCGCCGAGTACGATTTCAATTTAATTCGGCAACCTTGGGCATTATTTGTGCGGTTTTACCATGAATGCGCAAATTTGAATTGTCTTTTAAATGAACTATCGCCCAAATAACATCAGGTAAGTTTTTTATTTCGCATCTCTTATAGGTTTAACTTTCAGCAAGTAGCTCCACCCACTTATTTACGAGACATCCATATTTCATCCTAAGCTTTTGGCGCCAAAGTTGGCTATGAAAATTGATTTGGCGGAGTGTTCTTGTATTCTTAGTTTAATAAATCACATTTAGATTGGCCCGTGACATTATATATTTACCAACACTAAAATTAAAATATTTAGGAAATAATCTTACCATATACCTCTTGCATTTCTTAGAACATGTCATTATTTATTAAAAAAAATCCTAATTATTCGTAAAGGTATCAGAGCATTTGTTTAATATTTCATTTAAAGTATGTCAAATTAACGATAACCATTTTCAAAATCAAACTTGTTTACATTTCCACCATGGATATAACTTTATAAACATGTTGCCAATATTTAAAAACAAATTAAACATATATTAAAGATATGTAAGTAAATCTTTAATTAGTTGCATCGAATAATTACTAACGAATAACAGTATAATACATAGTTTCGTTGCATGACTTCATGGGCCGCAATTGGAACTTTCCGGTTTGTATAACCGAATAGAAATTTATAATTGTTGCGAGAAACTTATTTAAAATCAAGTATATGGGGTATTAGGATAGCAACTCTATGTCTGGCCCATTCCAAAACTATACGTCTGAGGCAAATAGCAAGATTGACATAAATTTGTGGTCGTTTGATGGGAAATTAAGCGCCAATGCGTGTAAAATCCTGAATAAAGCAAATGTACCGGACGTGAGTGGGAAAACCCGCTGAGTCAGCCGCAACTGCTGGAAGACCTTACTCCTGTTGGTGAGGTATTCGTTGGTTAAAGTTCTTCACGTAAAACCCTTCCGGCCGTGCTGCGGCACAGCCACAACCTAATTAAATCTATATTCTGAGTAGTATTTATATTGAATTATGCGCATTTTTATAGGGAAATTTAAGAATTCGGTGTTGATTTAGTTTGTGGGAAAAAAATTTAGTTGATAATTCTTAATTTGCGATATTATTTAATAACCTAACTTCCTTAACACAGACAGGCTATAGAAAAGTTGACTTTTACCATCCGTTATGCTCTCCATGTATTAGCAGGGACCGACTTACAAGCTTAGGGGCCCAGGGCAAAAGAACATTCGGGGCCCCTCGACGTAATTCAAAATAAAACTGCTAAATTTATGCACAAGCACACAATTCAAAATGACATAAAATATATCAGTCAGCTTTAATGCAAATATAGTTTTTTTAAACTACTAATTTTCTTCTTTTGAGAATTTGAATTAACGTTAACGATCAATACTGCAACAGAGTTTTATCATACGTTTCTAGTTCTGTTCTTTCTTCCTTTTTAGCTTTATTGTAGTTGAGCCAGATTTGTATATCCTACCCATTTTATAGCTAGCAAATCCCTGATGATTACAATATTAGGAAATTTGGTATAGGAAAAAAGTATCCGTAAACGACAAATCTACGTGCGATTAGTAAACACAGCTTGTTTATGGTCTTGTACCTTGGTCATTAATTTAATTTTACTAGTGATCCAAAGCGCATATTTTTGAAAAACGCGGTGCAAAAGATGACATACATCATGAACGCGCTGAAAAGTGAAATTGATTTAATTAGGTAAAATAATATAAGTTTTGAAAAACAATTGACGATTGATTAAAATTTTTTTTTTTAAATATTGATGAAAATAAATTTAATTGATTTTTAAAAAATTCGTTAGTAAATTTATTTTTAACTTTTTCACATATATTTAGCATTAAATCATTTTTGGGGGCCCTTTAAAATGGGGCCCTGGGCAAGTGCCCCGAATGCCCTCCCGTAAATCAGTCTCTGTGTATTAGATAGACGATTATAGCATCTATGGACATTACTTCATATGATTTGTATAGATCAATTGATTTAAATATTTGTTCTCAATATGCAATCTTTTATGAATTCATAGCAAATCACTACACAAATTCCATATAAAAATTATTTTAACGAATAAACTGTACAACACGGTGCACACAACATCTAAGGAATCGACACCAACTTAAACTTGTTGACTTGCACTACTCAACCTTCCGTTTCATGTTTGATTTCCGTGTCTAGGTAATGCTGATGCACCATTCTCGTGGAAGAAGTTTCACTTACAAAATTAAGTGAAATTGGCGTAAACCGTGATACCACGATATCACGGCTTAAGCGACGATATATAGGAAGACAAGAATATGGGTAGAGGAAGACTTGTTTTTATATAAAAACAAATGTAAGCAAGGGTAAATATCAGAATAAAAGTAAAACACACACTGTAAAAAAAATCCAGTAAAATTACGGATTTTTGCCCGTCAGAAAAAGTTCTGGCCAAATACCCGTAAATTAATGGTATAGCCCGTAAAATTCCTGCACGTTAAATAACTGCAAATGCCGTAAAATTCCTGCCCGTAATTTAAAAATGAATGAGTGTAAAATTATAATTCAGCCCGTATAATTCCTGCCCGTTAAATAACTACAAATGCCGTAAAATAATTATGTCACCAGCAAAATTCTTGCCCGTAATTTAAACATGAATATATTTTGCAAAATCCTATAACCGGGAAATAACAAAGGTTGTAACAAGCATGCAAGTTAATAAAAATGCTAATCCTTACAAGGCTTGAAAAAATAAAATAGACTAGCTGTTTGACCCTGCATTGCTGGAGAAGCCGTCATAGAAGGCATATTAAAAAACAAAAAGAATGGCTCACGCCGGGACTCGAACCTATTGCTCCGAAGTCCAGCACACTATCAACAAAACTACAAAAGAACGTTTTAGCTAGATCTTGGAAATAATGTTGTAAGATGTTTTTTTATGTAATTATTTTAAATATATTTGTTAAGCCGTTCATATTTATGTGATGAACGTACGATTTGCCAGTGCTCCAGGAAATTCTCTTTCTTTTGATATCTCTCTTGTTAATATTCATCGCGTGTAAGAGACGACGTAAAAGGGATATTTACTACATAAATAATATATATGATGATGATAGTTTGTACACAATGTATTAACTCATTAAAATATATCAAACCCCTTCTTTTTTTATTTCTGCTGTAATTTTATTATCAAATTTCTGCAATAATTTTCTACTTGCAAATAAAGTTCTACATTCCTCTAAATACTTTTAGGTCGTCTTACATTCGGTATTATCATAACCATATGCTTAGCATCGAATGTTGTATGAAGAGAGAAAATTGGTTTAATAAAATTGAATGTATTGGCTATGCTGTTTATTTCATACTCTACAATACTATTTGGGCTTCTTCATATTAATTCACAAGATTCTGCTGCAAGTGAGTAAATGAGGAACTCTTATCTTAAAAAAAGATAACAAATCTTTAAAAAAAAGATAGATTTCAAAATGTGTACTAAAAAACAAACTATACTAAAAACGTAACCACAGGATATTTTTATATTATTTACATATCACAAAATCTCGCTACTATTAATCAGATAATACAAAGCAAGCAATCAAATAATTTACAATAAAGGGATATAATATAAGGTATTATTCTGGAATTATAGCAATAAAGATATTAACCTGGTTTTACTGCTGACAATTCTTTTTGTAAATTTCCCTATTCAGGATAAAATATTTATTAATATTCAGCAATAAATAAGTCAATAACGAATTTAAAAAAATAACAAGTTAAAAAAAGTTACAGATATTGCAATAATTCAATCACAATGTGATCAAATATCCCAACAATACTTATTTGCAACATGACATTATCAAACATGTAAATAAAATTATATGTTTAGAATTTCGCATAATTTTATGTATAAAAGAATATTGTTTGCAATTTTGTGAAACAAGTCAGTTTTTTAACAAATGCAATGCAAAACCTTCTACATTTAATCACTGCACCACACATTTTATTGTCTATTGTAACATACTTAACTTTAAATTCGTTTAACATTGAAACTACTGGTTTGGTTTGGTTAATTAACGTCGCACTAGAGCTGCACAGTGAGCTATTGGCGATCGTTCGGGGCCTATCTTGAATGAAAGACCCGGAGACGATGCCTCGTATTTTTGAAGCATGGTCAGATGACGAGACAACACCTGAGCTGGCACCCAACGCCTTCAATAGACGTCGGGACTTCGAACCCCGATCAGATTTATCGTGCATCAGTCCCGTATACATACCATTTTTGCAGATATTTTGGACGACATTTCTAGTATTTCGTAGCGAAGCTGACAACCCTCCAATCACAAGATCACTAATTTTTTTTTACTTTTCTTTGTCAAGTTCATTGCATAGGATCGAACCAGGAATCCTCGGATTCCCAGCTGACGTCTTTAACCACTCGACAAGGAGGCCCCTGAAACTACTGAAAGGACGAAAATGGAAATTAAATCAAGATTCTCTCCAGTTAAACCATATACTTTAGTTGACTGTGAATTTCATTCACCGAACGAGGCAAATTAAATGTAAAACAGAATGTTCTTATTTTTGAAAAGTATACAATTGAACAGACAATTCACCATTTCAATCAAGATAAATTAAACAAACATTTTATTTTTTGGAAATTATTTTCAAATATGAAATAAAACAATGTTTTAGACATTTACTTGATAGTTTCTTAGGAAAAAAAAATCTGAATTGTAAGGTATTGCGCAGCTGAAAGAATCTGATTATTGCTATAAAAGTAAATAATTTCATTTTTAGTAATATGGATGTTCAAAATTTGGTTTGAAAATATTTTAACCTAAAATGAAAATGCAGAATTACTTCAAAGAAATATTTTATTTACAATATTTACATTTAGAAAATAAAGCATACATATTTACACAACTATGTATTTTCTAGAATACAGATACACAAGATCCAGTGCTCCTGTTGATTGGTAAATCAAACACAAATTGTAAGCTATTTCACGACGTAGGTCAAAAGTATCCTAAAAACATATATAAAAAAGAGGATTGAATAATGTAAGTAAATATTTTTTTTATTTAAACTATTATATTATTAGTTAGTGATATTTTTATAAACTTTTATAAAATTTGTTTGTTCTCAAAATATATTTCTTAAACAAATTAATAACTATATTTGATTGCAGTTGAGAATTTTTAGATCGCATTTGAAAATGAATTGCATTTCTTGTATAGAACAATATTTCATATAGTTTTAAATGTCGAAATCTTAATTTTACGTGACAAATATGAAGAAAAATAAAATAAAAGTAAAAATAAAAGAATTTATTGAAGTGAAATAATTAAATATAAATTGATATAATCAACAAATTATATTTTATTTAAATAGAATCACTCAAAATATATCAACAATTGTATAAAAAAATTAATGATTTAGTCCAAGTTAGAAAGCATACTTTGACTTATGCTTGCTGAAACAATTGTATAACTATAAAAAATCACAGCATCGTATATATAAACAATACAAATGAATAATCATCAGTAATAATTATAAGTAGACAAGTGGGATAATAAGTTAATTTTTCAAAGATGATGATTTCAGGATAATATCATATAAAATACAAAAATGTATTGTTTTCCACAAAAGTGTTTGATTTTTATGCGAGTTCTGTTGTCATAGATACAAGTGAGCACAAATGCAAAAGCAGCTTTATTGACCAAAAAGCTTTTTAAAGTAAATTGCAAAAACTATCAAAACACAGCTGTCGTTAATAAAAAAAAATAATGAAGAAAAAATACAATTTTTTTTTCTAAAATATGTAAGTTCTCTGATTGATGAATAATTTAAATCTAAATTTAAACAATAATTTTTAAATCCGTTTTAGAAAGTTAAAAATTATTCTCCAAATGTCGTTAAAATAAAAAATCAGATAGGTTTACAAAAACCTTGAGCTCACAAATGTACAATTAGGCAAAAAGGGGACACAACTGTAGCAAATCTGAGAAGCCTTGATAAAAAGTATAAGATTGTCATTTTGAACAAAATGATAAAATTAAATTTTGAATACAGAAATAATTAAGACTTGCGCTAACAACTTGAAATGCACAAATCTTTTGTATTAAAGAATGTATTTAATGTTTCATTATGCATATGTTTTTCTCATTTTGCATGGGGTAATAAATCTTAGAGAGGGCCATAAAATTTTAAATGAATTTTTTTTTGCAGGAAGTTGTTAAAACTTGCCATCCTACAATTGTAGTATTTTTACAGATTTAGAATGTTATGACGATGTTGTCTTTTAAAATCAATTTTCCATGATTTAGTTTAACTTTAAACTAAACTGAGTACATAAATATACCCGATCTTACCTTGTCAGGTCCAGTGATAAGGAGAGGGGCAAATAGAGCTTTCTTATAGTAATGAATAGCAGCCTCTTTCAATCCTTTATTGATGAAAGCAAATACAATCGATTAGAAATGACAAAAATATTATATACATTGTTATATAAAACTCAACAGTCAGTTTAAGATTTTATTCAAACATTATTTACCTAACTGATGCAATGCTCGACCGATGTTGTAAAAAGTTTCTTGATTATCACCTTTCATTTTCAAATATCTACCCAGAAAAGCAAATCCCTAAAGAGAAAATTAAAGTATATTTATTATACATAAGCCACAAAACAAGCCTGGTTTTATTTGCAATATTACGATTAGTCCATGCAATTTTTTGATAAGGTAATATACATGTATTGTTATCAAAGGAAGTTTAAAGAAAAAAAAAATGTTGATATTGATAAATTAAAAGTATTTAATTTATACATAACACAATACTTTATTTTCCATTTAATATTTAACCTATATGTAATTGAAATGTGGTCTACATCTATCAATCAGGCTTTAGTCCTTCACAATCTTAATGATTGGGAAATTTTAATGTTATTGTAGAGATACACAATGGGCTACAAATAACCATTAATGATCTATCCCAAATTGATGACATGGGTTATAATTTTAAACCTTGAAGAGAAACAGGAACCCCAGTTTTTAAACTTCGCTACAACCAAATGGACATATGGATGCAATAATTGAACTCACAACTCTCTGATTCTGAGTTCGGCAATCTTCTAATCAGGCCATAGCAGGCCAACAATTTTAATGTAAATACTAACAATGCTTCTAGACACACTCTAAATTTGGACCCAATTAATTTGTAATTTAGCTTCTCCTAAAATTTTTACAAAACAGCCACTGGTAACAGTTCAGTATTCATAAAAAAAGAAAATAAATGAAATTGAATATTGAACAGTAATCTAAAAACTATGAGCATTTTCTAAAAGAATTGAATTTCTTCCAAGCAGTGCTTCGTAATTGTTTTATTTTTATTTGTTTTGGGGTACTGCAAGGTTTAAGCTACACGGGGTCATGAAGCTGGAAAATATTTACAGATAAAAGTGTCTTGAGAGTGTGTGTTTACGAAAACTGATATTCATTCATTATTAAACTTAACATTTACTTATAACTTCAAATTTCATTAAACTACAATTTTTCTAAGTTATAATTCTAAGAGCAGAGTGTCTGTTTATCCCGAAAATTTACTCAAAGGAGGATTTTAGGCCCTCCCTGCTCTCAAGCCATTGGTTCAATTCAAGTTCATCAATAGTTTATGTGCATAGGGGGCTGACTGTGGTAAAAGCTTGAAAGAGAGGATAAAGGCTGCATCTTTTATGATGTTATGTGGATTACCACAAGTATATAACATTTATAAATAAACAATTAAAAAACTATTTTTTAATAAGTTACAGTGAAACATGAATAAACATAAACAGGGTGGCAACAACATTCTGGAAAAAAAGTTCCCTGATATTTCCCCAATTTCCATGATGGTGTCAAAAAAATTTCCCTGATTTTACAATTACATTAAGAAATGTTGCAATACATGCTTTGTATAGAAACAAAGTATCCACACTACAATGATCCAATAAATGTATTGCATTTTAAACGAAACATTATAAACAATACTTATTGACAGTTAAAATAATAATTTAATTAATCAATACATCCCCTATTCATTAGCCCCTCACATGTTGCTTACAATTCAAGGTCCAACGCACTTTGCTTTTGCTTCTCCCTCCAGCAGTGGTTCACATTTTTACAAAAATAAAACTGAAAATATGAAAATGCTCATTAAACTTGCTTTTTTTTAACATTCTTATTCAGAACAAAAGGGAATATTGACAATTAAATTATCCAGAATTGAGGTCATAACAGAAACGATACTTGCCGTTTTAATGATCCAAATTTGAAAAATTCTTTGATTTTTTTGCGAAATATTTGAAAAATTCCCGATTTTTCCAGAATTAAATATTTTCATGATTTCCAGGTTATGTTACCACCCTGATAAATGACTTTATCACCCTGTAACAAGATTGTTTAAAAATACACATTAATTGAACGAACTTACCTGGATGGTTAATAAATGTCGTTTCGTAGCAAATTTTTGGCAAGCCATGTGGATGAAGGTGATACCAACACAAAATACAACAAAAGGATCGTTCGGATGCTCTTTAAGTATGCACATATATTCTCCTAAATTAGATTAAAAAAATTAGGAAAAATGTGAAGCATTTAATAAATATAATTTAATAGTAACAACTCTGTCTCTGTAACCAAATATTCGCTGTCATATAACAACTATAATTTCAAAATATTCTATTATTACGAAATTGTTTGTGTTAACATCATTATTAGTGGATAGAAAGTATGTAACGATATTGAAAAAAAAAATAGATAAGGTTAAACAAGAGTAGCAACAAAAAAGAAAGCTTAATATATGTTGGAGAGTCTAGAGTGCAGATCAAAGAAATTTATTAAATGTTTGTTACCAAAATTTTAATTTAATTTTTACTTAAAATTTTGAGTTTTATATTAAAAAAAAAGTACTATCATTAAAATAGCAAGTCTTTTATTTTAATAATATGAAGGGAAAAAAACGTTGGTTTATTAACAAATTAATATTTTTTGAATGATTTTTAAAGACATTTTAATTTCCAACATCAAGGTTACTGCTATCCTTCATTAGAAATAAAGATATATTATTAACTGATGCCAAATATTGTATTATAATAATTTTCATATCCCGGTAAAATGCTTCCTATATTTGTCTATGCATGACTAGTTTTTTCGGAAATACACATAAATTTTAAATTCATAAAACATTTTATGTTGAAACACTTTTCAAATGTAAAGCATCAATGAAAGTTTTGAGAGACATATCTAATAAAATAATTAAAATTTATATCTATTAAAAAAACATTTATTGGATATATAAATTAAATTCTTTGGCGCTAAAAACGACTCTGATATTTTATTCATCGCACAGAAGGTTAAACATAACTGAGTTTTGATAATGTGTATAATTTTTAGACAAAACAATCAGTTCATTTAAAAAAAAAAGGTAGTTCTAAAAATATCATTAAACAACAGCAATTTCATCTATCAGAATACACAAGTCATTATGTTATATTTTATATAACTTACCTAAAGCATGTTTGTATGTGCCAGATATCATAGCATTATGACCATTAAGGTAACCTAAAGCTAGATGGTCTTGATGCTATAAAGAATTACAAATATTTATAAAGTTGGAATAAAAAATAAAATATAGTCACTATATTTTATGTACTAAAATACAAATACAACGTTAAAAGTATGCAATAAAAATACATGAAACCTATACATGTTTCGGGGGACACATCTCCCTTCATCAGAAGAAAATGAAAAGTCTGTGTGCACAATAATAAAAAAAAGATTTTTTTTTCATTTTATTGTGCACACAGACTTTTCTGCTGATGTGTCCCCCGAAACATGTATAGATTTCATATATTTTGAATGTTGTATTTGTATCTTAATATTCTTAATACAATGTTCTATATCAGGATTTCCACTCATTTTTAAAAATAAAAAATAATGAGTTTTTAAAAACAAAAACAAGTTTTTAAGGACCCTTTTTTTTATCGCGCTGTTTCTGAAGTAAGAAAAATTAAACAAATTATGACAACAATCAACTTTCATATTAAATTAAAAAGGACTTTTTAAATGCAATGCTATGTTTAAAAGGTATCTTAACAGAACCTCATCCTTTGACTTCCAAGTTATTACTTTTTTAATTCGTTTATAATCTAGTTTGATTTTTTCACCAACTGTTAATATGCATTTAAAAACAATAATAAATGCAATGCACTAACTTATTATTGAAGCGAGAAAATAAATATTATTCGAGCATCTCATGTAAAAAACAGCCACAAGTTATAAATTGTTCATGTAAGTGAAATAAACTGAGAGCAAGAAATTTTAAAAGAACTACTAAATAAAAAATTAATGTTTTTTTGGCAGGAGAAAAAAAAAAAATGTAAGGACTCTTGGCCAAAATTAAGGACTTTAAAGGGCTCTTAAAAAAGCAAACCAAAAATAAGGAGTTCTTAAGGACCAGTGGGAACCCTGTATATGACAAGTTTCTATCTTATATTTTATGTACTATAAAAAAATCTGACAATTATTTTACACAATATAAATGAGTAAGAACATACCTTCATCATAAGACGAATGCAAAAGCGGTTATGCCTGTTTTCCTGACTGCGTGTCACAATGAGACTGAATAAATTCCAGGCTTTATTTTTATTCAGATGCTAAAAATAAAATAATAAAAGTTGCGAATCTTTTTCAAGGGATTAAAATAAAAATTTTAATTTAAAGAATTACCTTCAAGACAAGATCTCGCACCAACTGGTAAGTATAATGGTGACTGTCATTATAAAAACAGCTAAGCAGGGCTTGAAACTCTAAATCCTATAAAATTTAAAATGTCTATTACAAATGAACTTTACAACTCATAATTTATTGGAATTTTAAGCACGGGTTGATATTTAAAGGGTGGTTAAAATGAATGGAATAACTGCATTACTTACCTTTGCATACTCCGGCTGTTTCATAAATGTGTGAGACGACAAAGTTGCAAGGGATATGTTTTGTAGCTCTTCATAGCGTTTTTGTTCCATGAGTTTCTTAGATACCTAAAAGATATAACTGACTATAGAGAAAACTGACATTAGCATTTGAACAAATATGAAACACAAATTCAATGTAATCTAAATTATATCATAGCAAAACAATGAAGCTACTTTGAAGGTGTTTAAAAGAAGGAAATTAAGACATCCATTAAAACAATTTTCAAATTATCCCTCCCCTCCAGTTTAGGTGCCTTTCTTTTTCTCTATATACCTTTTGCGTTTGATGAAAAAGCTGGAATATGGAGTATTTGGTTCAAATACAAAATTTCAATATGCCACATTTAAAGCAACAGTTTTTTTAAAAAGTTTGATTGTTTTACAAAATTAAATATAATATAATAAAGTTTTTATTTACATAAACAATGGTAATATATAAATTGCATAAATAAATAGTTTAAATACTTATATGAATTGTTTTATTTCAAATTTTACAATCCAGAAATTTTATAGAATACAAGGCCAATTTTGGTAAAGTGTGCAATTTATTTTGGATAAATGTAGATACTTCCATTACGAATTTTATACAGTACACAGCCGTTCTCCAGAATGTCCCATGTGAATTAGGCAAAGCATAGTACAGGAAGGTATATCGGATTTAGGTTTATAGGCCGCCATCAGTAGAAGTTATTGAATTCAAATTTGTTTCAATATTAAATTAACTTTTGTTCTAATTTACCATTAATAACTTAACTTATTTTACAGGTGTGTCAAATCATATGTTTTGTGTGTGATACCATTATGTTTCTGAATCAGTCAGAAGGAACCAAGCAAGTAGGAATGAAGAAAAATAATTAACTTTATGTTTTACTCAACATACAGAGTTATTTTACACTTTTCTAGACAGGGGTGGAGGGTTGCATAGAACACCTATGAATTCTACATATTACCTGGTTTTATACTTCACCTATATTGTTAAAAATTCATCTTAAAAATACAAACACAACATACTTTTTTGAAAATCTCCCACATTTCCGGTACTGGAACACTTTTGCCAATGAATTCAGGAGAATGCCCTTTAGCTGAAGGTATTGAAAATATTACATAAATTAAGGATTCAATATATATGTTTAATTGAATGCTTTGTTAAATACGCACTGTAAATATAAGAAAATAAAATACAAGGAATAAACAGAATTTTTCATGGAATTCATTCAATAAGGTACAAGTTGGAAATTATTTAAAGCAAAAACAATAAAATATATATTATGTTAACAAATTTAAAATAATAATAATAATTAACAAATATTTTATTAAAAAATTTCAGCTGCAGTTATACAACAAAATAAATTAAAATAGTTGATAATCATTGGAACTTACATTGAAGTTTCATTTCTCTTAAACTTTCAACCCTTCTCTTACATGTTTGATTGACGATAACAGCTAAAATATAATAATAGATTAACATTAAAAATATTATAAGTATAAAGTAAATATATCTTCAACAAAAGCACAACTTCAACTAAATAAGGCGAAAATATATATCCATCAAAGAATCACAATGACTTAAAATGAATCACTTGAAAATATTCCAATGTCGCCATTAAAACAAAGAACTGTTGAGTTCTCCACAATTTCTGTAAACAGTAGTTAAATCTCTGTTAATTTCTTCAAATCGAAAGAGTTATTTTTACTTTGAGTAAAACAAACCATGTTAAAGTTCAAAAATGATAAAAAGTAAATTTTTTTAATGAAATGTTTTTTATTTTTTTTAATATTTAAATAATTTAATTTCACCAACATGAATAAAGGTGTTCAGCTGGTAATCAGAGGATTGCTAGTTCCAGCCTGTGCGATGGACTTGACAAATAAAGTAGGGATCTTGTGATCGGAGGGATTCGCTTCAAAAATACTAGAAAGTCGTCCAGAACATCCAACAAATTATACTGGTGTGTATATGGGACTAATGCACAATAAATCTGATCAGGGTCCAATGTTCAACTTATTGAGGTTGCGTTGGGTGTTGTCCTTGTCATCGGACCATGGTTAAAATAATACGAGCCATGTTCCAGGATCTCTCTCATGAGATGGGCCACGAACCGTCCCCAAAGCCCAATGTGCAGCTCTAGTGGGACATCAATAAACCAAATCAACCATTCTTTTGGGGAATTTGTTTTTGGGCATTAGGGGTTAACTATCATAAAATAAATAAGAACATGACTGAAAATATATGAAACACAAGTGTTAAAATTAAAATTGTTTTAATTAAACTAACTATTAAATTCTTCTTCTGTTTCTAACAAATAGCAATGGCTGTACTGAAGCAACGTTCCAGCTTGAATGTACTCCTCCCAACACCCTTCAGCTTCCAGAAGCTTACATCTTTGATATAAAGCTTCGATTCCCTAAAATAATTTGATAAATTAAAAATTTGTGATAATTCTAAACAGTATAAGTGAATTGTTGCATTCTAAAGGTTTTTGAAAATGACATGAGTAACTTGAAGTCTGATTCCTGAGTTGATTAAATTATGTAAATCTGTACACTTATATTTGAAAAAGCATTTGCTTATAATTTAAAAAAATGTATTTGCAAAAATATACATATTTAAAAAAAAAAAAATTTGTTTTACAAAGACGTATACTGCCTATATTGATATCAAACCAAACACTCAGTTTCTTCAAAACTTACACAACAAAATAGTAAATTTAAAAAAAGTTTTATCTGAATTTTTTTTTTACAGAATATAAGACTAAAACGAAAAAGTATATACAAATAAACAAAACAAAAGAACCCAAGAAATCATAGATTCATTTCATAATTCCTAACATTATATTTAAAATATATATAAAATATCTTTTGAAATATAAACGTTTCGTATTCTAATATAAATCTCATTTGTGATATGCAAACAAGTTATATATAATGGAGAATTTGGAGATTCAATAAGATAAAACTCAAATGAACTTACCATAATTGTTCCTTCTCCCCCTTCTTCATATTCTAAAACAACATAAATTAAAAATTAATGTAAATGAGAACATATAAAGTGGAAGTAGAATCTCAGACAAACAATGTCAATGCTATGTGCACAGATATGGTAAGTGTATTTTATTTATGTATTTATTACATTTGTCCTCTGTATCTTCCCGAGACCTGCCATCCAAGAAAATGGATGTTTTAGTTTTTCCTCCTATTGCAAGAGATTTTATTATTGCAAAAAAAACTGGAGTGGCATCAAAAATGATGAATCGGAAAAAAACTTTTTAGTTTTTGGAATCTGGCAACAGTTGTTTGTTTACAATATGGCGAAGTATGCGAGTCAAGTAGGAAATGGATGGAAAGTTCTGATTTTCATATTTTTTATTAATGTAAATGAACTACTAATTGAACTTTGCAAATTTTATTAAATTTTTCTACAATGTTTATGACTTCAATGTGTATTCAAATGGATGTGCTTTTCCAGGAAAATATAAATTAAAAAATTTATAGTTTTTTTTAAAAAAAGACCATAATTTTTGATGCCCATTTATTCAGAAATATTAATAATTAGTAATTTAATGTATATATTTTATTTTCCTCAGATCTCGGGAGGATAAAACCCACTCAATAACTATTTTTTATCAAAAAGAATTAAACTTTGTCAAAAAAGAATACCTTGACGCAAGACATTTGCAGCTTCCTCAATTTTCCCCATTCCCGTAAGTATATTTGAAAGTGCTAAACGGGCCTCTTGATAAGTAGGGGCCATTTCAATAACTTTCTGGTATGCAGTCATGGCTTCTTCAATAGTGTTCAGTGCACGCAGGCAGTCAGCAAACTTCATCCAAACAGCAGGCTGTAACATGGCAAAATATAATATTGAAACTTTCACACATATATTCCCTTAATGATTAAATTAAATAATTATAACATTGAGGGTGCTCCATAATGGATGAGTAAAAAATGAAATTCAAATTTAAGTTTCTAAGGAACAGTTTTGAATTTAAAGGAATATTCGATGTTGGCACATTTTTTAAGTATTAACTTTATAGGTATTTTTTTTATTGATCTATTCTTTAAAAAAATAATTATAACTTTAAACAATTAACCTATTTGAATGATTGTTAAAAAATGCTAGGTAGTTGGTATTTTTTTAATTAATATAAAAGACTAATTTTATGCTAAATGAAAGTTTTAATAATTTTATATAATGCATATTTTGTAAGATAGCTTTTTAACTTTGAAAGAAATTAAAGAAAAAAATTCTCAAGTGTTTTTGAAAATTGTCTGAAGATAGTTTCACATACATGTCTTAAAAGATGAGGTCTTTTAAATTTGAATTTTTCCATTGAAAATCTGTTACATTGTAAGACCTCAAAAGAACTAAATTTAAAATTCTTCCAATTTTTTATCTTAAGAAAATTTATAATTTCTCTAAACTAAAAATCTGGTTATGTCTCAGAAAGTTAAATGTGCATTATGTAAACTTGTTTAGATTACACGAAAACAATGATCTAATTTATTTAACATACCAAATCATAAGAAGCAACATACCAAATCATAAGAAGATGTAGAAAGAAGTAAAATCAGAAGTGGTTTTGCCAATTGATATTCCTGGATTTCCATGAAGGCTTCAGCTACATCAAGAAATAGATCACCAATTTCTTCTGGATTTTCCTGTTGTAACAACTCAAGCAGAGGCTATAAACAAAAATTCCATTTTAAAATGAGCATACACAACTTTATGCATTAGTAATACAACAAATTCTCCTTAAAAAACAACTGTAGTGTCCCTACTGATAATTTTAATCATTTTATCATAAGTTAAATTTTATTGTTTAGTCATTATTAACTAAATTCATTTATCGCTTTACAATAACAGGACCATAAGTTTTCAGTATAATTGGTTAAATATTTCTATGAACAACAATTTGTCGGTTTCCATTGGAACATGATTTCTTTTGTTAATGAAAGATGCAATTGAGTTGTCACCCAATGCTAACTTAAACCTAAGGAACAATACTAAACTAAACTGAATAAAGATATGGTTTCAAATTCATTGAGCTGGGTGAATGAACCTGAGTATTGGAAGAATGTTCTAATGAGGAAATATTAAGTGAATAATCACAATTCTAACAATAATTCTAATGACATTTAAAAAGAACCAATTAAAAAAATTTGCCAAAAGGCCACCTATACGTGAGCCACATCATATTCCAATTTTTTTTACACATATTTATTTTAAACTGGCATGGTGCTGAAGAATTTATTAAAAAATGTTGTAAATAAATAAGAGAGTTCAGACTTTTCAGAATTCACAATCATTTAATTTTCTAGTAATTTTTTCTCTCAACTATTCATTTATACATTTGTATATACTATGTTATACATTTGTATATAGTATAGTATACATTTGTATACAGTATGTTATACATTTGTATATAGTATGTTATACATTTGTATATAGTATGTTATACATTTGTATATAGTATGTTATACATTTTAATTATATATTTTTGTTTGATCAAATTTGTTATAATCATCTCTGCTTGTTCCACTGAGCTAAAATAATAATTGACACTGGAGCAAGGACTAAGCTTGCATGACTACTTTACACCTTTTTGAGCAAAGGTAGGAAAAATTGTCTTTGCGAACAGGTTTGCATAGACTTATAAACGCATTTATGGCTTTCAAAAATACATTAAATGTTACACATTTAGTGTTTTTCCATACCAACTTTGTTACTTGAAAGAAAAAGAAGACAAAAGGCATCAAAATAACCAGTTTTAAGCTATTTTGTGACATCAAGCAAGACTCTTGCATAGGCAAGGTAGAATTTTTTCTCAAACTTTCTTCGGAATTGTATGCATTCACACGGTGAAGTACATTGTCGCTCAATGGGAGTTCTCACTGCATTGTTTATATTATTTTAACTTAGTGGGCTGATCCCATGTGGGGTTGTTACATCGAGTCTAATGTACAGATATAAAGGAAAACTTTGTTGTTTTAAAAATTAGATTGCAATTCCTTTGAAAAAAGATTAACAAAATGTACATATAATTAAGATATATAAATAAAAAAAATATTAGAGATAAAAATATAAATACTCATTTACAAAGAACCACTTATTACATTTTTTAAAACTATAAGATAATTAAACATTTAACAAACTGTTACTGTTAAACTTAAAACTTATAAATAAAGTGAAAATTAAATAGATTTAAAATGTACACAATGTAAAAGACTTGCTGCTTTAGAAGCAACTACTTTTCATGTTTAATAACAAACATCATTAAATTACCTGCATGGCTTTTAAAGATTTCAGATGAATAAGGCACAAGAGAAATTTTACTGTTAAATCAATTGGAAGTACTTCAGGAACAATACAGCTAAATTAAATGAAAGTTAAAAAAATATGAGAATCCTTAAATATTTAATTAAAACCACATTAATATTGAATCTAATAAAAATGAAGTGCTTGAAAATAAAATCTAGCCAAGTATAGAAAATCAGTAAATATGAATTTTTACAATTTTATTTTAATTGAAGTTGTCTTTAAAGTGACATTAATGATTATAAAAGGAATATAATCGGAACATTTTTACTTAAACTTTATAAAATTTCTTGATTTTCCCAGTTAAGTTGAAAATTTCAAAGCAGTCATTTTCATTTGCCCAGGTAATTACAGGTTTTGCCTGTTTTCTAGGTGCATGGCAATCCTGCAATCAGTCCCACAGCCATATTTTTTTTCATAACTAATTGGCCCAAGATTAATTATGCATTTGGTATGCATGTTAAAACACAATTTTACATTTAAATACCAAAAGAATGATCTGTAGTAAAACATGGTATACTTTAAATTTGTATGCTAAAAAGAAAAATATAATAAAAAAATATTTCCAACTATTGCATAATATGTACAAGTTTTAGGCATGAGTAGTTAATGTGAAATTATATCACCGTAAATATAATGTCATTAGATAGATTTTGAACACATTTAGCAAAACTTGTGATAAGTAAAATGTGATAAATGACAGCCAGAATTTTTTTTACCTAACAACAGCTTGAAAACTGAGATCATCAAAGTCGTTCAAAGCATCTGCAGAAGTGATGTCTCCCAAAGGCATTTTCAATGTCACTCCACAGTGCTGAACAAATGTCTATAACGGAAAGATGCAAAGATCAGTAATAGATCCATTAATTAAAAAATATTATTATATAATATGTTGTAAAACACTTTAACCTTATTTAGTCAATGTTTACAATGAAACAAATGACAATTTATTATAAAGGATTTTAAGGTTTAGGAAAAAATTATTAGGATCAAATTTTGAATAAAATGTATAGGTGTAATAAAAAACCAGACTGTTGCTTTTAAACTGCTCACATTTAATTTTTTAATGGAAATAGACCTGCTGCACAAAAATAGTATATGCCAATGATAATGTTTAAGTATGTTAAAATTTCACTATATTTTGATATTAGATTAGAGAAAACTGTAGTGTTTCTAAACTTTGATATTTGTAGTTAACATAAAATTATAATTATTTTATTATATGGTTTTATCGTTTTTAGTAAATATTTTAATGTATATAGTTCGAATTGTTAAAATAAAATGTAACCGCATGTTACACAAACAATATGATAGAACTAAATTCTACAACAGTTAACTTTATATATTTAAATAAGTAAAAGTATAAATTTACAAAATACTAAATCATTCCTAAATAAGTTCATCAGTGTTACAATTTTTAATCCTATGGATGGCATTAAATGCTTAACAAATTATTTAAGAACAAAATAAACAATCTTTTTCAACAAAACTAAACTATTCAATAAAATAAATATAATTTTAACTTATAAACATTATATCAAGTAGTACAAAACTATCTAAATACATTTTCAATTGCTGAGTTAAACATATTAATTTAAAACATACGTGGTATACACATAAAACTGAATACTAATACAACTAATATTTAAAATAAACAGTACACATTTTTTAACAAATTTGCAATTGAGAATAAAGTAAAAACGTTTAAAATAGTTCATAAGGAAATGTATTCCAGTTTACAATTGAGATCAAAGTTACAATAGTTAACAACTAATTGTACTCTGTAAGATAAATACCTTAACAGCTGCCTTATAAAACTTTTGGCTTAACTGCAACTCCAAAAGAAAGTTTACATCTAGAAATACACGGTACAATTAGGATGGAAAATTAAACCTAAGAAAAAAAAAAGATTTCTTAAATGGAAGTTCAAATACCTTCTGAAGTAATAAGTGAGGGGAATTTGGAGAATGCAGTCTCCAGAACTTTTACAGCATTAACATCATCATTATTATCATGGTGGACCTGCATTTCAGATAAACAAATTAATTTAATATATATGACAAATTAGGATTTAAGTTGGTTGAATTCAAAGTTAATGGCAGTTGTTAAATGGACTTAAGTTTAAAAAAGGGCCAAAGTTACATTTAAGAATCTATATCCCGTCTCCAGAATCCATGGAGTACAGGCCTTTACAGTAAGAGAGTCAAAGCAAGAAAAGAGATAATTTTCCCCAATTGGGGGAATTTCAAATGCAACACAGGGAATTAGATAAGTGGTAGGGATTTGTCAAGGTGAGAACACACATGATTGGTTGAAGTTTCAGGTGGTTTTCCAAAAGGGAACTAACATTAAATCCCTAGTCTTACACAATCTTAGGCAATAAAGCATTGAGATATTCAAAGTGAAATATATAATTTAAAACAATCATCTGGATACATATTAAAAACATAAAAATGCTTTAAATTTGTTTTTAATAAGGACAGTAATGACATGCAAGTAAAATTGAAGAACAATTATAGTTAATTTAGGTTACAAAAGCATACATAATGCATATTTTTAAAAAAATAATCGCAGTTATATTTTAAAAGAAGATCAGTTAGCATACACAACCAGTGCTATTTTGAATACCTATATCACTTCTACAAAAACCAGTCAATACATTTTAGTTTAGATACAGCATATTCTACGGTATCAGTACTGTTTAAGTACTAGATCAGTATTTAGTTATAGAAGAACAAAAACAATAAAAGTCACAAATATTATAAAATGTAAAAAGGATTAAAAAAAAAAGCATATGTTATAAATGCTAAATAGTGGCACACTTTGAAAGAATACTTATAAGGAACTGTCCCTAGAAAAAAGATAACATACTTATGTTATCTCTCTCAATTATCAATATTTAACAGAAAAAGGTTATTTTAAAGTATCATGTTTTAAATTTGAAATTATCTTTGTTTAAAAAAAATATTCAGAAAGGGTTGAATAATGTAAGTAATGTATGTTAAAAATATACAAAAAAAATCTTAAGTGCCTATTTATTTAAATAATCAATTAAAACCGTTGTGTAGTGTATATGCAAATTCATGTATAATTACTAAAATAATTTTTCAAAAAGTATGAAAATATAGTTAAATACAATCTACATACCTCTGGCATTAGCTAGGAATTTATTTTAGGGCCAGATTATACTTATAAGTAATAAAACAATCTCCGAAAACTTTACATTCACGAGCCAGTTTTAGAAGAACAGACCTCGAAGCAACTAATTTCCTTTATTAGAATAATTTTTATAAAATAAGGGACCTAAAGGCGATTATAAGAACCAGGCACAAGGTTCCCTACGTGACAGTACTATAATAGTTAACATAAAACTCAATAGGGGCAACTAGTGGTCCTTTTAAAGCTGTGTAACATACATGCTACACTATGCACTAGAGAGTTAAAGTATCATGTACTTCATATCATCATCATTTAAACTTGAATTAAACTTCACATCAAGTATCATTTAAACTTGAGATGATCTTTTGCGTTACAAAAAAAAGTATTTTAAAAGGGTTAAATAACATACATAAGACACTAGAGTAACTTTAATACCTTTGCTATTTCCCTGGCAATATCAACGCATTTGTCTCCTTCTTCAGGATCATTGAGATGTTTCAGAATCTGCTCGTATCCAGCCAGAGCCCTTTTCCTGTCCCCCACCTGCTCGTACAAATTGCAGCGCTCCCACAAGAAGCTCACATTCCCAGGCTCATTACGAATAGCTGATGGATAAAGAAATATAAAAATATTTAAGGATTTTTATGTATTAATCCAAGTTATAGGCAATATATAAAAACTGTTTAATTCTGTGCAGGGTAAATTAAAATTACACACCATACAAATAAATAAGCTGATGCTTTAATTAAATTTTAAAATATATAAGGTTAACTAAAAAACATTTTTTTGAATTTTCCAGATAAAATATCTGGAATTTTATGAAGGATGTATGTAATTGGTCCATATCATGGGACCACAGTCATTAAAAACAAATAAAAAGTAAAAAAATAGTATGGATAAATATATCGCAAAACCTACCAGTTAAAAAAGGTTAACTAAAAAACATTCTTTCGAATATTCCAGATAAAATATCTGGAATTTTATGAAAGATGTATGTAATTGTTCCATATCATGGGAGCACTGTCATTAAAAACAAATAAAAAGTAAAAAAAATAGTATGGATAAATATATCGTTAAACCTACCAGTTACAAGAAACTGTATATTTCATTGCATGATTATTTAATAATTTTTAATTGCAAATGTCTGGTTTTAGATAGATATTTATAACTCTAATTGTACATATACTGTTATTTAATTAAATCCTAAAGCTATTGAAATAATGCTCCCAAGATTATTCAAAACTAAAAAACTGAAAAAAAAAACTTAATATTTTTTAAAAATGGACATATTTCAAAAGAAAAACAGCCTTTCTTATAAGCCGAATATATTTTTCAACTAATGAGGAGACCCGAAATATACCTAGATTGTTACATTCTTTTATTGCTTATTTTGACATAACTTCCCTTTCCTAAAGTTTTAACATAATGTTTTCTAGACAAATTTTAACAACATTTGACTAGACAATAATTGAAATTTTAGAAATAAAAATAATTTTACAGAATCAGAATTCTATTTAGAGTTTGAGTTTATTAACTCAAACTAAATAGAATTATGTTTTGTAAAATTGTCTTTATTTTTAGAATTTCAATTATAGGCTAGTTAAATGTTGCTAAAATTGAATCAGAATTCTATTTACAGTTTGAGTTTATTAACTTATTATATTTACAACTCAAATTGTAAATATAATTATGATTAGGAAAAAAAAAGTTAATCCTAATAAGAATAAAAAAAAAAAAAATAGATTACAAAAAATGCAGATTGTACTTTAATTGACATTTAAATTTAATTAAATATAATTTAATAATCAGACACTTAAATATATAAGTACAAATAATTAGAGTATTACAAATGAAAAAAAACCCTCTTATTTGCTTACCTCGACAGTAACAACTGATGGCTTGCTGAATTTCATTTTGCTCAATAGACAATTCTGCCAGTCGAATCCACTCTTCAGTATCAGAAGGATTTAAGAAAGCAGACACTAAATAACACTGCACAAAAGAGAACAATGATTGTCAGTTTCAAACAATGTGATAGTCTGATATACCATTTCAAATATATCCCAAATATATGCATACCACAATCAGTACTTGAACAGTTGTTATTAAATAAATGAATTTGGTATGTCATTGTACACAAAATTTAAAGACATGTAAAAATTTCTGCAATAGAATAGCTATTTTAAGATTTCGGTTTGTCAATAGGTAACATTACACCTCTGAGATTGAATGACATATATGATATATATCTAAACATGTTTTGTTCAAAATTTCAGGAAATTAAATTTTTACATCACTGAATCCATCTTTAATTTGAAATAGAACTAACTTATTTTATTCATTCAAAACACATTTTGTCCTACCGGAATTAAGTAGCAAAGACTGGAATCAGTATAGGAGTCAATGGATTTAGGAAAAGTTATTTGTTTTTCCCACGAATCAAACTTAACAAAATAAGTTGAAAAAAATAATAAATAAGTTGAAATTGACAAAATAAGTTAGTGATGGATATAAAAATAAAAACAATTATTACACTGTGCTACTTAAGACAAATATTAACTGCAGCAATTCAAAATGACCAATTTTCCTATAACTATACAACGGGCAAATGGTATACCACTAATAATATTTAGCATGACATATTTTTTTACATAAAACGATGAATCCTAACTATGAAGGTTTATGATTGACACTTTATTTCTAATGCAATACCTTATAAAACAGAATAATTTGTTTAGTAAAACAGTATATAAATAGTAATAAATGGTGAAAATGTCAATTGAAATATTAAATTATACCTGGAATGCTTTACGGGATTCTCCCATTTCATCATAAATCACTCCCAAAGTTTGAAAAGGTTCATTTGCTACGGGTGCTGGTAAATAAAAACATTAAATTGTTGTATTACCAATAAATCATGTATATATATAAAAAAAATGTAAATATACTAACAAGAAAGGCAAAAAAAATCTCAAAATGTGGAGTTTACATCGAAAATGGTGTGGAAACACTTCCAATAAACTAACTTAATTATTTTTATATTACAAATTCCCAAATATTTGTAATATAACTTGCAGTCTAAATAATTTTAATGGAGGGAGAAGTGGCACAGAAAAATTTCATTTTAATATATAATGACATCCATTTTTTCTAATAAAAGCAGCAATTTACTGCTTTAAAAAATTAATCTTTGAGTGTTTAAGGCTGACCTTAATAAAAGTTAAATTGCATGCATAAAACTTTAAAAAAAAAAAAATCAGAAAAAATATATAATAGATTTCTAAATATATATCAGGGATTGAAATTAACTTTTCAACGCAGGTGCACTCAAGTATGCACTGAATATTATTTGGGTGCAAAAAAAAATTACAGAGCAGAAAGTAAAATTTAAAAGTTATTTTTAAATAAGGCGACAATGAAACCTTTCATTTTTCGTTTGCGCATTGGTTACCTTTAATTAAAACGGCAATGTAAATACCACAAAGATATATTCAACCAACATCTGACGAGAAAAGCATGTGTAAGAAAAAGCATGTTTTAAGAGTGAGAACGAGCTGAAAAATAAATAACTCATTGGTTCATGAAAAAGATTAGCTTCTAATGTACAGGCGCAGAACACAACTCTCAGTTGAAGTTGGGACATGCCAACAAGGGATTACTGGTAAAACCTAGTGCATGTGCAAGTTGCAAACTGGATTCTTACGTTGCTATTGGTCATATGATTTGCAGGCAAATTCTGAGTTCGTTATCCAAGATATTGCGCACCCAGAGAAAGTGGATTCTTAAGCAATTGAGAAATTAGGAATGATAAATAAAATCGGAATTTTTCAGAAAATTTGGGTCGTTTCACCCGCTAATTTCAAACCATGACATATATATACATAATGTTTGTACAACTAACCTAATTTAATAAGTTCCATGCACATTTTGATAGCATCTTCTGTATTCCCTTGAGCATAAGCATGGTTTGCAGCTCCCATCAAACCTTCAAGTTCTTTTGGTAAAAGGTTCCTCTTCCTTCGACTCTTCTAAATGAAAAATAAACATGAAGGCAAACATATATACATACACATATACACTAGCTTTACCAAAGGTTGCACCAGAATAATAAAAAGTAAAGTAATAAAAAAAAGTACAAATAAATAATAAAGTAAATAATAAAAAATATACACCATTGACGAAATAGGAGTATGTTGATAAGATATGGATAACGTTAAGTAAAAAGACAATATGATTAAACATGGTGCAGTACTTAGTTTGTATTATAAAAATGTTTTTAAACGAGAGGTCGAAATTAAAAAATTATTTCACTTTACATAGAAAGCAACTAATATAGACATTAGACAAGTGTAAAACCCGTTACAACTGAAAAGTTGATTTTTATTTTATAAATTAAATGTAGTATTCTACAATACATTACCTTTTTCTTCTTTTTTGGTTCAGCTGCATTGTCCTCAATTTCTGGTTGTATTTGTACTGCGAAAATAAATGTTATATATAATTTAAATAATATTGAATATGTTATATTTAGCTAAAATATGAAACACTTCAGAAGATTTTATAGAGTATATTAATAAAATTGGAGCACAAATTAATAAAAAAATCTTATTTTCCATATTTAGAGAATTTTTAGAAAGCAAAATTTTATTAATTAATGTTGCACTAGAGATGAATAGTGGGGTATTGGCGATGGTTCGAGGACTATCCCGAAGGAAAGACCCAGGAAATGTGACTAACATTTTTTAACCTTTGTCAGATAATGAGGACAAGACCTGAGCTGGCACCCACACAGTCCTGTATACTCGCGGGTATAATTTGTTGGATGTTCTGGACGAATTTCTAGTATTTTTGTAGCAAAGCTGGCAACCCTCCGAACGCAAGCTCACTACATTTTTACTTTTCTTTGTCAAGTCAAACACACAGGCTAGAACAAGCAATTCTCTGATTATCAGCTGAATGCCTTTATCCACTGGGCAAATGGAGGCCCTTAGAAAGCAAGAAAGAAATAGGCTGAAACCTGTTAAAGCCAAGTACAATTCAAAAGTTTTAGCTACCCTATTATTAAAACATAATAAGATAATTGTTTATAGAGTGTTTTCTAAATCAGTTAAAACATTTGAATAGTGAAATTATATTTCTACTCTACTTCTTATGTGTGTGGCACAAGCATTCAAAGAAGTCTTAATTTACACTTGTGTGTGGATAAAATGATAACATCTGTGATAGTAACTTTGACAGCACAAAAATAACCAAACCACACAAAATAAAACTGATCGGCTTACCATACTTTTCCGAAATCAAATATTCAATTTATTTGTAAAATTTGATAAAGTTCTCAAAATTTTGTTTAACTTTTGTCTTTAATTAAACCAGTGAAATATGTTGCTACAGTTGCATATATTATTTCAGTACCTACAATTTAAAAAGGTCCAATATCAAAAACTATTGATTTTTGGTTATGTCCACCAATTGCTTGACAATGATAAACATATTAGAAAACAAAGCCCAATGTCTTCTAATGAATTAGACAGTGAATTTGGACATAAGTACTTTTTCTAAAAAAGGCATAAATTTACATTAGTACTATTTTCGACCAGTCTCTTAAGTTAATGCTCATTGTGCAAAATTAACTTTTTTATTAGTCACTATTTTTATAAGTAGGAATATTACGACCTGAAACATTCAGGGTACTGTTTTATAATTTTGAGCCAGACAGAAAGAAGTTAAAACAATTACTTCCTTAGCTGATATCAGTCATTAAAGGAAATTAAATTCGTGGAAAAATTACGACTGCTCACAGTTATTTTTGGCAATTTCTCATGTAAACTGACCTTTAATTATAAAAAAAAAAAAAAAATCTAAGTAAGAACATTTAAAATAAAAAATTTAACTGTAAAAAGACAAAGTAAAATTTTGCTAAAGGATTCATAATACACATGTTCTGTTAGGGAATTTCAGAAATTAGATTGTATATTAAATTTTGTAAATTTATCCTTATTTTGAAACCCTGGATTTAAACTACTTTTTTACACATCTGAGAATGTAGAGCTTACATTGAGGTTCATCTTCTTGAAATCTCATTTTCTTCCTGGATCGAGCTTTCGGCATGCTATCCTCCATAATATCATTCAACTCACCAAATGAAATTTTGCCTAAAATGAAGAAACTTAAAATTTATACTAAAAAATTGGTACAAAGATTAACACAAATAAAGAACACTATAAGATAAAAAAGCATTAAGATTTCGTATCAAGGAGCACCAAGCACATACTGTTAAACAAGAAATAAAGAAGTCCTCCATTGCCAAGCACTCTTGGTAACATGATCATATATTTAATTTTTCTAACTCACATTTAATTTGCAAACCTAAATCTCCAGTTGAACTTGACTTTCTGGAGGCATTTCATATTTTTAGCAATATTGACTCGATTGTCAATGAAGCATTTGCAGTCCCAGTATTTCCCGCTTGTTGGCACACAATAGTTAACTCCAACCAACTGAAATAGTTTTTTAGTTTTTTGGCAACACTTTAAATTTCTGGGTTTATTTATATTTTATTATGCACAGACTTTACATTTTCCGCTGATGAAGGGTGATGTATCTCCCGAAACATATCCCGATTATAATTGCGTATTTTAACGTTGTATTTTTATTTTAATAAAGAACACTATGTCCACCTCGCTGGGGACACATAGCATAAGGACCCTATTATTGATTAAACTGCTCACAAATTGCATAAATATAGACCAAAATTAAAAAAAAACAGACTTTTTGCAAATTTCAAATAATTGTCTATTGTATAATATTGGTTGGTAAAGTTATTGGGAACACTATATTATATAATTTCCCAATGTTTGGAAGATTAACTGAGAATATGACATTATTACAAGAAATAAGCCGTTCCTTTGAAAAAAATTATATGGCAAGTTTACTTTTCATGAAATATTTTCTAGTTTTATCCTTGCTTCACCATAATATTTAGCAGCGATTCATTTTTAAGATAGAATTCTATAAAAGCAGTCGCAACAGATGTTATTGATGCTGATTGATGGAACAGCTCATGTTATTTTAATTAAATTAACAATTTAAAATAAAGCACTGAAACATTATAAAAGCTTCAATTAAATAAATAAATTTAAAAAATATAACAAAGCACAATCAAAAATATTTTAGAAATAAACTTTATACATAATTTAATTTTTTATTATCTGCAACTGCTTTAAAATTTTATAGATAAAAATTATTTCAACAATTTATACATAAAATTGATAAATTGCAGTAGTTTGACTGCCATACATAGGCAATTGTGCATATATACACCAAAGGCATCTATTTAAAACTAACTAATATATAGTAACAATCAGGGGTGCCTATCCCCCCAAACCCAATGGCGCAAATCCCCCCCAAAAATTTTCTCTACCTTTTCCCTCCCCAATGATGTAGCCAAGGGGGGGGAGGACCGGACCCCCCACCCCCTTCGCGTAAACTTGTATTGTGTCCTCCCACATCTTATTTATATTATGTAAATTCACTCTCCATTTCAATGTCTAATTTGTCTTTTTTTATTATTATTATTCAACATGTACCAGACCAGCAACTTTTTGAACCTACAATAATCACCTGGTTGCATATCCGTTTTCAACAAACGCGTTTATATAAGCAGGGTCACCATTAAGGGTGTGCCACAGGTGCCGCTGCTTTATGTGGGGCCCCGCGTTGACAAGGAAACAATTTCTTTAAAAAAATTAGAAAATCGGTTTTTAACGTGAAACGTCTTTAAATCATTTGCATGGGAAATCTGGATAGAAATATCATGATAAGGTGTCTATTTCGACACGTGATGAATAGCACACTACATAGATTTAGCTTCGTTTAATAGGAAATAGGAGCTCATGCGTATAAAATCATGATATAAACAAAAAATATTAGACGTGGGGGGGGCGGGCGGCGAGAGACCGCAGCGTCAGACGAATCAGCTTGTTTATCTTCCGTCTGTTGGCGACCAATCAATACAATCAGCTGTAATGACATGAGTTTCTTTTTTTGGGGCCCCCCCTTGGAGGGGGAATCCTTAACCTACCCCTCCCCCCCCCCAAAAAAAAACATCAACAAACTTCTCCCCCTTAAAAAAAAAATTCTCAAAAAGTTTATTAATTTTCATTAGTAAAAAGGAATACGTTGGCATTTGAATATCGAGGCAGCAACAGTTATCACTGTCATTAACTACTTTTAACAGTTGTCAATAACTTTGTACATTTAAAATTCGTAAATCACTCCTTAATTATATGAAATAAATTTAGAGAACAAATTTAAAGTTTGATAATCCTTATAATATATGTGTGGTAACGATTAATTAGATAATTTATAGTTATGATAGTTTAAAGATCTAATAAACGTTTTAGTTGACAAAAACTGGTAAAGATTAATATAAATTATAAAGGCTACATTATCTAAAGTAAAGTGGGAGTCAAAACACTCGAAATTGCATAGTATATTGTGCAACCCAATCGCCACTGTTAATTTTAAATTAAAAATTAAATATACATAATTTAATTCAGAGAAAATTATTTACTTATTACCAATGAATATTAACTTCCATAAATTTAATTTAAATTGTAAAGGTCATTTTTATTCAATGATCTAAAAGAAACAAAACATTTACCAACTTAACGGCTCCATGTGTTGTCCTCGTTATCTAATCATCGCCATCGTTCAAAAAATATGGGGCATTGTTCCCGGGCATTTCCGCCGAGATGGACCCCGAACCGTCGCCAATATCCCAATATGCAGCTCCAGTGTGACGTCCAATGCAGTGTCCGTTCGAAGGTCTAATTTAAGTTTAATCTTAAAAGTTGGACAATCTAATCTTCTCGTGCTTTCATTTGATATTTCTTTGGGCTTAAATTTTCCCAAATAAGGTATTTTTAAAACTTGCAATTTTAAAACTTGCAAATTTTAAGGATTCCAGATTGGTGGTGGGGGGGGGGGGGGGGGGGGGGGGTAAAATTTTACAGTAAATCGGTTTTTAATTTTTTTTAAAAATTACAATGGGAGTGGTTTGAACTCCCCCCCCTGCGTGCCTGATTTTGGCCAGTATTTTATAATATTAATTAAAGTACTTTAATTATATTTTGCATTAAATGATCTTGTAAACTTTTATAGTGACTGACAAAAAAATAAGACCACGGACTATTTTGAAATGGCACTCACGCTTTTGGAGAAATTAATATATTTTTTTTGTAAATTTATTTCATAGGATACATTAAATTGAATAAAAAAAAATTTGGCTATATCTCCGTTATATATAATGTTTCATTGCTGCAAAAATGGAGGAAGGGGAAATATTCTCAGCAATTTTAACGATCTGAAATGTCTTATGAGAATTCAATTCTTAAAGTATATAGATATTTTTACTGTAATGTAATTTAACCAATAATACGCACTTTTTTTCAGTTTTGCTTCGTACTTGCTATTTTGAAAGGTTTTAAAAATACCATTTCTAAATATAATTTAGAATAAATTAAAATTTATTTTTAAATTTTATTTTGTTAACTATTTTGTAAAAAATAAACTTTACTATTTTGTAAAACTTTCAATGTCAAAAAGCAGATAGTTATAATGTACTAAAAAGGAAGTTTTTGAGCTGATTAACTGCACATAATTTTATAAACAGTTTTATAAGGGGCTACGAAAATAAATAACAAAACTATTTTCTTTCTTTTCCCATCCCTGAAAATATTTCTTCCCGGAAATATTGTCTAACTACAAACCTTCCTTGAGGTTTAATGAGTTGTGTCCCTTTTTGAACACTGGAAGAAAATTTAGCTCCCCCATTCTTATATTTGGATATTTTAAATATGACTATTAAATGCAAAAACTTCATTTTATCGAATTTTAAGAAACCTTATAAAATTAAACTTTAATTTAAAAATGCCGTAAAATATTTATCCATTTACCACTACAGGTTCACAAACTCAGAAAATACTTTTCATTAATGTTTTTCTTTTTTACAATTTAAATAATTGTAACTTTGCTCCACATTTTAACAGTAAGTTCAGAAAAAATAAGCATTCTTGTTGACTGAAATATATTATCTGTTCTTTTGCTGTAACACCTTTGAAGTTATTAAAACTGATTCGACCGGCCAAGACGAAACCCAAATACAATAAAATCGTCTACACTTACTAGTAAACAAACGTATGGAATCGAAGTAATTAGTTTCTAGTGGAGTTGTATATAAAAATCGTAATTTATGTTATACGTGTTGTTGAGATGAGGAGACAGTCTGCTTCATTGCAGTTTATTTTTTTAAACATATGCCTCATCACAAGCAGAAAAGTTAAATTTGTTGCAGCAATTGCTTAGATGTTTTGTAATGTAATCGTAATTTATGATATAAGGATATGAAACGAGATTCCAGGTTCTGAGTTTGTAGCACTCTTCATATTTATTATTATGTATACATTCTTGCTAATGGAAAATTTATTGCCTCACAGCGTTTTTTAATTTCAATCTCAGCACTGAAGTGTATTCTGAACGTTTGAACCGGACAAAGATGAGTAAACGTGTACGTAATTTTTTTTACAATGTCATCCAGCTTATGTGCCGAAGAGGCGTTTCTCGAATTCGCTGGAAATTCCAGTGATTGAAGGCACATTATATGACGTATTATACTTATTAAATAATTTTTTTCCCAAAACATTTCCCCCCTAAAACAAAATAATAATAAAAAAGCTATGTAAAAAAATCCCCCCCAAAAATTTTGATGGCGCACCTTGCGCCATGATCCCCCCCTGTGGGCACCCCTGGTAACAATTAATATTTCTAATGCAATTCTGAAGCTTTCATATAGTTGAAAATGCTTCGTGAAAATCTAATGAAAGGCTTGTCAATTTCATTCGAAAATATTATATTACTTAACCTTTTCCCCAACACTTTAAGTTCTGATGGGGTATCCCATAATCGAAAGCAAATCGGTTACTCGTCAAGCCATTTCACGACTTGTTTACATTGAGTCTTATCTACAAACCACGAGTCTCGTTCGTGATATTCATTTGTGGCTTCATCTATGATATAAGGAGTTTTACTTGATATTGTAAGTGAAGCGGTTAATTACGACGATATATTAATCTATGCAAACAACTCTGCTAATAGAGCCACCAGGTTTAAAAAAAAAAAAAAAGACTTTATAAAGAAATTAGTTTTTATTCATTAAAAAAAAGTATATTGAAATAATAGGAAATTACTGACTTTAATGTTTCCTTACATGGCAAGCATAAATGTGTATTTAAAAACAAATGGTATGATATTTTTTAATTTATTCAAATTCCATCTTTTTTTAACAATAAAAAATTAATGTAAAACATGTTAGTTGGTCAAACAAAAAAATATATATTTACCTTGAACATATTTATCAGCTGCATCACAACCCCAAGATATCTCATCATTATTTTCCTCATCTGATAATTCATGCATCATTTCTTCATCCTCTTCCACTAATTCTACATTCTAAAAATAAATGAAACAACAATTCAGCAAATTTCGTTTGAATTTTAAGCATTTTACTAATTAAAAATTCAAATCTAAATTGACAGCATAAAAAATAGGATTAATCCAGTTTACTTGATTTTTTTGCCAAATCTGGCAACCCAGATTCTAATGCTTTTTCAGAGTGGCAACAACATTCTGGGAACAAAAGTTCCCTGATATTTTTCTGATTTCCATGATGGTGTCACAAAAATTTCCATGATTTTATAATTACATTATAATAGAAATATTATACACAATACTTATCGAGTTAAAAGAATTAAAAGCATGTTTTTTCAAATTATTTCTTTTGTAGATTATTTTAAATGTTTTATATGCTTCATATTTCTTATTCTAATCTTCAATAAATCCCATATTCATTAGCCCTTCACATGTTGCTTACAATTCAAGGTCCAATGCACTTTGCTTTTGCTGCTCCCTCCAGCAGTGGTTCACGTTTTTACAAAAACAAAACTAAAATTATAAAAATGTGCATAACCTGCAATGTGCTTTTTTAAAAAAATACTTTTTCAGAACTAAAAGAAAATATTGACAACTAAATTACCCAGAATAGAGGGCATAACAGACGATAATTGCCGTTTTAATGATCCAAACTTAAAAATTTCCCTGATTTTTTTTTTGTGAAATTTTGAAAATTTCCATGACTTTTCCAGAATAAAAAATGTCCATGATAATTCCCTGATTTTCCAGGTTAGGCCACACTATTTTTCTGATACATGTGCCCTTTCTAACCGGATGAAACGTGCAAGTCAATGTAATAAAAGCAAGGTAAACAAGCTGTTTTACAACTATTATAAAAAACTTCAACAAAGTTAAGTAAAAATTATTTTAATATTTTTAGTTGGTTAAGTGATTGATTGAAGTACAATATAGCAAATGCTCACAAATGTGGGACAAGTTAAAGTGCATGACACTTCTCCTGATTGTAAAACAATGCATTATAAAGTAATTCACACTAAATTTGAAAAATATTCTTCTAATTAAAAGGTTGTTTTCATTAATGTGTTAATTAGTATATTTGTTTCATTTCTTACTCGGAAGCATACATTGATTTTAAAATCGTATGTCCATTTTTTAAAACATACATTAATATTTTAGCAATACGCAAGATAAACACTTTTAGTAGAAAAAAACATAAGCATTAAAAATACTTTTTACAGCATTTTGAGGATTCTTATAATTCTTAAGACTTTTTTAAATAAGAATATTTTTTAGAAACAAGAAATATTTCTTGGAAACATACAAGGGTTTATTTCTAGTCGTCACTGCACCTGCCAAATGAAATATTTGGCGACAGTTGGTGAGTGATACAGTTTATATTATGGCAACCCAAATTGATGATGTATATAAACTTGATTACATCCCACGTGCAGGAATATCTTGCACATGGTTGATTAAAATGTTGTGGACATGGCGGCAAGAGTTGGGTTGTTGACGTGTCATGTTGCCTTTGCTGTGGATGTGTATTTTAAGAGTAAATATATTTGGAAGTTGGGAGGCGCAAGGAAAACACGTCGCCATTGATTGGTATATGAATGCTTAATTGCTGGCGAAGATTTATCGCTGCCTGAAGTATGAAAACGGCACATTACCCGTGGAAGATGCTTCCGAAAACTTTTGATGCAACTGATTACCTGTAAGCACTATAATCAACTGCTTGAAGGAGGTAATGGAATTGATCCTGAGTAGTCGGAGACCAACTTCTGCAAGGAGAATGATCGAGGTATGTATCTGACATTAGTGCACCGTACGTGTGTGCACTTAGACATTTGATTTAGCCATATATTTAATTGCCTAAATGCTGAATCTGAACCAAAGCCAATTGTACATCTTTAGTGCAACATTATTTAATCAGCCAGCAATTCTGTTACCATTTTGACAAACAAAAATTGGCGCTAATTCTCGAGAATTGCGTTAAGTGACATCGCAAACTAGGACTTCACACATTACAAGTGTAGGGCTAATACAACAACTGAACAAAATAGTGAAAATCTTGTACATGCAATAAATATAAATTGACAGGTATAGTTTGTTTTTGATTACCTCAGTTGTATAATATATATGGGGGTACAGATGTAGTATAGGACATTTGGCACGCAAGTTTTTTTTTTGCGTTTTATAGGGGTGATAAATTTATAGTGTGGCAACCCCACCTGACAATTTTGGTATTTTCCTATTCTTGTAGCGACTTTCAATCTGGCAACCCTATGATATCATAGCGCTGTTTAACGGCAATTTTTCGTCGCCAAAAACAAAAACGCACCAAATGTCCTATACTACATCTGTTCCTATATGGGATGTATACAGTGTAACCTCTATTGGAAGTAAAAATTCTTTAACAAAGTGCCATTATAATGAGGTTTACCCAAATTTCATTATTAAACACATATATACATAAATAAATATATGCTTACTGTTATAGCTTCTTCATCCCCAGATGGGGAAATTGATCTGTCAGATGTGTAGCTGTCCTCATCACTGTCATTATCAACTATGAACCTTCCGAACTAAAAACAAAATAACTCAATGGTTAGGATAATTTGATTGCAAAATATGGAATAACTTTAAAAAATATATATATTTAATAAATGAACAAGTTTACAGTTTTTAAGATAATATTTTAGAGCTTTATTTGCCTTCATTTGTTCCTTGTATATTTCCCACTGCTCTGGGGAAACATCACTTGTAAGGGAAGCAAACAGTTCCGAAGTGCCTTCCATGGGATCGAAATTCATTGTGACAAATAGTGTACAAAGTAACTCGTATAAATGATAATTTATAGTTTTTCTAGGACATTATCTCTGAAAATTATCATGGAAACTATTGCTCGTAAGAGTACCAGAAAGTTACTGACGAATATATTGTTAGTAAACAATAAACAAACCCGGATACCAATAAAGTTTGTATTATGGTTACAGTTAAACCAGATGAAAAGTTGAGGGCTAAACTAAAGCTCAACTTGACTGGAAACGGACTACAAGGCTTGGCTAAAAAATAAGCTAAAGCGACGAATCGAGTTGAATGATGGTTGAAGAAATGTCGCACTAGAGCTGTAAATGTGCATTTGTGACGATTCGAGAGTTAACTTGATAGAAAACCTTTGACCTTGTCTCGTGTTTGATCGATCTAATTATCGTTAGTTAAAGAGAACACAACTGAGCGTTCAGCAGACTTGTCTTCTGACCATGGTTCAAAAATACGCAGGCAGTGTTTCCGTTCCGTGACTGATTGTGTGCGATTTATGAAGGAAAGACCTATAGGAACAACTGCCTTGTAACTTTGAACTGTGACAACACCTGAGGTGGCACCCCACACACCACACACGATGACCTTATAAAAGAGGAGAATGAAAAAAATCTGTGAATAAATCAGAATAATATTCCTCAGGATTATAATCTAGTATTTAATTCTTTTTTTACATGAAACGTTTTTAAAATCAGCTAAAAAAGCCTGAGAATGGTGTACGCTTGCTGTCTCCCACAGGGGATATTTTAACATAGGATTAGTGGGGCAATTTCCCCACCAGTGCTAAAAAAATCCCCACTAGTCATGTGGATTTAACACAAAAAAAAATGTTTTATTTATATTCTAAATATTTTCTAGAGGGAAAATCATTAATAATTTTTGTTAAATTAAGTACATATATTTAGTTTGAATTGAGACAAAATAATCATTTTTTTTATCGCCCATTCATTCTGACACTACTAAAATTTCTGAGAAAAGTATACCTCGCAATATAAAAACAAAGAAAAACATTTAATAAAAGATATATGTCGATTTTAAAGACTTCAAGCAACATGCATTTCCAAATTTAAAGAAAATCGAACATAACGCGTTTGGTCGTAAATGCTTAACAAACAAACACATTTACAGACGAAATGCTGAAAGATCGAGTTATATCAGGGACTTCGCTAACGCTTGGTAAAATATATGTTTTTATGCATCAAAGTATCATAAAAGTGTTTTTGTGTATGCCCAAATTAATCCTCTTTTTGACTTAAATCGCAAAGATTTTTTTAATATAAAATGTACCCTTGTAATAATGCTCGGCCTGCTGATCTTTTGATGAAACTTGATTCATAGCCCCTCCCCGCACGCAGTACAAATGTGAGATGGTGTAGTGTATACTTTTTGCCAGACTGATTGACGCGGTCGACTTTTTACCACACGATGGTAGTTAATCTTCATAGTCTGATTCCTCATTGAGTCAGAAGCAGAAACACATACTGTAGCTATGGTCGACACCCCCTCTCCCTACACACACGACGCAGTACAAATGTCAGAAGTGGGAATGGGTTGACAATTGTCCTGTTCGATATGTCACAATTCTCTCTACACGATGGTTACCTCACTTATCCCCCAATAGACTTATTACATATTCTTGAAATCAAAACGGTTTTTGTTGAAAAAACCAAGCCAATATTTTTAACATAAAAATTTATCAATTCGTATTATTCATTTTAATTGACATTCCCAAGCAGGAAAGGAATTTAAATTTTACATTTATCTATTTAGTTTTGTTTGCAATGCCATGAAATTTTGTACACCTTAGGGTGTAAGCCCTAATATAGTATTTATAATTAGATTTAGTTTAATTAATAATTAACTTATATACTCAGTGGTGGCAAATTAAAATTAATTGTTTAAACATGTAGGACTCACGGAGTAAAGAAGAAGGTGGAGGTGCGAACAAGTCTAAAACTGGTTTGCAATGTTAAGGAAGCAATCGCTTAAAAAGTAGGAACTGGCGAAGTGTTTGGCGCTATTCCAAAGCACTACTTTTGTACCAGTACTTGGCGATAATTTATTTTTTCCGCGTAGGAAAACTACTGCAAACTAGGTTTGTTTGTTCCTAGTTTGAGGTTGCTAACTTACGTCTCATGAAATCTCGCCAAATCATCTCCACCTTTTTCTTTACTCCGTGTGTAGGACTCCATCAAAGCATATGACACACACAAGTGATTTCAATTCTATTTGGCAACGTAATGTTTTTTTTACGCAATGCATATTTTTAATTTTGCCCTTTGAGATAAAAATTTTCAAGGACATTTTCTGATGTTATTTTTTATATCGAGAATTATAATTTTTTTTCAGTATTAAAGTTTATAGTAATAAATTACTTTCGTTTATTAATATTTATTGCTTTCCTTAAGAAAAAACCCAATTAAAAAAATATATGGCGTGGCCGAGTCGGAGCACAGCAAGAAGGTTTTACGGCAAACGTCGTTTCAGAAATGAAAAGAAATTAGGTTCCATCTATAGATAACCTGAGAAGAAAGATAACAGTTCCATTTGACGTACAATCATGCGCCATGCGTTTTTTGTTTTATTTAAATATTAATTATTTGCTTTATTTAAATATTTTATGCGGATTGACACCAAATTTTTAACCGAACGAGTCCAAATTTATGTCAAAATTGTCACAGTGTAGTATCGAAATAGATAACAAAATATTAACATATTTTTATTCTAATACTCCATGTAGCTGATTTTAAATTTAGAAGGTTTGAGTTTGAGCAGTTTAATTGTGAATTATGTTAATTGGGGAAATGTGAATTGGTCACCAATAAAAAATTCTCGCTACAAAAGGAGTATACGCAGGCTTTTACGTATAATTCTACCGTCCTTAACTCTTTTGCTTTATTTTAAGATTTTACGCGAATGGACGTTAACGGATTCCATAAAAGCCTAACATATTATTTTTAATCATAATATTACACGTAGCGCTGCTGTTTGGGACATTTAACTTCAAGATGTCGTTAAATATTATTGCGGCTTTGATATTATGAAATAAAATAATACTTTTCAATTTCAATTCAATTTATAATGATGACTGTTTACTTATGAAATGCACCTTGTCTATATAAAATGTTTATATGGATGTTATTCTGTTATATAATGGATGTTATTCTTTTATGTATTGGATGTTTTTTTTATATAAAAATTGATGGAATTTTCTTATACTATTACCTGCACACATTGCAGAAGAGGCACCATCAAAGAGTCATGGGCAACGTAATTCAAAACGTTGAATTTTTGTTGATGCTATTTGTTCTGATAGGCTTCCTCCCCGTGAAAAGTACAGCTGACAATGGTTCAGTTACTGTGAACTCATCTAAATATGCTCATGGTGAACCTTTGTTTTTAACTCGCTACATCGAAAGTGGAGATATCGACACGGGGCGCTCTCTGAGCAGAGTGGGTCAGTTGCCCAATGCACCCACTGTAACCAGTTACAGTGGGTTTTTCACTGTGAACAAGGAATACAACAGTAATCTTTTCTTCTGGTTCTTTCCTGCGTTGGTAAGTGGAATAAACATATATAAACTGTTAGAAAAAGAGGCAAAATTGTAACGTTATTTTCTCTGCAAAAAAAATACTACTTTATATTTCCGATGAATATGTATATTATACAATTTTAATTTGTTTGTATGTTAATATAGATAAACCTTCCAAAAAGCACCCCCAACCCTTTAGCTTAAAAAATATTTCAACACTGAATATTTTTATGAATTTAAAGTTTATATGTATTGCTAGGAAAACAGGAAATCCTCGTTCAGAGGGTTACAAAATATCAAATGTATTTTTATTACAACAGAATGTTCTGAAGTCTTGAACACATTACAAAGTTATGTATAACTAATAAAATATAAACAGTGGGTGATTTTCTTTCGTTACGTGTTACTAATATTATTTTTAAACATTTGTTATAATAGTTATTTCCATAATGCGACAGGGATGCCAAAGTAGCGCCCAATAAGAATTGTATGAAAAATTTGCAGAGCATAGGAATGTCAATCTCACGCAGCTGTAGGCGGTGTTTTTTTAATGACTTGCTGATACTGGCAGTTTCTTTAATAAACATTTTCATCCGCCATTTAATTGAATTCCTTTTAACAACAGATTATTATAGAACCATTCAGGGTACCGCCTCTTAACTTTAGCGATTGACTTTAATTCCGCAAGCATGGTACACATCGCTTTCTTATACGGATGGGAATGCCATTACTACTACTCTTATCCCTCTTATCGGACGATATTTAGCCGAAGATAATAGATGGGGGAAAGATAGGCCCTAGTACAGGCGTAGACACAAAAGAAGCTATTAAAGCAATGCACCTTGGGATACTGTCAACAGTTTCGTTATGCACATAGTTTGAAAACCGATCAGATTCTTCGGAATTCCCGGGTCTTTCCTTCGAGAATGATTTTGAACCGTCACCAATATTCCACTGTGCCGCTCTAGTGCGACATTGTTTAACCAACCAACCATTATATTTCATTGTTAGTAAAATAGATTGTCTCGTAATAATGCTCTATTCTTTTATAGAACAAAGATGTGAACTCTCCCATCATCCTGTGGCTGCAAGGAGGACCCGGTTTAACTGATCTTGTCGGACTATTTTTAGAAAATGGACCATACGAGATGCACTCCAACACGACAGTGGGTCTCAGGAACCACACCTGGGCAAAAGAGTTCCACGTCTTGTACGTCGACGATATCGTGGGCACGGGATTCAGTTTCACTGACAACGAAAAGGGATACCCTACTAACCAGGACCAAGTCACCGACGATCTCTACACGTTCACGAAGCAGTTTTTTGAGGTGTTTTATGAATATAGACGCAATGATCTTTATATTTGTTCAGAGTCCTATGGAGGTAAGATTCCACTTAGCCCAATTTTTTTTATAACCAAAACTCATTAAACCCAAAAAATAAATAAATTGTGATTTTCGCGCCATTATGTTCGCTGAACCAATCTCTGTGGGGTCCGTAGGTCAAACCACTGAACTTTAACTGTAACTGCTGGAAGGCTCAAACCTTGTTTCCTCTATGGGCGCGTTGAAGCCAAATTGAAAAGCCGTCATGCTGTGTCCCAATATTTTTTTAAGTGATTTAGTAGTGTTATTTTTATTACCATATCATTGTAGAAATATTAAACTTATAGAAATATTATATTTTCTTCTTATAGAATTAATTTTTATATTGCCAAACAAATAGTTTTTGCGCTTGCTTTTTATCTACTTCGACTTTGACTTGCAAATGACTTTCTATTTTAATAGCAGATTGCATTTAAAATGGGTTTAAAAAGAAAATAGAAAAAAAAACTCAGCCAAAAGCAATACACGTCGGCTTATTATTTTAACATGGAAATATATACGAAATATTGCGGTAGCAAAGAAAGTGGGTCACATCATGGCTGCCTCTACATCGGCTTCAAGTCAACAAAATGTCTTGCCCTATCCAGAAGTTACAGTTAGAGATCAGTGGGTCAAACAGTCGCAAAAGCACTTATAAACCTTTGAAAACCTGAAACTTCTCCGAAACTCTTTAAATTCGACGGGCAACCGGTTGCTCAGTGGATAAAGGTGTTCGGCTAGTAATCGGAGAATTGCGAGTTCAAGCCCGATTGATGGACTTGACAAGAAAAAGTATGAATAATGATCTTGCGAGAGGAGGATTGCCGATTTCGATACTATACTAGTAAGTCGTCTAAAATATCCAACAAATTTTACTAGCGTGTATACAGAACTGGTGCACTATAAATCTGATCGGTCTTCAATGTCCTGACACCTATTGAGGCTTCGTCGGATGCCAGCTCGGGTGTTGTTCTCGTCACCTGACCATGGTTCAAAAATACGAGGCATCGTCCTGGGTCTTTCCTTCGAGATAGGCTCGAACCGTCGCCAATAGCCCACTGTTGAGCTCCAGTGCAAATTTAATTAATCAAACCAAACTATAAATTTAATTAAACAAAATTTATGAAAAGTACTTATAAAATCGGATTAAAAATGAAATGTGCGTTAAAATGCCAAATTTGCTCGAAAAGTAAACTCTACAAAAGTTTTTTTCACATCCTGTAAAAAAAATTTGGATGACGCTTGCAATTGGACGACTGGCGAGTTTTGCAATTGGGTGGCTCAAATTATTGTCTTTTTACAATAGATGTTATTAAAAGTCTATTGCATAAAGATCCTCGAAAAATCAAGTAGCCGCAGTTCCCACTGTACCATACGGTCTGGTTTTGGGAATACTTTGCACATGCGCTCCTATTCAGCCTGCTCCTTCTTGCGTGTAACCTCTAGCCCTCTGAGCGAAGAGAAAAATTTCAAATTTGTAAAGTTCTTTTCAAAGCAAAAAAGTTTTATTTTATATTTTCAATAAATGTTTTTTTATATACATTTCTAAGTTGTAACTATATCAATAGATATAGCTTTCAAAATATACCTTACAACTTTAAATAAATAAAAAAAATATTTTATAAGATACATTTTTTTTATGAATTTTAAATGTAGGTGAATTTCTGGGAAACGGAAGATTCTCAGACGTTTATAGATTTCCAAACCACTTAGAGGGTTACTGATAACCGAATAGGCCCATGAAGCCCATACTTGCAATTTACATTTTCGAGGGGCCCTCTAAGTAACACATTTTATATAAATATTTAACACCCTTAACATAGTTTCCTACTAATTTACCTTAAAAAATTTGATTACAAACTTTAGTTAAAAAAACTTGCCACTTGTGTTAAATCTGTTCGAATATTGGCAAAAAAATCAAAACATACCCTATTAGGAATTCTCTTATTAATAATATTACTTATTAATTTATTTTGTTACTTTTAATGTGTTTCATTTTTATGCTATGCCATTAAGGGAAAAGATTTTAGTGCATGTATTAGTTTGATTTGATGTTCCAAAGTTTATTTGCGAGCAATGGGCCCCCATTTAAAGGCGGGTTTTCCTTTATTCAATGTATTAATTGGGCCCTGTCGGTGTTCAATACTTCTGAACGCTGAACCAATAAGAGATAGTAAACATAAAAAAAAAATGTAATAAGTGTATTTTATGATTTTTCAGGAAAACACGGACCATATTTAGCGTACAAAATGCACACTGACGGAGCACCAGCTGAAGTCAATCTCAAAGGCATTAGCGTAGGAAACGGGGTTATAGACGTACACATCCTGAAGGGCTTGGATAATTACTTGTTTCAACTGGGAATTGTAGACAGCAAGCAAGCATCCATCTTTAAACACACTTTCGATCTAATGGAACGACATTTGAAAGAAGGTGAGTACTTCAAGAGCGTTCAAGAAATGAATAAAATCTTCAACATCTTGAGCGTTTCGGACGTAGCAACAACGGGTTACCTTGAAAGCTTCTCTGGATATCACTTCCCTTACAACTTTCTTCAGATCAAGAAGCCAGATGACTACTTCTACTACACAGAGTACATCGTTTCCCCAAAGGCCAGAAAAGCGATCCATGTTGGAAACCTGACCTTTCTTAATGTTGGGGAAAAGGTCCAGCACTACTTGTTGGCGGACACTGTCGTATCTTCGGCCAGAGACAAGATCGCATTCTTGCTCGACCACTATAAAGTCCTCATCTACAACGGTCAATTGGATCTCTTATGTCCGTACGTAATCACTAATCGAAACTTCATTCAGAAGTTGACTTGGAAGCATTCCGACGAGTACAAAGCAGCCGACAGGAAGATCTGGAGACTGAACAACCAGGAACAAAGCGTCGCTGGTTATGTAAACAGTGGTGGGAATTTGTTTTTTGTGCTTGTAAGAAATGCTGGGCACGTGTTACCACGTGACCAACCAGAATTTGCACTAGATTTAATTACTAGATTTATTAAAGATATCCCATATGCTTAATTTAAAAAAAAAAAACTAATGTTCGGTTTGTTTGTTCAGCTGTATTTAGAACTTTGCACATAAATTAATAACTTACGAATATGTCGTCGACGATAATAAAAAAAATTTGACAATGTGTTGGCATGTTATTCTACTATATACAAAAAAAACTTTGAAAAAAGTAAAATAAATTTTAAAAAATTAAAGGACCTTTGTTTATCAATTTATAAATTCATATCAGTTACTTTATCTTCGTATCGTACTTTTAGTAATGAAAAATGTACTTAGTAATGTACTTATTTAAGAAAAATAAATGAGCAGTGCTATAGTTGATGACAGGTGAACTCCCATCCTGTTAAAATTCACATTTCTTTGGGTTGGTTAGTCGCACTGGAGATATGCAATGGGCTAATGGTGATAGTGGATAATACTGGTATCCTCAAAGAAAGACCCGGGAACATGGCCTTATAATTTTAAACTATGATGTTTAAATGACAAGGTACACAATTGCTTTGATCGTCGCCAGAGCAGGCACTCCTTTTTTAAAAGTCCCACATCATAATCAATGTGAGGAAATTTGAAAGAAAATTTAACATGCCCCATCCATCTTCAGAGGGCGAATGTTTGGCGGATAACGAGGATCAAACTCACAATACTGCGATCCAATGACCGTATCAAATGAGTAGTGGAAAAAGTGGTATATATTTTTATATATATTTGTTCTCTTTAAAATAATTTCCAATGTCCAATTAAGTTCAAAAGGCTTATGATAATTTAAAGTTTCTGAATATTTTGCTTCGTAAAACTACAGTAAATATTGGTAGAGTGGTCCCAGTACTGTTTAGAAATTGTAACGTCTTTAAACAAGGTTTAGGTTGTGGGGTACATGCAGGGTATAATATACCGTATTGGATACATTACCTAAGCATGAGCTGCGAAACAGCGTTGGTGCGGTTGCCTCTATTTCACGCTAGTCTGACGCTTGCAAATGTCGTTCAATGAACAAGAAACAACGTAGAAAGTGTGCTGAGTTTTTTCGTAATCCAAAAAGCTATCACTCTTTTGAGTTTGACGTTACATGCCTGAAACCCCGCGGCAGTCGCGGTACACACATTTTTTCTACGTGTTGTTTTTAAATTTAATTGATAACGCAATTTAAGCAGAATCAAAATCAAAGTGAACACATTTTCATCCCCCCCCCCCTCCCCTTCCAACATTCAATATCAGTAAAGTATGTAAAAATGATTTTGCAAACGTCAACTAAAACCTCACTTTTTAAGTTTAAATTCGGTCTAACAAAATCAGAAACTCAATAATATTTCGAAATATATAATCTTTTTTATAAAAACAAATATACTTTCACTAAACATTTTAAACAACTGTTTTATTATTTTACCTAAGGAATAATAGAAATATAAGTACATTTAATAATTTAAAATGAATTTTTGCCGCAACAAATTTACAGGCTGTACACAAAATAATTAAGTTTTGTTGACAAAAGCTTTTTTATAAACTTTACACTTTTAATTAAGTTTAATAAAAATAAAACAATACTTACCTAAGCTTTATCTAATTTATCATTTAAGCAAACATAGGCATATTTATTTAATGTAATTAATTTAAATTTGTTTCGTTTTTGGTTTTCAAAAGTTCTTTTCGATTAATTATGTACCTGAATGTCCATGTTGAAATCTTTATAGATTTAAGTTTTTATTAACTTATATTTTTATCTTCAAGGAACGTGAAATAATTGCGAAGTTTTGAAACTGTGGCTACATTTTATTCTTGAATGAACATTATTTTATCATTAGTTTGATTGCATTTCTAAAGAACAAAATTTATTTACGAATCTTTATTAATGTATGCATTTTTTGGTATATTTTAATATTTAACTGATTGATTATGAAAGAAAAAGTTTCCAAACGAAAATTGTATTTTATTGATGTTCTAAAACAGTTCCACCTTTTTCTTGTTTTTGAATCAAATAAACCATTTCTTTACGATTTGTTTATTTGTAACAGAAGTTACTTTAAAAAAATAAAATACGATTTTATTAAGGTCATGGAATTAAATATTTTATTTCTTCTATAATAATAAAAGAAAGTGTATGTGTTACGCAAAATAATACATTCTTTTTCTACTCGGGCATGTATTATATATATATATATATATATATATATTTAAAGAAGAAATCATTTAAATATTATAATTTGTAATAATATTATAATAATAATATTTAATAAAAATATTATATAATATAATAATTATAATAAGAATAATTTAATAAGAATATTATATAATATAATAATTATAATAAGAATATTATATAATATAATAATTATAATAAGAATAAGAATAATTTAATAAGAATATTATATAATATAATAATTATAATAAGAATAAGAATAATTTAATAAGAATATTATATAATATAATAAGAATATTATATAATATAATAAGAATATTATATAATATAATAAGAATATTATATAATATAATAAGAATATTATATAATATAATAAGAATATTATATAATATAATAAGAATATTATATATTATAATAAGAATATTATAAAATAATATAATAATAATATTTAATAAGAATATTTAATAAGAATATTATATAATATAATAAGAATATTATATAATATAATAAGAATATTATATAATATAATAAGAATATTATATAATATAATAAGAATATTATATAATATAATAAGAATATTATATAATATAATAAGAATATTATATAATATAATAAGAATATTATATAATATAATAAGAATATTTAATAAGAATATTATATAATATAATAAGAATATTTAATAAGAATATTTAATAAGAATATTTAATAAGAATATTTGAAGGTTTCATGCAGGAAAACTGCAGTTTTTTTTGAAGATCTGTAAAAATAAATGTTTTTGTTTCAATATCCTTCATAAAAACCGTAAAAAACCTTCATAAAAACCTGCAAGAACCTTCAATTTTTAATCATGAAGGGAAAATGCAGATATTTTAAAGGTTTTGTGCAGGAAAATTAAAAACTAAAAAAAAATGCAGTTTTTTGTTTCAATATTTTTTATAAAACCTTCAAAAAACCTTCAATTTCATAATTTTGATAAAAGTGTCATGCTGACTTTTTTTTCTGGGCACTTTGGAAAAAACTGAAATATTAATTGGTTAACCGCCTTTTATTTGTCCGGAAATGACGATAAAAATGACTTTTTTTAAAATATTTCTCCCCCTAATTTAAAAATATTTTCATTGCTGTATAGAGATTGCCCAAAGCTCATAGGGGTAGGACTGGTTTAATAATCAGGGAATTTAAACTTATAAAAACACTGAGTTGAGAAAATGAATGCCCGATGAAAATAAAAATTATTAACAAATGAAAACTAAAGAAGATTAGAAATTGTCCAACTTGTAAGATTACATTTAAATTAGACCTCAGAACGGACACTGCATTGGAATATGGGTGCAACAAATCAATGCTTTTGATGCTATTTTTAGCAATGCTATTTTTTTTAGTATTGTTTAATATTACCTAAAATATACAAAAAAAGATGAAAAATGTCGATAAGAAATGGGAATTTTCAGCACTGTTAAGTTGGGAATTTCTAATAGTTAAGTTGGGAATTTCTAATCGTTAAATTGGGAATTTCTAATCGTTAAATTGGGAAATTTCTTGTTTCACCCCCCCCCCCCCCAAATTTTTTTGTGTAACAGCAGTGATAAAGCATCGAATGTTCTCAAAAGCTTGTATATTTTACATATGTTTGAGTACGTATTTTTAGCATTGCGGATACAATTCTTAGAAGTTGATATAGCGAACTCTGCAGCTAAACTGATATTCTGTAATCGCATCAAACAGACCGCCTCGCACGAAACTTCGTCGGTCCCTCCTTTGATGTGTCGTAACCTCAATCCCACTTCCCTAACAAACCGACAGCAGAGGAATTAGAACCTCATTTCACATAATCCCTTCGGACAAGGTGAGGTGATTTAGCGATCAATCGCATTGTTTACACACAATACTTCGATCGATTTTTAGAATCGACTGGAACGATCCTCGACTTGTTACGGCTGCAGTCGGGATTCTTGTTATCGGCATTCGAAAAGCTTTCGGCAAACAAAGCAAAGGATTTATGTTCCACGAGTCCTAACGACTCGCCTGTGTTTATCAGACTTCTGGGCACAGAGGAAACGGCAGTCGTTAAGGAACTTTTAACAGCATTTCTGGTATTGGATTCCCATTCATTTTGTGAGCGCCGATAAAGGATTGGCAGGAATCAGCTGAAATTTTGAAAGTTTGCAGTTTGGCATGATTTATAAATATTTACTTTTATGTAGGTGCATTTGAAGTTAAACTCCATGGTTCATACAAAATAACTCGTTTGCTTAGAGTTTCATTATTTAGCTTTCGATAAAGGATTAACATGAGTCAGCTGAAATTTTGAAAGTTAGCAGTTTGGCGAAATTTATAAATATTTACTTTTATGTAGGTGCATTTGAAGTTAAACTCCATGGTTTATACAAAATAACTCGTTTTGCTTAGAGTTTCTTTATATAGCTTTCGATAAAGGATTGACAAGAATCAGCTGAAATTTTGAAAGTTTGCAGTTTGGCATGATTTATAAATATTTACTTTTATGTAGGTGCATTTGAAGTTAAACTCCATGGTTTATACAAAATAACTCGTTTGCTTAGAGTTTCATTACTTAGCTTTCGATAAAGGATTGACAGGAATCAGCTGAAATTTCGAAAGTTAGCAGTTTGGCGAGATTTATAAATATTTTCTTTTATGTAGACGCATTTAATGTTAAACTCAATGGTTTATACAAAAGAACTCGTATGGTCAGTGTTTCTTTATTGAACTTTAGATAAAGATTGGCAGAAATCAGCAGAAATTTTGCAATTTGGCGAGATTTATAAATATTTAACTATCTATTAACTATTAACTATTAGGGGTTTCATTATTGAGCTTTCGATAACAGATTGTCAGGAATCAGCTGACATTTTGATAGTCTACAATTTGGGGTGATTTATAAATATTTACTTGTATGTATAGGTACATTAGAAGTTAAACTCCGTGGTTTACACAAAAGAACTCGTTTGCCCAAAGTTTCATTATTGAGCTTTCGATAAAGGATTGAAAGAAATCAGCAGAAATTTTGCAGTTTGGCAAGATTTATAAATATTTACTTTTATATAGGTGTATTTGAAGTTAAACTCCATGGTTTATACAAAAGAACTCGTTTGCTTAGAGTTTCATTATTGAGCTTTCGATGAAGGATTGTTTTGAATCAGCTGACATTTTGCAGTTTAGCGATATTTATAAATATTTACTTTTATGTAGTTTGCATTTAAAGTTAAACTCCATGGTTTATACAAAATAACTCGTTTGCTTAGAGTTTCATTACTGAGCATTCGATAAAGGATTGACAGGACTGGAATCAGCTGAAATTTTGAAAGTTTGCAGTTTGGCATGATTTATAAATATTTACTGCTATGTAGTTTGAATTTAAAGTTAAACTCCACTTAAGTTATACAAAAGAACTGGTTTGCTTAGAGTTTCATTATTGAGGTTTCGATAAAGGATTGGCAGGAATGAACTGAAATTTAGAAAGTTTGCATTTTGGCAAGATTTATAAATATTTACTTTTATGTATGTGCATTTGAAGTTAAACTTAGTGGTTTATACAAAAGAACTGGTTTGCTTAGAGTTTTATTATTGAGCTTTAGATAAAGGATTGACAGGAATCAGCTGAAATGTTGAAAGTTTGCTGTTTGGCGATATTTATAAATATTTACTTTTACGTAGGTGCGTTGATGTTAAACTCCATGGTTTATACAAAAGAACTCGTTTGCTTAGAGTTTCATTATTGAGCTTTCGATAAAGGATAGATAGGTATAAGCCGACATTTTACAGTTCGGCGAGATTTTTAAATATTTATATTTATGTAGGTACATTTGAAGTTAAACTCCATGGTTTATACAAAAGAACTCGTTTGCTTAGAGTTTCATTATTGAACTTTCGATGAAGGATTGTTTTGAATCAGCTGACATTTTGCAGTTTGGCGATATTTATAAATATTTACTTGTATATATAAGTACACTTGATGTTAAACTCCGTGGTTTATACAAAAAATTCGTCAGCTTAGAGTTTTATTATTCAGCTTTTGATAAAGGATTGACAGGAATCAGAAGAAATTTTACAGTTTGGCGAGAATTATAAATATTACTTTTATGTAGGTACATTTGAAGTTAAACTTCATTATTTATACAAAGTTTCATTCCTTTGTACATTAATGGAAAATTTAACCTAGAAATACTTTGAGCAACTAAATCTTATAGTTATTAATGTATTTGTTTTTTGTTAACTCAGATTCAAATTACTACAAACAAATGTTTTCAGATAATACTTGTAGAGGATAGGTATATGGTGAAATGAAAATCAGAATGTAGGCGTGCATTCCAAAAACTATGTGATCTAGCAAGGACAGTATATGGTGTCACAATATATAGTAGTAGGCTATATATAGTGTCACTTGACCAGTTTAATGAAATTGTGAATTTGCAAGGGTTTTATTGTGAGTATGAATTGGTTGAATATCCAGTAAGGTGCATGTTTATGTTTTTAAAATGAGCAAGAAAAACCTGATAAATTCATATAAAATATTCGATGTTGAAATATTCTTCTAATCTAAACGGTTGGCGTCAAGCCCGTACCCATTACCGTTGTCTACAGTCTTATCTGTTCAACTATCTAGACGACGCGAAGAAGTTATAAACAGAAGTAATGTTAAAAAGGTGTGTAAAAAAATGGGAAGTAAGATAATTGAATTGTAATAACTCAGTTCCCATTTAAGCAATTGGCATCAAATAATGTGGAAAACCATTTTCTGAATAATTATGCTAAGTGTGTCAGTTCGTTTTGTTAAAATGGCTTGAACAGTAGCTGATATTAGCAATATTAAACCACACTGCTCATAATTGCGAAAGTACGGTTATTTAAATTTGAGTACATCATCGTTCATTTACGATGCAATTGTACTTAAATAGAAACAAGTACGCCCATGTACTCATTTTTAAGCGTATTTTTTTTTACAGTGTATGTTTTAAATTTATGTTTGGTAAACAACGCCATATGGGAAAAATCTTTTTGAACTCATAAATTCGAAATATTTGAAGAAAAAAAAATATTTGAAATTGAGAATAATAATAAAAATTATATTGATGCTTATTTCATTAAAATAATTTTTACATTATCAAGAAAACCTGTCATAAAATCAAAAATTATTATTAAGTACTATCAAATAAATGTCAAAATCAATTGAGAAAAAACAATAATTTTTATAGCTATGAGAAGGTTTGAGTGTACACAGTTTAAAAGCTTTATACCGATCGTAACCCGATATTCTGGTGAGATAGTTCTTTTGTAGTTTAAAAGAGCTTAGTACCCAAGTTTAAAGTTTACTTAACTGGAAGTATGTTTTCTAAGATAATGTATTTCAAAATATATATAGCTACTGTATAACTACAATTATCCGGCTCAGTTGGGACCACATCCTATCCGGATAAAAGGATAATTCAGGTAAAGTGGTTATTTATTAGTAAAAAAAAGAATTTGGATTTAGTATGTAATACTGTTAGTATGTAATGACTATTCGCTAATGAAGCTATCAATCCCCTATTAAAAACTTTTAAAATGTGGATTTTTAAAATTGTTTTGTCTGAAAGCGATACGGATCTGGATAATTGGCGATTCGCTTTGTTTGTTCCGGATAACTGGAGTTCGAATAATTAAAGTTCTACTGTATATTTTATTTTTAAATTAAAAAAAATATATTGTTTAGTAATAATATATATTAGTAAGTCTATAATATGAATAAATTTATTCGATTTTTTTTATTTAAAATGAGTTTGCATAAATGATTATATTTACATCATTTATGCTAAAAAAAAGGTTAATAAAATTAAGTATTTATTAGCAAAAAAAATAATTTGGATTTAATATGTAATACTGTTAGTATGTAATGACTATTCATTAATGATGCTATCATTCCCCTATTAAAAACTTTTAAAATGTGGATTTTTAAAATTGTTTTGTCTGAAAGCGATACGGATCTGGATAATTGGCGATTCGCTTTGTTTGTTCCGGATAACTGGAGTTCGAATAATTAAAGTTCTACTGTATATTTTATTTTTAAATTTCCGAAAATTAAAAAAAAAATATTGTTTAGAGTAAGTCTATAATACGAATAAATTTATTCGATTTTTTTATTTAAAATAAGTTTGCATACATGATTATATTTACATCATTTATGGTAAAAAAAAGGTTAGTAAAATCAAGTAGTTATTAGCAAAAAAAAATAATTTGGATTTAATATGTAATGTAATTTAATGACTATTCGCTAATGACGCTATCTTTTCTTATTAAAAACTTTTAAAATGTGGATTTTTAAAATTGTTTTGTCTGAAAGCGATACGCACTTTTGCACTTTTCTTACATTAGGAAGATGTAAAATTTCCACAGAGCAAATTTTATTCAGATCGCAGTGTTGTAACATACACACACATTAGGGCGGGTCAAAAAAACATTTTTTTCGATATCGTTATTCTAATAGTGCGGAAAGGGTGACCAGTGTGGTCAATAAACAGGCTGTAAAATATTTTTTTGATCGGATAATATCTTCTGCCTCCTCATCGTACTTGAATATTCGAAATTTGGGTAAAAAATGGTTTTTTTCGCTTATTATAGGAAAAATAATATTTTTCGAAATAGTTATCCTAATAGCACGGAAAGGGTGTCTAATATGATCAATAAACACGAGGTAAAATATTTTTTCGATCAGATAATATCTTCTGCCTCCACATCGCACTTGAATTACGACTATGCACTTTTTCATGTGATAAAAATACGGTTCGAATAGTTTTTAATAGATGCATTACACAAATACACTTAGAGAGGATAAGATTACAGATGTTGGAATTTATTCTTATGGTCGAATTCATTGGCGGATACAGTGAGGGGGGACACAGGGACCCGCCCCCCCCCCCTTTGTCTCAACAATGCATATCGTAAAACAATCCCTATCAATGCCAATAAATGCTGGGTAAACGAAATATCTTTGTTGTACATGGTCTGTTAAACAATGAAAACATTTTAAAACTTATAAATTGTTTAAAAACACACCAGTTTATCGACATTTCCGGGTATATAATAGCCGGATAACCGATTATTTTTTTCTCAGATTTTTTTTAAGCGGATTTTTATCTATCCAACAAAAAAAGAATTTTCAAAATCAGACTACAATATTTTTTACAAACGGTCTGGTTAATTGAGAATTCCGGATAGTTAAATACCGGATAACCGAATATTTTTTCAAATTTCTCCCAAGTGAAACATCCCCTATCCAACAAAACAAAAATTGTCCAAATATCTGAAGCAGAACCGAAATCCTGCGCGGACATATATAAAAAAAATACATAACATTCGAATTGATAATCTTTTGACTTGGTGCGCGTTGGCGGTTTTAATTTAAAGTTTCTGGCGGTATAATTTTTGAGTTTTGGTGGGCGCGCTGGGCAGTCAGTTAAAAATAGTGACAACCTGTCCTGGTCTCCCCTACCATAACACTTTTCATTTCAGACATTACAGACAATGAATGGGCGATAAATAAAATATGCTTTATTAAGGGACCAATAAATAACAAAGATGTTATTGTATCCCGAGGAAAACCCCACATAAAATTTCCGGGGCGCACCTGCGATGCACAACAAAAAGAAACGTATTTTCACGTTTAGAGTTGCCGAGTTTGGACATTGTGGAGCACATAATCGGTTTTTGAAAGTCAGTCACGAAATTGTTTCATTATTTTAATGGTCACGTCGCCTTACTTTACAGCGCTGCTTTTGTCATTTTACGACGGCATACAAAGTTGTTTGGCTGTTAAAAGTTTCGGAAGACAGAAGATCACGTGAGTTAGGATCCCTGTAGGAATACGGGGGGGAAAGTATTACGGCTGCCAATTTTTTAAAAATGTTTCTTGTTTCTAAAAAAATAAGGTCTTGAATTCGGAAAAGTTAGAATTTGGAATATTTTTGTTTGACAGAAAACTTTTGTGAACAACTAATACTGAATTTTTTTAGTTACAAGATACTTTTAAAACTTTTAAATAAACCCATGAGAAAAAACAATTGGATATTTAATTTTTTTGCAATGAATTGAAAATACATTTTTGATATTAATATCATGAAAGTGTATTGTAAGCTTGATAGTATTAGAATCATGAAAATACTATCAAACTTATTTCTAATAAAATATTTTTGTAAATACGTGTTAAATTATTGTAAAACAAAGTCATGGTTGCGTAAAATAATAATATCTTAAATATAATTAATATTAAAGTAAATTGAAATTATTGACATATAAACTGTTGTAAATTGAAATTATTGACAAATGAACTGTTGTAAATTGAAATTATTGACATATAAACTGTTGTAAATTTAAATTATTGACATATAAACTATTGCAAATTGAAATTATTGACATATAAACTGTTCTAAATTGAAATTATTGACATATAAACTATTGTAAATTGAACTTTTTGAACCGAAAAATAACTGTTGTTTCGGAAAGAATGAAACTGTAGTTTTTACATATATAAAATATAGTTTATTTGGTGATATTTTTACTCATTTAGCGACATTTGAATTCAGTTTGCAAATTTTTGTATTCATCAGGCGAAATTGTTTATTCATTTGGCGACATTTTAAAACTATTTGGCGGCATATCGGCGATATTTCCTAATCAGCCAATCAGAATGCATCTTATCCATCTTATAGCTAACTATGTAAGATATGTAACATTGCTGAAATATTTAATTTTTACTGTTTTGCATTTTTATATTAGGTTTCATTAATAAGTCCATGGGCTTAATCGAGCTAAGGGGCGGGAAAGTAGGAAGGAAGTGGTTGTTCGAAATTTCATGACGTCAGTGACCTTTTCCTTGCTTCGAAGGTCAGATCAGAATAAAACTGTAGATTTGTATAAAATACAAATTCACATACATACCGACACTCTTTTTATACATATAGATGAGTACAGGATTTAAACATACATTTCTTATTTATTTATATAGAACGTAATATATGTAAATTACCAAATACGCAGCATCTGTGCGAACAATAGAATATTTCGAAACAGAGAATTTTGGTAATAAACTTCGTGTTACGGTAAAAGAAAAATTACGCCTGTAAAACATTTATAAAAGAATACGACCATGCCAAACTAATTCCTGGTCTACCCGTACTTATTTATTCTTTGCAGGACACGTAGATGCAGTGTGACAGGTTTTGGTCTTTAAAATCTATCGTAATCTACATAAAGATGCAGAATAAACAACGCGAACTTTTACGGAATCATAAATGAAGACTTTTTCAAACAAACACATTTTCCGCCATTTTTTATAGGAAATTGACTGCTCGAATTGTCTACTGAATCTGGCAACATTCCAGGCACCTCACGACAAGGGGTATATCACATGACTTCCTTCTTATCTCACGTGTTTGCTTCAATAATAGGGTAGATTCTTTTTTCAATCTGTTCTCATTACTTACTTTGGATTTCAGTTTTTTTCTCCTTTACTGTTCGATTAACAATTCTTATTGCTTTTTTCAAACACATACTGATATATAGGAGCTATATTATTTCATTTGCCTTAAAGTAAAACGAAATATTTGCAAATTGTTTCTGACAGAAAAAGTCATAGAAATAAAAATAAATAAATAATAAACAAAGAATTCTGTGTTTTTGAAGGATAGTTTTAATTATAGACTATTTGTTGATTTATATAAATTTTTTGAATTTTTTAAAGTATTCTTAAAATAATTTACATTTGGTCTTAAAAATTACATTTAACAATTATACGTTATGTTCATATGTTAGATGAAAATAATAACCATGTCATCAAAAATGTAAAAGTCATACATACTTTTTTACATATAAAATACACACTGTGAAATTATTATAATAACTACATTAAACTACTTTAATTACTTAGGTGTTATTAGCATTGATTATATGGTGATATTGATAATATAATCATTCAATAGAAAATATACACTTGATATTTCGATTATACTAATAATCATTCGATAATATCATTATTATTATTAACTTGGAAGTTATTATTTCTTATATGTGTTAAGTTGACTTTTAATTCATTAACATTGAGTGAAATACATTAAACTTCATTTTTATTTAATTGAACTTGACTTTTAGTTAATTAAGTTGAGTTTAATAATCAATACAATATATATTTTTATTTTATTTAAAACTATATTTGTTTTCTTGTGTTGATCGAAATACAGATTGTAAGGAGCTTGATAAAGCATGGTCGAGTAATTTTGAGTATTTTTATGTAAATACGATCAGACGAAAATACACTTAGGAATTCAGCCATTAGACACCATGAATTTTAACTTCCAAAGTCCCAAACAAAATATTTTATGAAAAGTGGTTCCAACAATTTTAAAGTTAATTTTTTTTTAAAACGGAAAACCGACTTTAATAAAAGTGCGCTAAAAAGTAAAAACTAATTTTTAATTTTACGATCAAGTTGAAAAACTTGAATATTTTTAAATCAATTTTGTACTTATTTCAAGGTTTTGAAGTTGGTCCCAAAATTTAGGTATGTTACATCAATTTCAAAAAGTCGTAATAATTATAAAAATTGACCTTCAAAACCAGGAGAAGGTCACAGCTTACACGAAATTTAGAAAAACCACCTCCATTCCCCTTTTCTACTTCTCAACTCACTTAACCCCTTTGACTCCTTACTAAAACCTAATAGTAATAATGCAATATTTCAACATTGTAACAATTTAACATATGTTACACAGTTAGCTATGAGGATGGATGAATGATGCATTCTGATTGGCTGATGAGGAAATATCGCCTATATACCACCAAAATTGTCGCCAAATGAATAAAAAATGTTTCCAAATCAATAAAAATGTCGCCAAATGAAAACAAAAACCCGGACAACGCCGGGAAATTCAGGTAGTATTACTATAACAATGCCATACCTCGAAATAAAATTATTATACACAGATGTATCTTTAGCACGTGTAAACAGCGTCATTATAGAAGTATAGTTTGATTCATATTTATTAAATTGTAATTTAACGTAGAATAATTTGAAATTAATTAAGGTTTCTCATTCCTCAGAATTCCAAAGTCAGAAGTCATTTTGTTCAGAAATGGCATACGTTTTAAATACAAATTCGATATTTTAAACAATAATCACACAACTAACAATTAATATATGTTTTGCTATTAAAACACGTTTATAAATATAAACAACGCCAAAAGCACGCATTTATAGTGGACGATGGCAATGAATGTTTCAAACAAACACATTCTAAAAGCTATTCCTAGATATCGATTTCGCTAGCAGTTAGCTCTATCTTTATGAACGATGGCAACTATTTTCTGATCACCCTTAAGACATAAAAGATGGATTTCCATAAAGACTGAGTATTTGTAGAAGTTCGACTGGGTTTAAAAAATGACTTCCTCCGGCAAGTTTAGCAAGAGTATATAGTGAAAGTCGGAATAAAAGTTTTTTACAGTCTTTTGCTCATTTACTATTCTTTCTTTGAAATATCGATTCTTTTTATTTCTTGATACGTTTATTTGAAATTTAATTTTGGGATTTTATTTTATCAATGAAATTTTTAAATAATAGTATTTTAAAGACAGGAAAGTATTTCGAACTGTTTTCTTTATTTATAAGGAAGATGAGAGTACATGTGGACGATTTTTTTTATTTATTATTTACTGTTCCTAAAGGTTTTTTTTAAATAAAAAAAATATTTTCATGTAAATATGTATACTCCTTTTATTTTAGAGACTAGGGGGCTCCGCCCCCTGCTCCGCTAACGCTTCGCCAACCCCCGGAGGATTGCTACGCAATCCTCTTTAGTTTGCTTCGCAAACAATACCGGCTTCATACACTGTAGACAATGACAATGTGTCCTAACAACAATATTTTTTTTAGTTATATAAATTATTACTGGCAGTGCCGTCACACAAATTTATTTTTGGGATGTTGAGACAAGAAATTTCCCAACTTAACGATCCGAAATTCCGAAAGTGAACGATTCAAAATTCCCAACTTAAGGACGTCAGGTACCAACTCTAGTGTTGTCCTCGTTATCTGACCATTGTTAAAAATATGAGACATCGTTCCCGGGTCTATTCTTCAAGAAAGGCCTCGAACCAAAGCGTCCTTGATGTAGTAAGTAAATACGTACCAATAACCAATCAAGGACGCTTTGTTCGAACCAACGCCAGTAGTTCAATGTGCAGCTCTAGTGCGACGTTAATTAACCAGACCACACTTAACGATTCGAAATTCAAAACGCAACAGTGCTAAAAAATTCCCAGTTCCAACTTATAGACATTTGTCAGCTTTTTTATAGGTAATATTAAACAGTTATCTCGAAAGCATTGATTTATTGCACGCATGTTCCAATGCAGTGTTCTGTTTTGAGGTCTAATTTAAGTTTCATCTTAATACAAGCTGGGCAATTTCTAGTCTTCCATCGCTTTCATTTGCTAATAATATTAACTTTCCTGAGGCATAAATTTTCCCAACTCAGGGATTTTTAAAACTCGAAATTCCCAACTTTTAAGGTATAAAAGTTTACAGCACCCCCCCCCCCCTGGATAACTGGAAAATCTCAACTGCTTCAACGCAATTGTTTCTACTCATTGAAAAGCGAAACATGTGTAAACAAACAGTAGCATAAACGCGCCAATCAAGTCTAATTCGCCAACTTTTATTTATATAAAGTAAGATTATTGAGAATTGGCGTTAATAATAATTTCCCGTTAAAATATATAATAAGCTACAGGATTTAGATTTACATACATGTCGGCATTTTGCCAACGTTGGCATTTTGCTCCGAAATATCTTTTAATAATAATTATAGTACTTCACATAAATAGTTACATCTAATTTATTTTTTAAGATAGAATTTCAGTATTGATACCATTCAAGAAAGGAAGATTTTACGTATATAACTATATTTTTTTAACGGGAAAAAAGTATATTTTTGAACTACTTAGAGCAGTTTTAATTTATCCCTTAAAATTTTACGCGTAAAATTGACGATTATTTCAGACATTTCGTCAATTATTTAAAAATTTATAACTACAAAACTAAATCGAAATTTGACAAACGCTCTGGATCATTTGTAGCCAATAGTTTAATCTATACCCCTAATTTTTTATTTATTTTTTTGTTGAAAATTGGAAGACATGTATACAAAAATGTATGAATTATTTTCAAAATGTTCTAAAATCATGAATTTAACATAAAATAACGTCTAATATACTGATCGTATTGAAAAACAAAAATATTCATCTTATTACCCAAACATTTCTTAATAAACTGGCATAATTTCATAATTTTAGGACATTTACTTTTTTAGATGCAAGCGGAACAATGAGACAAAAATTTGCAAATTAAAATTTTCTCGAAATATCCGACATTTTTCCTTTCTTCAATATTTTTTATACCTATCTTAATTGACCACATCTAATTTAATTGTAAAGATAGAACTATAATCTTTATAACATCGGAAAGATGAAGTATTAACAAACATTAATATATTTTTTTTAATAAGAAAATATGTAATTTTAAATGACTTATAGCAATTTAGAAATCACGTTTCAAAAATGAGGGCGAAAAAACTTCAAAAAGTGGAGCGTGTTCAAAGGTTTAAAAAATTTATAAATCCAAAACTAATTCGAATTTTAAAAAATGCTTACTTGGATTTCCAGTTCAAACCTATTTGTACACTCCCTAAAAAAATTGGATCTCTCCTCTTAATAGTGTTTCAGAAACTCGACGGACAAAATTACTTGTAAGCGAAATTTTATCAATGACGACTTTAATATTAAATAACTTATAAACTAATAACAGTATTGAAACAAAAATATATTCTTCTTATTTATCAAACATTTCTTAACAAATTCACTTAATTTCGTAATTTTAGGACTTTAACATTTTGAGATACGATCTGAATAACATTGAAAGAACTGAAAATTCCCCCTAGGGCCGACTTTTTCCCCCTAGGGCTTACTTTTTTTTAAAATAGAGAGATTTTTTAGATTTAGAATTTTTTTTATAATTTTTAATTTAAAAAAACCATTAAAAAAATATTCTAAATTGTTCACATTTTTGCTTTCTTAATGTATTTGAAAACGTATTTGGGGTACAAGTGAATCAAGTATAAGTATGATTGTATGTAAAATTATTTTTACATTTATTGTCGAATTTACATTTATTGCTATTAATTTGATCATCAACAATGCTTGTTTGCAAGTAAAAAAAATGTTTAACAAAAATAAAAAATTACAAATAAAAAATTAAACTATTTATTCAAGGCACTGTCACAGACTATTCCATACCACACAGTTTGCAGCTAAATCGCAAAATGACCTAGAATAATTAAGCTCAAAGAATTTCCTTCAGAACTCGAACAACTAAACTCGAGAAAATCTAATATTAAGCAACTCACGTTCTTTCCGACTAACATATTTAAAAGTGTCTCAGAAGAATATAGGACTCCACTTGGCGTATTGCCAACGGAACTTTAACTTCTTACACACTCCCCCCCCCTCCTTCTTCTATCCCTCAAACTCGGTCAGTACGGAAGTTATCGAACAATATTGGATTGGAAAAGGACGCAGAGAAACTCATAAGATGACAACGATAAGGTAGAAGAAGACAGTGGTGTAATTCAATGTAGAGTGTTATGGAGAACTTACGAGAATTGGTTAATATTGTTACTACTTACATGGAACTTAGTGTACTTGTGAACTTAGTGTACTTGCTGACAATAAAATTTTTAGTCATTATAATATTTAATTCTTGTAAACGGATCATGACATTTTTATTCCATTTTATAAAAGTATGATTTTGAAAGTGTATTTTTAGATAGATATCTCGCAGATGACTGAGTTTAAATTCTAGAATTTTTGATGCATTTTGAAATTTGATGAAATTTGAATGCATTAGCTTGTATTGTTAAAATAATTAAAAAAATGGTTAACAATTAAAAAATTCATATTTTTAAAACGGAGAACAAAAAGACATACATATAATTTTTTAGAAAAATATTTAGAAAATATCTGTTGCATTAGAGTCACACTAGAGTTGCACATTTTGCTATTGGCTACGGTTCGGGGCCTATCTCGAGGGAAAGACCGCGGAACAACGCATCGTATTTTTGAGCTGATCGTCAGATGAGGACAACACCTGAGCTGACATCCGATGCAAACTCAATAGGCGTCAGGACATTGACACAGATCAGGTTTATTGTGCAACAGTCCCGTATACACGCCAGATTAATTTGTTGGATAATTTTACACGATTTACTAGTATTTTAGTAGCTTTGATTGCAAGATCACTACATTTTTACTTTTCATTGTCAAGTCCATCATTCGGGCTCGAATTCGGAATCCTCTGATTACTAGTATAACGCCTTTATCCACTGGGCAATTGGGAATCCATAATTTTTCTGAAAAATGAAGTTTTCAAATATTGTTACAATTAATGAAATTTAAAAAAAAATCAATTTTGTATACTTATTTATTATTTTAGCGTTAAATATTTCGCTTTAGCAAATTTTACCAAATAAATTTTATTTTTTTAAATTGAAAATTTAATCTAATAATTTATTTGAACCAGTTTTTTTCAGTTCTTTGACTTTAATAGATAAATAAATCAGATAAATACCGATAACGCACTGATTTGCCCTGTTGTTCAGAGAAAGTCATGTCATTTACTTAAAATATCAGTTTTAACATTTCTGATACTTCTTTAATGTTTAACTTTGACCAGATCCGTATTTGATATATAAGGTTAAAATATTTGTAGAAAATATTTATCTTTTTCTCTCAAAACTTATAACATAGTTAAAGTTGAATTACACATTAAATTCGAATCGTAAAATAAGTATATGCATCTACAAAAATTAAATAAAATTTTCAAAAGCAAATATTAGTAATTTTTATGATGTTTATAAAAATACCGACACATAAAGAATTATTAATTTATTTTTATATAAATACTAAAGCAATACAACTTAAATATAACCATTGACCTAGAATAAATTTAACTATAAGCACTGGAACGAGGACTAAGTGTGGCCGGCCACTTTACTTCTTTATGAGTGAAGGCAGAAAAATAAACCTTTCGCATGTTTTCGTAGATTTTAAAACGCGTTTCAGGCTTTAAAAATACCTTAAATGTTACATATTAAACATTTTTCCATACTTACTTACCAGAAAAGAAGAGAAAAGGCACCAAAAAACAACCTAGTTTTAAACATTTCTGTGACTTCACGTGCGACGTTATAGCCAAGGACGAATTTTTTCTGAACCTTTCTTCCAAACTGTATGCATCCGCTTGGCATGCTAAAATACAGTGTCGCTCAATGAGAGTACTTGCTCCAGTGCTTATATTTATATTTTATTCTAGTTTAGTGAATATAACGCATTTTAAAAAACTAAAATAATAATAAAAAAACGTTATTTCTTCGATTCTGGCAATAAACACTTTCACATTAGTATAAGAATTCCAAGCATCTCATCGAGAAAGCACAATAATTTGACCTCAAAACGAGAACTTCTAAGATTCCTTTTGGAATAAACGTCAGGGCATCTCTAATGGTTTATATTTTTTCTGTGACGTCATGTGTGATGTCATTGCCAAGAACGAATATTTTCTCAACCTTTCTTTCGAACTGTATGCATTCGCGCGGCCCGGTAAAATACATTGTTGCTCCATGGAAGTATTCGCTCCAGTACTTATAGTTATATTATATTCTAGCTTAGTGAATATTACGCATTTTAAAGAACTAAAATAATAATAAAAAAACTTTATTTCTTCGATTCTGGCAATAAAGACTTTCACATTAGTATAAGAATTCCAAGCATCTGATCGAGGAAGCACAATAATTTGACCTCAAAACGAGAACTTCTAAGATTCCTTTTGGAATAAACGTCAGGGCATCTCTAATGGTTTATATTTTTTCTGTGACGTCATGTGTGATGTCATAGCCAAGAACGAATATTTTCTCAACCTTTCTTTCGAACTGTATGCATCCGCGCGGCCCGGTAAAATACATTGTTGCTCCATGGAAGTATTCGCTCCAGTACTTATAGTTATATTATATTCTAGCTTATTGAATATTACGCATTTTAAAGAACTAAAATAATAATAAAAAAACATTATTTCTTCGATTCTGGCAATAAAGACTTTCACATTAGTATAAGAATTCCAAGCATCTGATCGAGGAAGCACAATAATTTGACCTCAAAACGAGAACTTCTAAGATTCCTTTTGGAATAAACGTCAGGGCATCTCTAATGGTTTATATTTTTTCTGTGACGTCATGTGTGATGTCATAGCCAAGAACGAATATTTTCTCAACCTTTCTTCCAAACTGTATGCATCCGCGCGGAACGATAAAATACATTGTTGCTCCATTTAAGTATTCGCTCCAGTACTTATAGTTATATTATATTCTAGCTTAGTGAATATTACGCATTTTAAAGAACTAAAATAATAATAAAAAAACTTTATTTCTTCGATTCTGGCAATAAAGACTTTCACATTAGTATAAGAATTCCAAGCATCTGATCGAGGAAGCACAATAATTTGACCTCAAAACGAGAACTTTGAAGATTCCTTTTGGAATAAACGTCAGGGCATCTCTAATGGGTTATCCGCAGCAGTTTAATGGAAAGGCCATTACACTTGACAAATGGCAAAAATACACATCGAACGCCATAGAAAACTCCCTAAATGGGATCCAATAACTTTCATGGGTCCGGACCAAATTTCAAAAATACATTTACATTTGTCTTCTGATAGACCGTTTTAACCGTTTTATGCCCGAATATTTTTTGGTGAAGTAAAAAGTGTCGGAATGGTGGGTAATGGAGTAATATAAAATAGAACAAAAGTGCATGTTGTATATTTGAAAAATCGTTATTTATCATGTCTGAAATACACGCTGTTACTAAAAGTTTGCGAAATAGGAAAAAGTACATAATAAATCTTGGTTTAGGGACAGGGATTCAAAGGTTAATACGCTTGTATGAATGGAGTTTGGGGCTGCAGCTACATAGATAAAGGTATCTTTTGAAAATGGAGATTATTGTAAACTATAACAAGGTTAAAAAAATCTTCAAAATATTCTGTAATGAAGAATGTGTACCTTTGCACATAATATTTTGGAAATGGATTTTTATGATTTAGATGAGTGAAATTTTTTTATAGTTGATCTGCATATTTATTTATCTTCACTGTTAAAATTGCACGCTCATACTTGACGAACTTTTTGTCATTTTTGACGAAACCGACGCATAACATATGCTCATATGATATATTTTGTTAAACTTAGGTAATTAATTGTGTCTTCTGTTTTCTCGAAATTTATTTCGTCAAAAATGAGGATGATTTCAAATAAATGAAGCAAATTTCGAACCTCGGACCTCTCGGTTAATAGTCCAACGCTCAATCTACTCGTCCAAGAAGGCTGGATAGAATTTTGACAATATAAGTTTAATAACCAAACACGAGCTGATACCCCGGAAAAGGGTCGATAAAGAATACGAGATAATGACTTTCTTTCAAAATATGAGGATTCTTATTTCGTCAATAGTCACGTGGTTCAATGATTGTCAAATTTGACGGAAGTACACTGTTAAAAATAGGTACTTAAAAATAAGTAAAATGTACTCATTTTTGATTATTTTCAATTCTTATCATAGCTCCGAATACACGAGTTTCATTCATGAAAAAGACATATGCTCAAAAATAAGTAAAATTAGGAAATGCTTTCCTCCGTATGCTGCATTCATAAAACAATTTGAATAAATTTCAACCAGGACCTACAGGGAATCGAACCCAATCCGTCTACTTGATGTCATCTGCAAGGACGTCCAAGATCATATCCGTTTTTTACGAGAGCTACGCGAAGAAGTTATACACAGAAGTAATGTTAAAAAGGCGTTGTAAAAGAATGGGTAGTAAGATAATTGAGTCGTAATAATTCAGTTTCCATTTAAGCAATCGACATCCAATAATGTGGAAAACAATCTACTGAACAACTCTTTTAAGTTTGCCAGGTCGCTTTGTTAAGATAGCTTGAACAGAAGCTGATATTAGCAATATTAAACTATACTGCTCATTTTTACGAAAGTACGATTAATTAAATTTTTTGAGCACGTCATCGCTCATTTACGATGCAATTATACTCAAAGAAAAACGAGTACTTCCATGTACTCATTTTTGAGAATTTTTTTCCAGTGTGTACCACCTACTGTCTTTACCTGGTCATCCATCAATTTAGCCCTTCTACGAACCATCCATCCATCCATTCATTCATACATGCAATCATTCATCCATTCATCTATATTTTATTCTTTTTTGTAAGATCTATTTCTTTCCGACCACAAACTAATTAAATATATTTGCCGCAAAAAATACTCCTATTACATCCTTCCTTGTTTTATGTTAACATTTATTTAATTGTTTTTCACATGTTATTAAAATAACTTTTTTAATACTTATACAAAATATGCATCTTTTTTTTATTAAAAATAATTATAAAATTTATTTGCTATGATTTCTCAATAGTATTGAAAACATGCTTAACAAAAATATTTAACGAAATTTTACATCCATAAATGCTAACTCATTAACTTTAACATCAACATATGTCTTTAAAATAATTACAGAGAGTATTTTTTAAATACGTGACAATTTTTGTCTAACAATTAAATAATTTTGCGCCATTAGAAAGGATTTAAAAATTTAATTGTTTATCGCTATTTTTTCGTTTCTGATGTTTTTTTTAATCCAATCAACTTCGTGAAAATAAAAATGAAAATAACTACAAAAGATTAAACTTAAACAATTAAATAAAAAATGAAATAAAATATAATTTCGAAATAATTGGTTTTATTTTATTATATATTTTAATTTGCTAAATATTTGGGGAATAAAAAAAATATTCGAAAAACTAACTCTGCAAACTTCAAGTGATTAAGCAAGCAAGCCAAATATCCAATTAGTCATCCAAAAGTATTTATTTTATTCGAACTGAAAATAAATTTAAATACTATTAAAGAGAACATGGTAAAGTATTAGGTTACATAGAGAAATAACGAGTTAAAATAAAATTATTATTATTATTTTAAAAAATTGGTAATTACAACTCATTAAAAACTTTATGGTTATTGAGTTCCTTCTCCGTTCTGAGAATAGGATATAGTAAAGGGCTTTGTATATTTGACTTTAGAAGACAAGAAATCCACCGCATTTTATTTATTTAACTATAAAAAGGTCGGATATTTGGTTTCAAGATAGGATATTATATCTATATCTATATTTAAACACAAAATGTATATATCTATATCTATTTATATCTATATATCTATATCTATACACAAAATGTATATATCTATATCTATTTATATCTATATATACACAAAATGTATATATCTATATCTATTTATATCTATATATACACAAAATGTATATATCTATATCTATTTATATCTATATATCTATATCTATATACCTATATCTATCTATATATATCTATATCTATATCTATCTATATCTATATCTATATCTATCTATCTATCTATCTATCTATCTATCTATCTATCTATCTATCTATCTATCTATCTATCTATCTATCTATCTATCTATCTATCTATCTATCTATCTATCTATCTATCTATCTATCTATCTATCTATCTATCTATCTATCTATCTATCTATCTATCTATCTATCTATCTATCTATCTATCTATCTATCTATCTATCTATCTATCTATCTATCTATCTATCTATCTATCTATCTATCTATCTATCTATCTATCTATCTATCTATCTATCTATCTATCTATCTATCTATCTATCTATCTATCTATCTATCTATCTATCTATCTATCTATCTATCTATCTATCTATCTATCTATCTATCTATCTATCTATCTATCTATCTATCTATCTATCTATCTATCTATCTATCTATCTATCTATCTATCTATCTATCTATCTATCTATCTATCTATCTATCTATCTATCTATCTATCTATCTATCTATCTATCTATCTATCTATCTATCTATCTATCTATCTATCTATCTATCTATCTATCTATCTATCTATCTATCTATCTATCTATCTATCTATCTATCTATCTATCTATCTATCTATCTATCTATCTATCTATCTATCTATCTATCTATCTATCTATCTATCTATCTATCTATCTATCTATCTATCTATCTATCTATCTATCTATCTATCTATCTATCTATCTATCTATCTATCTATCTATCTATCTATCTATCTATCTATCTATCTATCTATCTATCTATCTATCTATCTATCTATCTATCTATCTATCTATCTATCTATCTATCTATCTATCTATCTATCTATCTATCTATCTATCTATCTATCTATCTATCTATCTATCTATCTATCTATCTATCTATCTATCTATCTATCTATCTATCTATCTATCTATCTATCTATCTATCTATCTATCTATCTATCTATCTATCTATCTATCTATCTATCTATCTATCTATCTATCTATCTATCTATCTATCTATCTATCTATCTATCTATCTATCTATCTATCTATCTATCTATCTATCTATCTATCTATCTATCTATCTATCTATCTATCTATCTATCTATCTATCTATCTATCTATCTATCTATCTATCTATCTATCTATCTATCTATCTATCTATCTATCTATCTATCTATCTATCTATCTATCTATCTATCTATCTATCTATCTATCTATCTATCTATCTATCTATCTATCTATCTATCTATCTATCTATCTATCTATCTATCTATCTATCTATCTATCTATCTATCTATCTATCTATCTATCTATCTATCTATCTATCTATCTATCTATCTATCTATCTATCTATCTATCTATCTATCTATCTATCTATCTATCTATCTATCTATCTATCTATCTATCTATCTATCTATCTATCTATCTATCTATCTATCTATCTATCTATCTATCTATCTATCTATCTATCTATCTATCTATCTATCTATCTATCTATCTATCTATCTATCTATCTATCTATCTATCTATCTATCTATCTATCTATCTATCTATCTATCTATCTATCTATCTATCTATCTATCTATCTATCTATCTATCTATCTATCTATCTATCTATCTATCTATCTATCTATCTATCTATCTATCTATCTATCTATCTATCTATCTATCTATCTATCTATCTATCTATCTATCTATCTATCTATCTATCTATCTATCTATCTATCTATCTATCTATCTATCTATCTATCTATCTATCTATCTATCTATCTATCTATCTATCTATCTATCTATCTATCTATCTATCTATCTATCTATCTATCTATCTATCTATCTATCTATCTATCTATCTATCTATCTATCTATCTATCTATCTATCTATCTATCTATCTATCTATCTATCTATCTATCTATCTATCTATCTATCTATCTATCTATCTATCTATCTATCTATCTATCTATCTATCTATCTATCTATCTATCTATCTATCTATCTATCTATCTATCTATCTATCAATCTATCTATCTATCTATCTATCTATCTATCTATCTATCTATCTATCTATCTATCTATCTATCTATCTATATATATATATATTTACATATTTATATTAATACTATTAATAGTGCGATATCATAAAATATATAAAACAATTTACATTTCTATTTTTGATATAAATAATGAAAATATATTTTCTGAAATTTTTTTATTTTGCGTTTTTATAAACAAAATAATTAGTTTAACAAACTGTATTTAATGAATTTTGTAATTTGTGCAATAATTGTTTTTGACAGGTAAGCTATCTATTGCAAAAAAAAATGTAACCACCGATGATAATTAGTAACCTATTTCCCTATTCTATATTTTGAGTCACTTCACAAAAAGTAACTATTGGATAATTATGAAATGTACCGAGTTTGTTTAGAAATGTTTATTAATTTTAGGATGCTATTTTTATTACAACAGGATACTGTTAGAAGTTATAATATGTATGTTAAAAATGATAAACGCAAGAATTTACGTTGTGTTTACCAATACGCACAGAAACAAACGTTTCATAATTATAATTTTTGTAGAAAAGTAGCCGTATATCTGACCTAATGTACATAATTTTTTTGTTTTCGAAAATAATAATTAGTTTTAAATTATAAACTACATATACTTTAAAAGTTTTTTAAATTGTGTCAAGCAAAATGCATAGAAGCACACATTCCATAATTTTAATGTTTTTTAAAATAGCGTTCATATATTTGTTCTACTGTATATAGCTTCTTTTAAGAAAAAATAGTTATAAGTTTTCAAGTTAATGTAATAAAGGTAATTATCGCTGTCGGTGAATGGTAACCCTGTTTCTTCTATATTTTGAGGATAATTATGAAATTCAAGTAGTGATTTTGCAATCAGAGAGTTGCCAGCTTTACTACAAAAATACTAGAAACTGATCCAGAACATCCAAACAAATTATACCGGCGTTTCATCACAATATGGGGTAGCGAAAACGCGAATTTCTTTTTAACGTAAAATGGTGAAGCAAAAATATGAGTTTTGGTTCAACGTTTCACAAGTAAATAGTGTCCGTGGTAGCACAATAAAATGGTGAAACTAAACACCACATAATGGTTGCAGCTATATGGTACCAAATTTGGGTGCAAGGAGGTACTAAATTTTTAACAGTGTAATTTCAAACGGTATTTAAGTTAAATATTAGGCAATCATTTATTATGTTGTATAACCTACTCAAAAATACAAAAAAAATATTTAAAAATTGGATTTGAGGTTCAAGGAACAATTCCTGATGTGGGTGCAAGAACCACTCAACTCTACTTTTTTTTCCGATTTACACTTTTTTACTTATTTCTATAAACAATAAAATTCTTTATCGCTGGCGTAAGACCCAGACATCTCTAAGAAATGGTTATAGAAATATAAAGGGAAAAGGGCAGTAGTTTTGTATTATATGATGCAAGAAGCGTATAGTATTTTTCGTTCTTCCTGAATAATTTTGAAAACTAGAGCTATCTGGTTGTTTCCTCCACGTCTTCAACTTTTCAGTGACAACCTAGAAATGGCATTGAAGTATTTCAAAACCGTTCAATATGCTAATTTTTGAATAAAAAGCTTATATTTAATGTCCTTATAAATGATTTCGAATATGATAAATAAAACACCGTGCTTTTGGAATTGGAATTATTTTCTATGGTAAGCAGCCCGAAATGTAATTACCGAATTCAATGCATTATCTTGCAGAAGCAGATATTTAAATATATTTTTGTAATGATCCTATTATATTGTGAATAAAATTGTCGAAACTATTCGAAACTGTCGATATTATTCCATTTTCATTTAGCAAATGGTAAACTTATTTGAACAAGCGTTAACATTTATTTATCAATGAAGGATTATTGCGTTTGGAATTATTTTATATTCAATTTAGTCGCTGATTATTTAATATTTTATTAGGTCCTTAATACCCAAAGTTCAAAAGATAAGTGTTAAACTTTAAAATGCTCAAAGTGACATTAGATATTATTGGAATACATAGAGAGCAATTTGATTGGAGCAGTACATTTATTTACGACGAATATATTTGTTTGAACCCTTATATTTGAATGTCTGTCTGTCATCTATCTATCTGTCTGTCTGTCTGTCTGCCTGCCTGCCTGCCTGCCTGTCTGTCTGTCTGTCCATCCATCCATCCATTTATCAAATCCATCCATCCATATCCATCCATCCATCCATCCATCTATCCATCTGTCTGTCTGTCTATCTATCTGTATGTCTGTCTATCTGTCCATCCATCCATCCATCCATCCATATCCATCCATCCATCCATCCATCCATCCATCCATCCATCTATCCATCTGTCTGTCTGTCTGTCTATCTATCTGTATGTCTGTCTATCTGTCTGTCTGTCCATCCATCCATCCCTCCATCCATATCCACCCATCCATCCATCCATCCATATCCATCCATCCATCCATCCCTATCCATCCATATCCATCCATCCATCGATCCATCCATATCCATCCATCATCTATATATATATATTTGAAAAATTTAAGATAAAAGAAAAATGAGTCCCATACCCCCTTAACATTTCTAATTTAATTTAAATTCAAATCTTATTATTTAATTTAAAATTTCCTATGACACTATTTTACAATATATCAATATTTACCAATTAATTTTTATTGCGCTATAATACTCTAAAACAATACCAATACTAACTGCAGCTATCTATTCTATTGAATCGGAATATATTTATCGGAATGGGAAAAAATCTATTTGATATAATAGTAACAATTACACCTGTTTCCTTTGTAACTGCTGTACATGATTTCATACTGATTATCGTCACTCAAAGATATATATATGTATTTACTCCTGTATTATTTCTCAATCTTATAACCCAGTGGAATTATTTTTTTTTGTCTCTGTAAGGCTAAAAGTTTTCGTCAGTGACAGAACTTATCGGATTTACCCGAATTAAGGTATAAGAATGTGTTTTTTTGGGATCAGTAAATCTTCTTTATTGTCACTTTGGATTAGATGTTGTTAATTAATGGCCTAATGATGGGTAAAAGGAAAATATTTCATCGTTTATCTATTCTAAAAAAATATATTTCCTTCCTTTTACTTATAAAGCTAATTTAATTAAGGGTTTTATCTATATTGTCAATTTGAGATTAATAGTTAAATTGTATCCGAACATTTTATTCTATGTAGAACTTAATTGTGGTACATGAAAAACAAAGTTTTTATTCGCTGAAATTCTAGACGAGTATTCTTTCTATTCCTTCCTTATAATAGCGCTACAAGCATTAAAATAATTGTTTAATAAATAGTAGTAAATAGTTTTAAATAGTAATTCTTCTACTGTAAAAAGAGGTACTTAAAAATTATTTTCTCGTTTTCTTTCAGTACAATTGCATCGTAAATGAGCGACGACGTACTCAAATGTAAGCAACCGTACTTTCGCAAAAATGTTCAGTGGGATTTAATATTGCTAATCACAGCTTCTGTTCAAGTTATATTAACAATGCGACTTGACAATCTTAAAATAGTTGGTTAGAAGATGGTTATCCACATTATTTATTGTCGATTGCTTAAATTCAAACTGAGTTATAACAACTCAATTATCTTATTTTCCATTCTGTTAGAACACCTTTTCAGCAAGTCTTCTGTTTATAACTTCTTCACGTTGCCCTGGTTATACAACGGATAAGGAACTGGACTGCTCTGCCTTAGAATCTGGGTTCTTCCCAGTTAGTTGTGGTTGTAATTCTTGATATTTATTTAAAGTGATTTATGAAAGCAGTCACTGTAGGCTAGCATCTGCTATTTTTATTCACTGGGCTTATTTTTGAGTACATGTGTTTTCAAAATTGAAATTGATGTATTCGAAGCCATTATATGCATCGAATGTAATAAAAAATAGAGTTCCATCCACATATTTCGCAAACTTTAATTTATTTTTCACAAACTTTAATTAATTTTTCGAAAACTTTAATTTATTTTTCGCGATCTTTAATTTACTTTTTCAAACTTTAATTTACTTTTCGCAAACTTTAATTTAATTTTCGCGAACTTTAATTTATTTTTCACAAACTTTAATTTATTTTTCGCAAACTTTAATTTACTTTTCGCAAACTTTAATTTATTTTTACCAAACTTTAATTTATTTTTCGCGAACTTTAATTTATTTTTCGCAAACTTTAATTTATTTTTCGCAAACTTTAATTTACTTTTCGCAAACTTTAATTTATTTTTCGCAAACTTTAATTTATTTTTCGCGAACTTTAATTTATTTTTCGCAAACTTTAATTTATTTTTCGCAAACTTTAATTTATTTTTCGCAAACTTTAATTTATTTTTCGCGAACTTTATATTTATTTTTTACAAACTTTAATTTACTTTTCGCAAACTTTAATTTATTTTTCGGAAACTTTAATTTATTTTTCGCAAACTTTAATTTATTTTTCGCAAACTTTAATTTCTTTTTCGTAACCTTTAATTTCTTTTTCTCAAACTTTAATTTATTTTTCGCAAACTTTAATTTATTTTTCGCAAACTTTAAATTATTTTTCAACGAACTTTAATTTATTATTTACAAACCTTAATTTACTTTTCGCAAACTTTAATTTATTTTTCGCAAACTTTAATTTATTTTTCGCAAACTTTAATTTATTTTTCGCAAACTTTAATTTATTTTTTGCGAGCTTTAATTTCTTTTTCGCAAACTTTAATTTCTTTTTCTCGAACTTTAATTTCTTTTTCGCAAACTTTAATTTATTTTTCGCAGACTTTAATTTATTTTTCGCAAACTATAATTTATTTTTCGCAAACTTTAATTTATTTTTCACAAATTCTCACTGCACTGCATCACCTAGCAAAGCAATATTGACCTAAAGTGTTTAAATTTTGTTTTTGAAAACGCTTTCAAGATCATGGATAAAGTATACTATAATACATGGCTTTATAACGTTTTTGGTGTCTCATCTAAAAATTTTAAAAGTGGATTGAGCTGGTTTTGAAACCAAACGCCTCAGATAGGTTTAGTGAAAGCATAAAATTGTAAAACTAAAAAGCAAAAGGGTACAAAAATTGTCTTTTGATTTTGTTAAAGTTAATTTGTTCTTTTGGAGAGACTTTAGTATAATTTTAATAATTAAGAATAAAAATTTCTAAACACAAAACAGTAGTTAAAATTTTCGTCGGGCCACGTGACACATATATAAAAACTGATTTTAGCCCTTTAGATTGGGGACTCTCAGTCTCTCTAAAATAACGCCCTGTTATTTGTTCCATGTTCATCGAATTGAACGAGAACTTAATGTTCTTGTGTCTTTAAGTTACCAAATTAATTATGTGTTATCCCCCCCCCCCTCTCTGTTTATCCCAACTGAACGAGAACAATTTATTATTGAGTTTATAAAGTTATTCTTTCACAAACTTTAGTATAAATTATTTTTGTTATCCAAGAATACAAAGTTTGCTGGTGATCTAAAACTTTCTTCAAATTAAAATCGCCCAGAACCCTTGTATGAAAAATTAAACATCGGAAAAATGTCAGAAAATAATTTTTATAAGCTTGGTACCCTGAGATTAATAATAATTTTTTTTTTAACTATCCACCCTAAACGTAAAAAGAACACACTAAATAATGAATGTTTAAAAATAACAAGAACGGGATATAACTATTCCATAAAAAGAACGCAAATATTGAACGTGTTCCTCGAGTGTAAAGGATTAATTATTATTGGAACAAATCAAAATCAAAGTATCTTAACAGTTTCAACGCTAGGTGGTGTTCGAAGTCCCAAATTTCCAATCAATATACAGCGGGTATACGTTTTCCCCGTTAATATCCTGTTACCAAGGAAAAACAGGTTTTACAGAGTATCTTTGCATACACTTTTAAAAAATAACAAGAACGGAGTGTAACTGTTTCATAAAAAAGAACGCAAGTATTAAAAGTTTTCCTCGAGTTTAAAAGGTAAATAATTATTTGAACAAATCCAAATCAAAGTATTTTAACAGTTTCAACCCTAGGTGGTGTTCGAAATCCCAAATTTCCATTCAATATACAGCGGGTATACATTTTTCCCGTTAATATCCTGTTACCAAGGAAAAACAGGTTTTACAGAGTATCTTTGCATACACTTTTAAAAAATAACAACAACGGAGTGTAACTGTTTCATAAAAAAGAACGCAATTATCAAACGTCTTACTCGAGTTTAAAAGGTAAAAAATTATGCGAACAAATCCAAATCAAAGTATCTTAACAGTTTCAACGCTAGGTGGTGTTCGAAGTCCCAAATTTCCTTTCAATACACAGCGGGTACACGTTTTTCCCGTTAATATCCTGTTACCAAGGAAAAACAGGTTTTACAGAGCATCTTTGCATACACTTTTAAAAAATAACAACAACGGAGTGTAACTGTTTCATAAAAAAGAACGCAAGTATTAAACGTTTTCCTCGGGTTTAAAAGGTATATAATTATTAGAACAAATCAAAATCAAAGTTTCTTAACAGTTTCTACGCTAGGTGGTGTTCGAAGTCCCAAATTTCCATTCAATACACAGCGGGTATACGTTTTTCCCGTTAATATCCTATTACCAAGGAAAAACAGGTTTTACAGAGCATCTTTGCATACACTTTTAAAAAATAACAAGAACGGAGTGTAACTGTTTCATAAAAAAGAACGCAATTATCAAACGTCTTACTCGAGTTTAAAAGGTAAAAAATTATGCGAACAAATCCAAATCAAAGTATCTTAACAGTTTCAACGCTAGGTGGTGTTCGAAGTCCCAAATTTCCTTTCAATACACAGCGGGTACACGTTTTTCCAGTTAATATCCTGTTACCAAGGAAAAACAGGTTTTACAGAGCATCTTTGCATACACTTTTAAAAAATAACAACAACGGAGTGTAACTGTTTCATAAAAAAGAACGCAAGTATTAAACGTTTTCCTCGGGTTTAAAAGGTATATAATTATTAGAACAAATCAAAATCAAAGTTTCTTAACAGTTTCTACGCTAGGTGGTGTTCGAAGTCCCAAATTTCCATTCAATACACAGCGGGTATACGTTTTTCCCGTTAATATCCTATTACCAAGGAAAAACAGGTTTTACAGAGCATCTTTGCATACACTTTTAAAAAATAACAAGAACGGAGTGTAACTGTTTCATAAAAAAGAACGCAATTATCAAACGTCTTCCTCGAGTTTAAAAGGTAAATAATTATGCGAACAAATCCAAATCAAAGTATCTTAACAGTTTCTACGCTAGGTGTTGTTCGAAGTCCCAAAGTTCCATTCAATACACAGCGGGTATACGTTTTTCCCGTTAATATCCTGTTACCAAGGAAAAACAGGTTTTACAGAGCATCTTTGCAAACACTTTTAAAAAATAACAAGAACGGAGGGTAACTGTTTTAAAAAAAAAGGACGCAAGTATTAAACGTTTTCCTCGAGTTTAAGAGGTAAATAATTATTAGAACAAATCCAAATCAATGTATCTTAACAGTTTCTACGCTAGGTGTTGTTCGAAGTCCCAAAGTTCCATTCAATACACAGCGGGTATACGTTTTTCCCGTTAATATCCTGTTACCAAGGAAAAACAGGTTTTTACAGAGCATCTTTGCATACACCTTTAAAAAATAACAAGAACGGAGGGTAACTGTTTTAAAAAAAAAAGGACGCAAGTATTAAACGTTTTCCTCGAGTTTAAGAGGTAAATAATTATTAGAACAAATCCAAATCAAAGTATCTTAACAGTTTCAACGCTAGGTGGTGTTCGAATTCCCAAATTTCCATTCAATACACAGCGGGTATACGTTTTTCCCGTTAATGTCCTGTTACCAAGGAAAAACAGGTTTTACAGAGCATATTTGCATACACTTTTAAAAAATAACAACAACGGAGGGTAACTGTTTTAAAAAAAAAAGGACGCAAGTATTAAGCGTTTTCCTCGAGTTTAAGAGGTAAATAATTATTAGAACAAATCCAAATCAAAGTATCTTAACAGTTTCAACGCTAGGTGGTGTTCGAAGTCCCAAATTTCCATTCAATACACAGCGGGTATACGTTTTTCCCGTTAATGTTCTGTTACCAAGGAAAAACAGGTTTTACAGAGCATCTTTGCATACACTTTTAAAAAATAACAAGAACGGAGTGTAACGGTTTCATAAAAAAGAACGCAAGTATTAAACGTTTTCCTCGAGTTTAAGAGGTAAATAATTATTAGAACAAATCAAAATCAAAGTATCTTAACAGTTTCTACGCTAGGTGGTGTTCGAAGTCCCAAATTTCCATTCAATACACATCGGGTATACGTTTTTCCCGTTAATATCCTGTTACCAAGGAAAAACAGGTTTTACAGAGCATTTTTGCATACACTTTTAAAAAAAAACAAGAACGGAGTGTAACGGTTTCATAAAAAAGAACGCAAGTATTAAACGTTTTCCTCGAGTTTAAAATGTAAATAATTATTAGAACAAATCCAAATCAAAGTAACCTAACAGTTTCGGCGGTGGGGGGTGTTCAAAGCCCCAGGTTTCCAAGCAATTCATAACGAATATATGTTTTGTTTGCAAGTATTCTGTTACCAAAGAAAAACAGGTTTTACAGAGCATCTTTGCATACACTTTTAAAAAATAACAAGAACGGAGTGTAACGGTTTCATAAAAAAGAACGCAAGTATTAAACGTTTTCCTCGAGTTTAAAATGTAAATAATTATTAGAACAAATCCAAATCAAAGTAACCTAACAGTTTCGGCGGTGGGGGGTGTTCAAAGCCCCAGGTTTCCAAGCAATTCATTACGAATATATGTTTTGTTTGCAAGTATTCTGTTATCAAAGTAAAACAGGTTTTACAGAGCATCTTTGCATACACTTTTAAAAAATAACAAGAACGGAGTGTAATTGTTTCATAAAAAAGAACGCAAGTATTAAACGTTTTCCTCGAGTTTAAAAGGTAAATAATTAGTAGAACAAATCCAAATCAAAGTAACCTAACAGTTTTGGCGCTGGTGGTGTTCAAAGCCCTAAGTTTCCAAGCAATTCATAACGAATATATGTTTTGTTTGCAAGTATTCTGTTACCAAAGAAAAACAGGTTTTACAGAGCATCTTTGCATACACTTTTAAAAAATAACAAGAACGGAGTGTAATTGTTTCATAAAAAAGAACGCAAGTATTAAACGTTTTCCTCGAGTTTAAAAGGTAAATAATTAGTAGAACAAATCCAAATCAAAGTAACCTAACAGTTTCAACGCTAGGTGGTGTTCGAAGCCCCAAGTTTCCATTCAATACACAGCGGGTATAAGTTTATCCCGTTAATATCCTGTTACCAAGGAAAAACAGGTTTTACAGAGCATCATTGCATACACATTTAAAAAATAACAAAAACGGAGTGAAATTGTTTCATAAAAAAGAACGCAAGTATTAAGCGTTTTCCTCGAGTTTAAGAGGTAAATAATTATTAGAACTAATCCTAATCAAAGTAACCTCACAGTTTCAACGCTAGGTGGTGTTCGAAGCCCCAAGTTTCCATTCAATACACAGCGGGTATAGGTTTTTCCCGTTAATATCCTGTTACCAAGGAAAAACAGGTTTTTCAGACCGCCTTTATACTAAAAAATTAACACTAATTTTCTTGAATACAATATTCGATCGTATGTTTGATTAGGTTATTTTAATTAACGTAATGACACGTTTCATAATACGTTGATAATTTTGATATTGAACATTGTGGGGTTTATCATTCAAATTTAGTACTAGCATGACCGTGCGTTTATTATCGCATGCCCCCTCCCTCTCCCCCTCCACACCAATTCGGGCGAAAGATATTAGCAAATATTTTAGGGACAAAAAAAATACCCAAAAAGTTTAACTTTCTCTTCATACATGGCAGCATTATCAACGGCTTGTTTAAAAAAAACCGTTAAAATTAATTATTTTTCATGCATTAAAAAAAATTGTTGATGTTTGTGAGATGAAAGTACGATTCTTCACTGGTCCATGAAATTCTCTTTCTTTTGAACCTCATGTGTTAAGGGGGTCCGATACCCAAAATTCGCAAAAAAAGTCATTTTTTTTTTATATTTAAAAAATAGTATTCAAACTTATCTTAATAACTCACAAAAAACTGCTTCAAAAAATTCCTATTACTTTTTTAGTTATGAATGTTTTAATGATGTGTTCTTATAACATAGTTGTATCATATGTAAACTTTAAAAGCAAATATCTCTGTTCGTGGTTTTGAAATTTAATGAACACTAAAAATGCTAAGGCGTTTTTACTATTATACTTAAAATCATAATTTGTGTGTGTATAGCAAGATAAATATATTTTAAATAGATGTATGCATTCAGATTTCCTATTTTTACCATAATTTGTTTTTTAAAACCACTTAAAATGGAATTTTATTTTTTTTCGTCAATTTTTTTTCCAAAATTTCTAATATATTTTATTTTTTTAAAGTGATGTATCTGAATCAAAATTTGAATGCATAAATCTATTTACATATTATTCAAGATCTTAAATAAAAAAAAATTGCTTCAAAATATTGAAAAACAAAAAAGGAGTAGGAATTTTAAAATTGTTAAAAAATTTACTAAAATTTTAATTTAAAAATAAATGTGCAATTTAAAAAAAAATTGAGATTCTTAAAATGGTTTTTTATGCATATTTAGAAAGAGAAAAAAAATTGGATTGTACAAGTATAAAAATAAAGAAAAAAATGTCGAAGGTATCGGACCCCCTTAAGATGATGATGTTGATCCGATGCGTCTAATGAGTGTAAAAGGGATCTTCGTTATAGAAATAATCTATACGATAAGATATTTATTGCCATTTTTAAAATTATTAAAGGATATATAAAGTAAGGTGGGGATTTACATGCTGGTGAATAACATGAAGTTTTAAAAATATTTATTGAATTTAAAATTCCCATTATGTTATTATATAACTCGTACCAAATAATATTAAAAGCCATAACGTATATTAATCTATATATTAGATGGTACATTACTATTATTAAATTTTACTATCAGTAGGATGCGTGTTAGGTTAGTAAATTAAATAAATATGTAATTTAAAATACCTTAAAATCACAAAATACATTAAACAATTTAACGGTGTCAGATGTTAAAAACAAGAAAGTTTAGAAAACTGAGAAACATTCGTGTACACGTAAGTTAATGTTAAAAATAATTAAAGTAATTGAAGAACAAATCATTACATTTTTAACAAATAAAAACACATTTAAATATATCTATATTATTATTATTGATTAATTACAGGACAGTAATTAATCTAATTTCTATAGATTTATTTGAGCAACATTTTGCAATAAAAGTTCAGATATATAACTGTTTATTTGCAAATAGCTATATATAAGTTTTTCAATAATGCATGAAGTAAAGTTCTGCGTATGACGTACAGCTCTATTCAACTGATCGCTCATGGAATGCATGACTACAACAGAAAATGTATCTTATAAACCCTTTCAATAACTTTTATCACAGAATAAATGATCTTCCTGCATTAGGAAGATATTCCAATCAATAAATTTCTGAGCCAAGAAAAAGTCCGCATACGAAAATCACTTTTTGATTGGATTAACTTCTCATTCGCCTTTCTCACTGTCAGAGTGGAGTTGAGTTGTTACTCTTCTGATGTGGAGATAAATATCGGTCGGGAAGTAAGTCTATCTATTCAAATCAGATTATGCATGGAGGTTGGGGCATTCTGGTGAAAAATGTTACTTGGGGTCGATACTTTTAGTTTGCTTGTGGATTCCGAAAGTTTTATAGGAAAACAATTAGTCAATTTAGTTTTTAGTTAGTATCGAGTTCTCAGTTTATTCGTTTAAATATAAGGTTAGATGTATATCGAGACGGTTTCTTGGTTTATGGCGTGTAACGACAAACTTAATTGAGTGGCACCTTTTTGGATTCCGGGCAAACTGCTTCAGACTTCCTACGTTGTGACTTGTTCTTAGAGCACCAGACTAGCGTGAAAAAGGGCTATAGAGTGAGTTATGTAAAACTGTGTAGCAATAAACATGGGCGTTTTCTTAGAAAAAACATGCACTCCATGATTTTGTATATGTAGGTATTGGATTTCTTAAAACAACGGTAAAAGTGGTTGATAGTATTGTGTTATTCATTTAACTCACTGACACATTCGCTATTTTAACTGTTGTAGTTTTCACTGTCTGAAAGTTTAAATACTTTTCTTGGGCATGACTTTGACAGTTTTAACGAAATTTTAATTCTTTGGAAATAGACAGATTTAAGTTATACCTAAACAAATTAGATTTTAAAAATATTGTACAATAGAGTATCTTTACAAGTTTATAAAGTGGGTGTATTGATGGAAAAACGGGATATATCTGGACGTGATTTCACGTTCATGAGCCTCAGAGGGTTAAAGTAAGTTGCTATGGCAACGTATGGCATTGTAACGTAATCAATGTATGGCATTGTAACGTAACCAATGTATGGCATTGTAAGTTGCGAGTTGCTATGGCAGTTTTTTTTTTAAATAAATGTATATTTATTTTGAATATCTCCTTCATACGATTGTGTATATCGGTTCGTGTATTGTCAGTTTTCCAAGAAATACTCATTATTTAAAACCTTGTACACGAAATATAAATATATCTCTCCTTTCATATAAAAAATCGTTACAGATTCGATATTTTGTCCATCCCTTAGCGGGTTAAAGCCGGTGTTATAACATTACGTATATTTATTTGAAATATTTTTTTTGCTTTAAGTAATGCCAGAAATTCATAATTTAATTAAATATAGTTTTAATATTCGAGCATGAATGGACTGTAGTAGAGCGAATATGACGTCATAATCGTGAAAAAAAACATCTCAGACCAAATGGCCTCAGACACGTGACTTCTTTTCAAAATTATGAATTAAAAAATGTGTTAAATACCACGTGTCTGAGGCCATACATGTTGGCCTCACTTTGATGTTAGCGAGATTATAAAGATATGTTTTCTCTACTATGAAGGATCCATGCTAAAAAGGTTTTAATCGTATTTATTCAATGTTTCTCACAAGCTAATTTTCACACTGTTAAAAATAGGTACTCAAAAATCAGTAAAATGTACTCATTTTTGTGTACATGCGATTCTTATCATAGCTCCAAATATGTGTGTTTAATTTTCTGAAAAAGACCTGTGCTCAAAAATGAGTCGAATGTGTAAAAACGAATAAAAAGAGCAGTAGCTTGCCAACCTAGGTTGCCGTTGTAAATCATTTTCAATAAATATCAAAAATCACAACCAAGAATTACGGGAATCAAACACAAATCCTCATGCACCGCAGTACAGAGACTTCTGTTGTACTACCCACTCAAAGTGAAGAAATTATAAACAGAAATGTTAAAAAAAAGTACGCCAAAAGAATGGGAAGCGAGATAATTGAGTTGTGATAACTCAGTTTCCATTCATACAATCGACATCAAATAATGTGTAAAACCATCTTCTGAACAATTATTTTAATTGTGTCAGGTCGCTTCTTTAAGAAGGCTTGAACAGAAGCTGAAATCAGCAATAATAAATTACACTGCTCAATTTTTGGAAGTACGGATGCTTAAAATTCAGTACGTTATTGTTCATTTACGATGCAATTGTACTCAAACAAAACGAGTAGGTTTATGTACTCATTTTTAAGTACTATTTTTAGAGTGTAGCTTTTTTATGTTCGTTATAAATTACCATTCTTTTGATATTAAATTCCAGTTATATTAAAGATTGTTAAATATATAGCACGACACTTTTACACAATATGCTAGTTACCAAAATGGAAGCCATTTTTTACCTATTAATATTCATTTAAGTACAAAATACAAACTAAAATATCAGGTGTAATTAGTTTTAAAATATTGTTCTTATGAAAAATAAACTTTAGTTTGTATTGAATAATTATAGTAAAACTGTATTCGTCACAATATTTGTGTATGGAATTATTATGTACTATTTACCACAGTACTTCATGTAATAAACTCATAGCTTTCGTAATGATTTCGGACATGTTTTGAAGCTACGCCATTTTCTAAGATTCAGATATATAACATGAAATATGCAATTGCACTTTCTGGGGACACTATTTTATGCATACCTGCATTTGGTTGAATGGTACATGAATCTATTTTCATATGACTACCTTAACAGTAAAGGTGTAGTACATTTCCAACGCTCTTATAAATCTTTAGAATTTATTCTAAAAAAATATAATAATTAATATTCGTAAAACAATCTTAAAAAAAAATGCCTAGTATTTTCTCTTACTCTTTACAATAGCTATTCACTCCTAAATTTATATAAAAAAAATATGTATGTGGGAAGTACTATTTTATGTTACTAATCTTTCTAGTTATAATATATTATTATTATTTATTATTCTTATTATTATTGGAATTATTGTTATTGTTTAGAAGTATATGTATTTTAAAATTTGAGTTTCGTGATGTTACTAATAGTTATTATGCATTTCCACATTTTGTAGTTTATAAATTTAGGCTACAAAATCAAAAGAAAAAAAATAATGTTCTAAAATTTAGAAAAGTTGTTTCACAAAAGTTGTTTCACAATTCAAGATGAATTTTTTAATCAATACATATATATATATAAGAATGGAGTGTTTGTCTGTGCATTCGAACAAAATCACTCGTTTTGTGTTTTTTGAATGAATTGAGATACACTGATTCAGAAAATCACATTTTTTTTTGTCTGTTGGTTTATTTGTCTGTTTGTGCGGTTAACATAAAAATATAATAATTATAGTATTATATTATGAATGTAAATATATTATAAGTACAATTTATAATTCTATATTATTGTATTATAAATAAATTATAATATTATAAATATGTTATAATATTATAAATATATTATAATACTATAAATATATTATAAATATATTATAATATTATAAATATATTATAATATTTTAAATATATTATAATATTATAAATATAATATTATAAGTATGTTATAATATTTTAAATATATTATAATATTATAAATATATTATAATATTTTAAATATATTATAATATTATAAATATAATATTATAAGTATGTTATAATATTTTAAATATATTATAATATTATAAATATATTATAATATTTTAAATATATTATAATATTATAAATATATTATAATATTATAAATATAATATTATAAATATAATATTATAAATATAATATTATAAATATAATATTATAAATATATTATAATATTATATTTATAATATTATAAATATATTATAATATTATATTTATAATATTATAATATATTTATAATATTATAATATATTTAAAATATTATAATATATTTATAATATTATAATATATTTATAATATTATAATATATTTAAAATATTATAAATATATTATAATATTATAAATATAATATGATAAATAGATTGTAATATTATAAATATATTATAGTATTATAAATACAATATTATAAATATAATATTATATTATAAATATAATATTATATTATAAATATAATATTATATTATAAATATATTATTATATTATAAATATAATGTTATAAATATATTATAATATTATAAATATAATGTTATAAATATATTATAATATTATAAATATAACATTATAATATTATAAATATAACGTTATAATATTATAAATATAACATTATAATATTATAAATATAACATTAGAATATTATAAATATAATATTATAAATATAACATTGGAATATTATAAATATAATATCTGAATATTATAAATATAATATATGAAAACTATAAATATAATATTATAAATATAATATTATAAATATAATATTATAAATATAATATTATAAATATAATATTATAAATATAATATTATAAATATAATATTATAAATATAATAATATAATATCTGAAAATTATAAATATAATATTATAAATATAATATTATAAATATAATATTATAAATATAATAATATAATATTATAAAAGTTATATTATAAATATAATATCTGATTATTATAAATATAATATTATAAATTTAATAATATAATATTATAAATTTAATAATATAATATTATAAAAGTTATATTATAAATATAATATCTGATTATTATAAATATAATATTATAAATTTAATAATATAATATTATAAAAGTAATATTAAAAATCAGTTTTATAATTATAAAATAATGTACTGACAATCTTTAAGTGAAATGCATAATCCTTCTATTAATAGTTTAATGTAATTCCCACTCACTGTACGTAATGTAAAAATGCCCAACTTTCAAATATTTAGAATAGAATTTTTTTTTTGAGAAATTAAGTTCCAGTTCCTCACTCATTTACTTTCACATCCCGTTCACATTTTCCGAACTGGAGTGTCCCTTACCATATTCAAATTGACGTCAAGATTAAATTAAACGAGAAAACCGCACTCCTAAACCCTTCAGCAGAACCTTCCATTTTCCTACGCACAATGCAATTAAGACGTGTTGCAATTCCGAACGAACCCAGTCAATAATTCGGGGGAAAAGAGAAAGATTGATGTTTTTAGTTCCCGAATTCGACGCTGGATGGCGCTCGCACTCGACTCCTGTCTCACGGAATTACTCGGCTAGTCCGAAGATTTGATACACCTGGCACTCGGCTCTTTCTCTGGCATAATCCCAGCTACTTTACAACCCTCCCGATTGGCTATCGGAGTACTCCAGTACAGTGCCAGGAGTATCTAGTACAAGACGCCGCAGCAAGAATTACCTCAGGGCCTGGATTTTGTCGGCTTCGATCGGCGACGGAGTACCTGTGGTTGTGCTCCAGTACAGGAATATCACATGGGGATATTTTGTACTGTGTACTCTAGCTCGGATGTAGACGTTAACCGTACCCGTGCTGTGTCGACTGGGACCTAACATACCTGTTGCCCGAAGACAAGTTTATTAGATCGTGGTGAAAAAACAAGCAAGGAATTTGTGTTTGTGAAAATTTAATTATTTTAATTGTTATACCTGAACCACATAAAAGGATTAATTTTTCCAATTCTTAAAATCAATATCTCAGAAAGTTGATTGATGGAAATCGGTGTCTTGATTGATTAAATGTGCCATTTTATATTTTAATATCCCAATTACTGTTGTGAAACTCAAGATACTCCGAAGTGATCGCAAATTACATCATATAATGTGTGAGAAATTTATAAAAGTACTTAAAAATGGAACGTTTAAGAAATGGTCATATATTACTTAACCTTGGATATGTGAACATTAGGTAAAGTTTTTGCCCAGTACTGACTGAACAATGGATGTCTGTGATCAAGAAATAGAAAAGGAAATATTGTTTAATTATATTTTATAGCTAACAAAGTAAATGATGTGATACTTTTAGAATTAAAGACACGCGTTATATCAATAGTATCACAAATAATATTAGTTTATTTTCTTTTGATTTTAAAACCTAGTATATAAAAGTATCAAAATTTGACAAATTTCATATTTTCCTCTAAATATGTGATATAGTTTTTAAAGTATGAAATTCATGATGATAATTTTTATTTCGTATTGAGATTATTAGATAAGAATTACCAGAGTTTTAGAGAAAAAATTGAAGAAAACTATTGATTGCAGTTTTGTTGACATGGTACCTCTACCTACTTGTTGAAGTCGAAAATCACTACGATTACACCCTTGACTGTCTTGATGATTGAAGATGACTGCATTCCGAAATATATCAACTATGTGACTTCATACAAGAAACGGGGACCCCCTTAAAATAATAATAATAGTATGGAATATGCATTTTGAGTTAATATTCATCAAAACAGCGTTAGAATAAATTCACCACTCGAATATTTCGACACAGAAATCGACAATCAGTAAAGAAATTTGCATGAAGATCACTTCGTGTGTGGATAAAGGAATAATCAAGCTTTATTAACATAATGTGTTGATCGGAAGGATTCGTATTTCATATAAATCGAATAATCAGTTATAATATTTGAGTTTGACGAGTACAAATATCGTCACTTATTTTCGTCGAAAAAAGATTCCATAAGGCCACGTTTTCGTGTTAAGGATCCTATATCGATATGCATCATCATCGAAGAAAGGTATGTAGTTTTATTAAATCCAATTTTTAACAAAATTCCATCTTTTATCGTTTTATTATTAACCTTTTGCACTTATAAACGTCTTTGTTATCTGCATTCATTATACATAGTAAAAAAAGGTGCACAAACATTTTAAAATTAATTACAGCTGATATATTAGTTTGTATTTTGGCCTTAAAAACATTAATATGTAAACAATGGCGTCCATTTTGTTAATTACCATATTGTGTAGCAGTTTCGTGCTTACACATTAAACAATATTTAATATAAATATAATTTAATATAATAAGAATTGTAATTTTAAACGAAGAACAAAAAGCTTTACTCTAAAAAAATATGTATTTAAAAATGAGTACATGAACCTACTCGGATTTTTATTTTAGTACAATTGCTTACTCAAATTTAAGCAACCGTACTTTCCAAAATTTGAGCAGTGTAATTTAATATTGGTAATCTCAGCTTCTGTCCAAGACATCTTAACAAAGCGACCTGACAAACTTAAAATAGTTTTTCATATGATGGTTTGTCCACATTATTTGATGTCGATTGCTTAAATGGAAACTGATTTATTACCAACTCAATTATCTTACTTCCCATTCTTTTGGCACACTTTTTTAACATTTATTCTGTTTATAACTACTACACGTCGCCCTGATAGCTTAACAGATAAAGCTTTGGACAGGGGGGCCTTAGGATGTGGGTTCAATTCCCGGTAAGTCTTGGTTGTAATTGTCTATATTTGAAAGTGATTTATGAAGGCAACCTATGTATGCTAGCATCTGCTCTTTTTATCCAGTTTTGTCCATTGTACTCATTTTTAGTACATGTCTTTTCCAAAATTAAAACCTATGTATTCGGAGCCATGATAAGCATTGAATGTATTAAAAAATTAGTACATTTTACTTATTTTTGAATACCTTTTTTCAACAGTGTATGAAACTGTTAACTCAGTTTTTGTTTATTTCTCCAATACTTTGGATGCAAATTAACTACTTTACCTGTTTTGGTGTTCATTGGTAAACAAACTCATGAAAGAACGACGTTTTTCAATTTAAAGAACATGAAACAGGTTCTCTGTTGATACCTGTGAGGTAACAATTGAATGCAAATGGCCAATATTATACAATATGTTATTGTGTTATGAGGTATTTTGTATTTTTAATAATTGTTATTTAATAATTAATTAATAATAATTGATATTTAGAATTATTAAATGATTGAAAAAATAATTTTTATGATATAACGCTGTTAATCTTCTTCTTCTTTAAAATTAAAACTATATATTTCACTTTAAATATAAACAATGAACAGAACTCAAAAATTTGTCGTATCCACAATTATGATAATCTACTAAAAATCTTATTTTTACTATCCCATTACTAACGGGAATTCAAGAAAATAAATTTTTAGTTTAATTAATTACAGATTTTCAACTATTAGAATTGTACTGAAATTATTAGTCGTAATTCCAAGCCTTATCTAAATCCTTTTGTTTTTACGAAAACTCGCTATTTTGCTCAATACTTGTTTGATTATAGAAAATTATAAATAAGTAGTTGTCAACAAAATAAAAAGTTCCCAAACATTTTTAAAAGAAGAATACAATTCTAAAATTTGTACTACCCAAAAAATTATAAACCTAGAGATATCTGGAAAACATCTAACATGGACAAGGAAGTTCTGGAACTATAATCCTCAATTATATTGCAAACGATTGTATGCTAAATTCATAATGCATTAATTCAAAGTTAAACACAATTTTGAAACTTATAGTAAATGAAGCATGATGTTTCTTACTGTATAGTACACGAATGTCCTATGCATACAAACTTGATTCTATAAATGTCGGTGATAGCTCGTATGCCGGACGCATGTCGAGAAAGTAATAGAGTCTACATAGTTTCACGTTTCTTTACTTTGTTTTTATTGGAACATTTTTGTCGTATGAACGTCTTATGTCTTTGTCACCACAGTGAAGTCATTTCTTAAAATTGAAATATAACAACTGGGAGATATTGCAATACAAAACGTCATTTTTTTTATTTATGCTTAGTCTTTAGTATATAACTAGAAGGATATCTCGTTTCCCGCATCTACACATAAAAAAAAACTTAAATTATTTCAGTAAAATTGATTTTGATTACTCCTAGTGTTTTTTTAAAAGTTTTTATTTGAAAAATATATATATATATATTCTTACATTCATTCTGTTCATTTATATAGTTACTAATTGCTACGATAGTTTTTTAAATGCATAGTACTTTACATTTTGCAATGTTTGGATCCATCATACACACACTGTAAAAAAAAGTGTTTAAAATTGAGTACATGAACGTATTCGTATTGCTTTGAAAATAATTACCACGTAAATGAGCGATAACGTGCTCAAATTTAAGCAACCGTACCTTTGCAAAAATTAGAAGTGTGATTCAATATTCCTAAACTCAGCTTCTGTTGAGCACATCTTAACAAAGCGAACAACCACAATTAAAATAGTTGTTCAGAAGATGGTTTTCCATATAATTTGATGTCTATTGCTTAATGAAAGCTGAGTTATTACAAATAAATTATCTTACTGCCCATTCTTTTGCCACCCCTTTTAACATATCTTCTGTTTACAACTTCTTAAGTCGCTCAGTTCATTTAACGGATAATGCTCTGGACTGCAGTACCTGAGCATATGGGTTCGATTCTCGGTAATTCTTATTCGTATTTGTTGATATTTATTTAAAGTGATTTATAAGGACTGCCTATGTTTGTAAGCAACTGCTATTTTTATTAATTTTTACTCTTTTTTGAGTTAGTGTCTTTTTCCAAAATTGAAACTTATGTATTCAGTGTCATAGTAAGCATGGAATTTATTAAAAAATGAGTACATTTTACTTACTTGAATACCTATTTTTAACATTGCACTTATTAAGAAATACATCAATTGACTATCATGTTAAACATGCTAAAAATTTATTGTAAAACTATCCAACATCGACCAAATGCATGTGCAAGTTAAATTTTTTATAACAATTCTACTGCTTTTTAAGATAAGAATTCTTTTTTTTAACAATACAATAACTATTATAATTAAACAAATAATGACTATTGCAATTACTATAACGTTAAATTTATATGCAACAAAAATACTTTGAAACAAATTCATACAAATATAGCATACTTTTTACCCCCCACCCATTTACCTAAAACTAAAAATACTCTGTACTCTGCATAAATAATAACACAGTATATTTTAAAATGACGCTAAAAAATAAACTTCGGTTACACAGTAACCATTTAACGAAAGCGAATCATTGAATGGCAATTTTCTAAATGGCATCTGCATTTTAACCACGTTCACTAAGCAGGGAAAGTTCGAATAGTGAAACGTGAGCTCACGGCGAAACTTTGGAACATTTCTGAAAGTTAGGAGAGCGCTTCGAATAACGAGCAGAAAATGTCGACCGATCTTGTGAGAAAGTTTCTTTCCGAATATATACCAGGATCGAAATAATACCCTGACATTATTTAAAATGTTGTAAAGAATACTTCCATATAAATAGTGCATATTTTATACTTATGAAACTCTACAATTTCGCTTTTAAATGATAGAATATTTGTACATTTAAAATACTAGGTATTTGTAAAAAGGTGTATTTTTCTAGATGTGTTTTTACAAGTTGCTAGAACTCGTTAATTAATTTCTAAAACGGACCTTTCTGCTATTAACTAATTATTCAATTCTTAATTTAGATAATCATTTAGCACATTGTTAAAAACAGATTACCAACAATTAGTAAAATGTACTGATTTTTGAGTGCATTTGATGCTTATCATAGCTACGAATACATAAGTTTCATTTTTGAAAAAGACATGTACTCAAAAATAAGTAAAAATAAACAAAAAGAACAGTTGCTTGCCTTCATAAATCACTTTCAATAAATATCAACAATTACAACCGACTTACTAGGAATTGAACCCAAAACGCAGCCCAGTGCTTTATCCGGTGTACTACGAGGGCGATATGAAGAAGTTATAAACAAAATAAATGTTAAAAAGGTGTACCAAAAGAATGGGGAGTAAGATAATTGAGTTGTAATAACTCAGTTTCCATTTAAGCAATCGACATTAAATAATGTGGAAACCATATTCTGAACAAATATTTTAAGTTTGTCAGGTCGCTTTGTTAAGATGACTTAAGCAGAAGCTGATGATAGCAATATTAAATTATACTACTCATTTTAGAGAAACTACAATTTCTTAAATTTAAGTACGTCGTCGCTCATTGTGTAACAAACCTTTAATTATAATTGTTTTACAAAAACATCCATTTGTTTATTTGAAACATAATCGTATATTCTTATTAAACTCTTAAGTTTATAAATATGAATAATAATTGTTTTCTACGGTAACTTACTATGATTCATTGATAATGTTAATTGGGTCACCAGTGGAAATAATGAAATTTTGTATAAGAATGCATTATTAGAGAAAACCTTTTAGTAAAATTAGTAGCTAAATAGAAACAATAACAACCTTCAAATTTTAAAAACTTAATACATTTACATTTTTAAAACTTAATACATTTGAGTATTAATGGACTGTAATGCCGTTTGTCATTTTGAAAAATCAATTATATTATTATTTATTTCCTTCGAAATAGACTATCTATTAATAATATTATTGGTTTGTTTTGATTAAGGAACATATGATGTATTTTTTATTTTGTTTCTCAGACGATTTTTTATTTAATTTAATTTTTTTAATGCATCAAGGAAAGACGTTCATTTTTTAAAAGAAATGTGTTCTTTTTCTTGATCGTCGATTTAAAGAAACGGGTACGTAACTTCATTATATTAATCATGGGTATAACATAACATGGGATTAACATAATATAACATGGGATTAACATAACATAACATGGGATTAACATAACATAACATAATACAACATAACATAGGATTAACATGGGTATAACATAACATGGAATTAACATATAAACCGTGTTAAATTTATGGCAGTTAACCCTTGTTATTTATAAGCTTCGAAATTCACATTTTTGAAGAATAATTGCACTTTTGCCGAATATCTTTACATTTTTACGAATTTCCTATTCTTTAGTGTTAATAATTGTAAAACCATTTTGTAAAACATTAAAAAAAAGCTCAAATAATTTAGCAATTGAAATAAATATAGAAAAAATATAAAATATTTCTTTTTTATACAATTCCCCTGAATATTGGTAAATAAATAAACTTTTTCTTACTCGGGGACAACCTAAGTTGAACCTGAAGCAAGCTGAAGCTATGATATGCATAAATATTGAATTGCTTTAGGCTCAACTTATTTTGTCCCCGAGTATAATTTTTAAATAGAAGTTTTCATGCTTGAAACTATTGTAAGTTTCTTGTATACTAAAAAAATCGTCTGTTGGTCTAGAAGGAAATCACTCGAAATGGTAATTTTTTGCTAAATTGCACTTCATTAACCGACGTAAATTAAAAAAAGAACGATATCAAAACATAAATTTAACAATGTGTAATTTAATATTAAATTTTAAAAATCCAAACTATCCCATGACCCAAATTCTCCCACTTTACACTACTAGGAAAGACTAAATCTTGTATCTTGAACACTATAAAAAAAATATTTTCGAATAGTACCTATTTAAGAATGTTTCTCTATTTTAACCCGCAAGCTATCTTCCAACCTTTAATTTCCTTTTCTTATAAGTTTTTATAATATATATTCTTAGTTCTCAAATTTTTAAAAAAATATCTTTAAATAAACTGCACATGAATGAACGACGGTACAATACCCTTTTGTGCATTGGATAACTCTTAAAAAGAAAAGAATTGTTTTCTGCCATTGGCATATTAGATCAAATCTAGATATTTTTTCGTACAATAACAACACATACTACAGTACCATCATTGTCTTATATTGATTATTTGTATGGTTGTTATACGTACGCTATTATTGTTGTGTTATTAAGTTATTATTGTTCCATTGGGAGCAATTAGTAGAATTCAGAGAAGGCAATTTGGCCTCATTTGCCTTGTTCTACCAATTTTAATTTAAGAATTTTGTTCCCTTGGCGGTCGTTACAGATGATTTAGTAACGCAAATTATCATTTATTTTCATTAAATGATTATTTATTTTACTTAATGATTTTGAGTGTTGTGCATTATATTTCCATTACTTGCATTTTATGACAAATAATTAGTAAAATGTGTTTGTTATTCTTTTATGTTGCTAATATAAACATATTTTTGATACTTAAAGATAAATGTTTACGAACTTATGAAATGTAAACTTACTGGCCAAACACAACTCATTTTTGCACAATAATGTTTTGCTTAATGATCAGGTTAAAAAATAGTTTACAAAATAAAAAAAATGCATGTATAAGATGGAATAATTACAATTGGAAGATTAACTGTACAGGATGAAGAATATAATGAATAAGAAGTTATATATTCCACACACTCAAATAGGGTTGTGTTTTATGAAACATTATTAAAATGTTTGCTAAAAATTCGTAAGATAAATTAAACGTAAAATATAAGCTTTTAATAATTAGTTATTCTATACAGAATAACTGGAAGATACATATTGTTGACACGGCATGATTAGTTTATGAATTAATAATAATCAAATACAAACGCTCGACATTATTGTAACCAGGTTACACTTTAATTAAAAAAAAGTTCAAGTATTTGACCCTCTATTTCCATGATTCTCTATTTCTATAACAAAATCTAGATTTACGTTTATTAAGTGAGGAAGAATTATCAAAAAAAAAAGTCTGATTATTCTTTGAATTTTGAAAACGTCTTAGATATTTACGTTATTTTTACGAAACAGTAACCTTATATCAGTCACAAAAGTAAAGTGAATTTTGGCGCTAGTGAAGGTACAAGGTAAAAAAAACGACGATTTTTAAACTCAAGATCATCTTGTTCTCGTTCATTTAAAAAAGCAGCGAAATCAAAAAACGCACCGTTATTTTGTGAAAGGAAGGGAAAAGAATGAGCATTTGGAAATATATATCAGGTTGATGTATATACACTGTTAAAATCTAAATTCACAAAACTAATTCAAAAATTTCCCGCTGTCTCCTCACTCCCCAGTCTGAGCAACCCGTTATAGGGCCCCATCACTAAGTGGGGAACACCAAGCGGGTCAGGCTGGAGGAGGTAGCCATTCCCTGCCCCTCCCCCCTTTTTTGGATTATTGGTTCTCATACTGCAGCATCAGGTTTATTTTCACGATTTACAAATTTCAAGATTTACACTTTTTGAATTCTCCTCACCTGTGTTTTCAAGATTTACAGATGTCGAATTTCCTCATTAGTGATCTCGAGATTTACAAGTCATCTCCTCTTTATGCAACTTAGAAATTGCTGAAGCTCTTTTGCCCTGGAGTTTCCTCCTGTCTAATACCGAAGATTGCTTCTCCTGTAGAAGATTTATACAAGCAGCAAATGTTGATATGGCGCTCTGCTGCTTTTCAGACTCTCGTTTCCCTTGGAGCTAGCCCTTTGCCATATTTCTTCATTTCATTTTATTACTTTTATTTAGTTGTTAATGCTTTAACAATTTCTTAATCGACTAAATTTGGCCACTCACTTTGAGTGCTAAATCCGACTTGCAACTTAATTTCTCATTACTAGACCACATATTAACTTTAACTTGTTATGGTTAATATACGTTTTTTATTTTTAGATCAAGTTGTGTAGCTTTCTTTTCTGTCCTCCATGTTTTTTTCTTTTTTTTTTCTGGGAATGAATGGGTTTTCTGGTTGTTTGTGCTGAGTGATTGGGAGATTTGGGTGAGCGGTGGTCGAATGGTGACGTTCTGTTTATTTTTAGCTTTAATTTCGAATTTCCATATTTAGACCTCAACTCAGATAAGTGGGTTATAATCCGTGACAGGACCCAGGTACCCAGGGATAATTATTTCGTAGTAGTACTGTTAAAAATAGGTACTTAAAAATAAGTAAAATATACTCATTTTTGATTAATTTCGATGAATATCATAGCTCCGAATACATCAGTTTCATTTTTGAAAACGACATGTACTCAAAAATGAGTAAAATGAATAAAAAGAACAGTTGCTTGCCTACATAGTCTGCATTCATAAATCACTTTCAACAATTATAACTAGGACTTGTCGGGAATCGAACCCAATCCGTCTGCTTGATGTCGTCCGCACCTAAGTTCCGAGACATATGCATTGTAACACCCCATAGATGCGAAGAAGCTACAAACAGAAGTACTGTTAAAAAGACGTGCCAAAAGAATGCGAAGTAATATAATTGAGTCTTAATAACTCAGTTTCCATTTAAACAATCGACCACAAATAATATGGAAAACAATCTTCTGAACAAACATTTTAAGTCTTCCATGTCGCTTTGTTAAGATAGCTTGAACAGAAGCTGATTTTAACAATATTAAACCACATTGTTAATTTTTCAAAGTACGATTGCTTATACTTGAGTACGTCATCGCTCATTTACGATGCAATTGTACTCAAAGAAAAACAGGTATGTCCATGAACTCATTTTTAAACACATTTTTTTACAGTGTATAGTTTTTGATAATTTTACGATATAGTTACTGCATAAAAACCGTCATTAACGAAACGGAGTAATGATAAATGACCATCGACCATCTCCCCATTTTGGTGTGGTATATGGACTGACGGCCCATTTATTATCTTCTCCGGACGAAGTCAGTTATGATGTGGAACGGGATTTCTCGCGCCATTTGCAACGTATTTCCAGCATATCTAGAAGCGAACGCATAATATGTCGATCCAAAAGCCATTTAAATTTCAAGGTACACTAAGAAAAACGCAACGTTAACTATCTTTAAACTTGCGCGTACGAATAAAAAATAAATATTTCTTAAAAACCATATAAAAATGTCTCGGGCGTCAAGAACACGCGAGTTATTGGAGTCGTTATTCCAATAAGGATTTTTATTTTTATTTCTTACTTATAGGGAAATTAAAATCTGATGATTAATTGATTTTAAGGATGTTCATGAATCATATTTAAATTTTACAATTTTATTTAATATTGAAACGTATTTAAAATCAACAACTAGGGTTCCAGATTACACTGTTAATACTACCCAGCAAAAAAAGTCAGCATGAGACCTTCATCAAAAATTGTTAAAATTGAAGGTTTTATAAAGGATATTGAAACAAAAAACTGCAGTTGTTTTTGAAGATTTTAACTTTTCTGCATAAAACCTTTAAAATATCTGCATTTTCCCTTCATGATTAAAAATTGAAGGTTTTTTACAGGTTTTTTTTAATTGTAGGGGCTTGAAGGTTTTTTGCAGTTTTTATGAAGGACATTGAAACAAAAACCTTTAATTTTATAGATCTGCAAAAAAACCTGCAGTTTTCCAGCATAAAAGCTTGAATTTCAAAATTTTGATGAAGGTTTTATGCGGACTTTTTTTGCTGGATAGGTAGTCAAAAATAAGTAAAATGTACTCATTTTTGATTACAGTCATTGTCTATTATAGCTCTGAATACATAAGTTTCATTTTTGAAGATGACATGTACTCATAAAAGAGTACAATGAGTAAAAATGAATAAAAACAGCAGTAACTTGCATACATAGGCTGCTTTCATAAATTACTTTAAATAATTTTTAAAAATTACAACCAGGACTTGTCGGGAATCGAACCCATATGCTAAAGAACCGCAATCTTATCCGTTGTACTACCAGGGTGACGTGAAGAAGTTATAAATAGAGGAAATGTTTAAAATGTGTGCCAAAAGAATGGGAAGTAAGATCATTGAGTTGTTAAAATTCAGTTTCCATTTAAGCAGTCAACAACAAATAATATGGAAACCCATCTTCTAAATAACTATTTTAAGTGTGTCTAGCGGCTTTGTTAAAATGGCGTGAACAGAAGCTGAAATTAGCATTATTAAATCACACTGTTCATTTTTGAGAAAGTACGATTACTGAAATTTGAGTACGTCATTGCTCATTTACGATGCAATTGTACTCAAAGAAAAACGAGTATGTTCAGGTACTCATTTTTTAAGTACCTTTTTTTTACTGTGCAGAAATACCATATTACGCAGTTAGAGTGATCCAGACCGATGCTATAATTCCGTGTCAAGTAGCATGATTGACATGTATTTTCTATCTTTAGTTAGAAATTTAGTGACAGATGCATGGGAATCATTCAAATAAAGCAAAGCACATACGGCTAGTGAATGGAAACATGTGGAAGAGCTTGTTTATTTTGTTTTCTGTTTTTGTTGGTTACTGACCTTTCTATTTAAAAAATCTGTGTAAATGTGGTTTTTCCTAAACCCTTCTGGCAATGCACTGACCCCAATTTTTAAAAATATATATAGGTTTTTAAAAATATTTCTTAGACACAAATAGAGCCTCTCAACCACTGCTTTTCAGAAAACGTAGTGTGTTGTATAGGCTAAAAGTATAAAGTAAATATGGACTTTGCGTGTTCAGACTTTATCCATCCGATTTTTCTTACGTGTTCAGACTTTATCCATCCGATTTTTCTTACGTGTTCAGACTTTATCCATCCGATTTTTCTTACGTGTTCAGACTTTATCCATCCGATTTTTCTTACGTGTTCAGACTTTATCCATCCGATTTTTCTTACGTGTTCAGACTTTATCCATCCGATTTTTCTTACGTGTTCAGACTTTATCCATCCGATTTTTCTTACGTGTTCAGACTTTATCCATCCGATTTTTCTTACGTGTTCAGACTTTATCCATCCGATTTTTCTTACGTGTTCAGACTTTATCCATCCGATTTTTCTTACGTGTTCAGACTTTATCCATCCGATTTTTCTTACGTGTTCAGACTTTATCCATCCGATTTTTCTTACGTGTTCAGACTTTATCCATCCGATTTTTCTTACGTGTTCAGACTTTATCCATCCGATTTTTCTTACGTGTTCAGACTTTATCCATCCGATTTTTCTTACGTGTTCAGACTTTATCCATCCGATTTTTCTTACGTGTTCAGACTTTATCCATCCGATTTTTCTTACGTGTTCAGACTTTATCCATCCGATTTTTCTTACGTGTTCAGACTTTATCCATCCGATTTTTCTTACGTGTTCAGACTTTATCCATCCGATTTTTCTTACGTGTTCAGACTTTATCCATCCGATTTTTCTTACGTGTTCAGACTTTATCCATCCGATTTTTCTTACGTGTTCAGACTTTATCCATCCGATTTTTCTTACGTGTTCAGACTTTATCCATCCGATTTTTCTTACGTGTTCAGACTTTATCCATCCGATTTTTCTTACGTGTTCAGACTTTATCCATCCGATTTTTCTTACGTGTTCAGACTTTATCCATCCGATTTTTCTTACGTGTTCAGACTTTATCCATCCGATTTTTCTTACGTGTTCAGACTTTATCCATCCGATTTTTCTTACGTGTTCAGACTTTATCCATCCGATTTTTCTTACGTGTTCAGACTTTATCCATCCGATTTTTCTTACGTATTCAGACTTTATCCATCCGATTTTTCTTACGTGTTCAGACTTTATCCATCCGATTTTTCTTACGTGTTCAGACTTTATCCATCCGATTTTTCTTACGTGTTCAGACTTTATCCATCCGATTTTTCTTACGTGTTCAGACTTTATCCATCCGATTTTTCTTACGTGTTCAGACTTTATCCATCCGATTTTTCTTACGTGTTCAGACTTTATCCATCCGATTTTTCTTACGTGTTCAGACTTTATCCATCCGATTTTTCTTACGTGTTCAGACTTTATCCATCCGATTTTTCTTACGTGTTCAGACTTTATCCATCCGATTTTTCTTACGTGTTCAGACTTTATCCATCCGATTTTTCTTACGTGTTCAGACTTTATCCATCCGATTTTTCTTACGTGTTCAGACTTTATCCATCCGATTTTTCTTACGTGTTCAGACTTTATCCATCCGATTTTTCTTACGTGTTCAGACTTTATCCATCCGATTTTTCTTACGTGTTCAGACTTTATCCATCCGATTTTTCTTACGTGTTCAGACTTTATCCATCCGATTTTTCTTACGTGTTCAGACTTTATCCATCCGATTTTTCTTACGTGTTCAGACTTTATCCATCCAATTTTTCTTACGTGTTCAGACTTTATCCATCCGATTTTTCTTACGTGTTCAGACTTTATCCATCCGATTTTTCTTACGTGTTCAGACTTTATCCATCCGATTTTTCTTACGTGTTCAGACTTTATCCATCCGATTTTTTTTTTACTTTTTGAGACTCCTGTTCGATAAGTCTTGAGGCGGAAGATCGAAGCATCTTCAGGCATAGTTCTGAAGAACGTACACAAATATTTAAAAAAGGTAATCTCAATTTGTTTCGTTTTTATTTTTCATTATCACTTAATTATAATCTATGGAAATTTATTTATTCGACATGAATTATCAAAATATTCATACATTCGCATTTGTTTGAGTAATATACAGTTTTTAGTGAGATTATTTTTAGCACTTTAGCAGTCGCGTTGTGCCTTGTCAATCTAAGGCGAATAGAATTGTAAAGATAAGGACTGGCATAACATTTTCTTTTTTAGGGCCGTCACTTATTACGTCCCGCATTGTGATTTGATCCTCTTTTGGTGTTTTCAAGGACCAGCACACATTCGAATAGAGTACAGTAAGAAACGATCATCTTAGCACATAAATATATTAGCATAATATTGCACAGCAGAAAACATTGTCTAATTTTCATAAAACATTTTCACTCGAGATAAAAATAAGTTTTTTTTAAAAACTTTTCTGAGCGGAACGATAATATTAAAAAAATTAAAAAAACAACCACTCGAACCTCTGTTCACCCTTTTCCCCTATGAGCGAAATCATTTCGATCCTCTGACCTATAAGTACACTCAAACCTGTTTTTGTGCGGTCTTTGTTTGCATGACTTTTTTGTGCGATTTTTTTTGTGCGGTATATGAAAATGTCAATCAATTTGGAACATAATTGATTATCTGACTACCGAGACATACACAAACGTCTAGTGAAACAACAGTCGTCGCAAAAACGGATCACTGACTACATGGTAACTGAAAAAAAGTCAACTCTAAACGAGTGCGAGGTAGTATCTTCAAGTGTCGAAAGCGATTTTGCGCCAAGTTCGCGTATTGTCAGACTACGAAGGGTAATGGTTATATGTTTTGAAAAGTTTTGTATGTGTAAAATAAGTACATATGTAAATAAAATATTTAAAAATGTTCGCATGTGTAATTTCTAAATCAGATTCCAAAAGGTTTGGCGAGATTCCAAGTAGCTGTCAATCCTCGTGTCTTGATTTCGTTTAAAAAAGCAATTCCTAGTTATTTCGTAAGGTTTTGAGTTATTTTTTATGTGAGACTTTTTTATGCGGTCCTTATCCACCGCATAAAAAATATTTTTTAATTGTGTTTCGAAAATTATTTTTCATTGCTACTCGTGAAGTTTTGTGCGAATCTTTTTATGCGGTCCCTATCCATCGCATAAAAAAATATTTTTTAATTGTGTTGCGAAAACTATTTTTCATAGCTATTCGTGAAGTTTTGTGCAAATTTTTTTATGCGTTTTTATGCGGTCCCTATCTACCGCGCAAAAACAGGGTTGAGTGTATATCTATTATTCTGCTATAAATAACCGTGGGCAGAGAAGTGCAGGTTAGTGCGGTCATTCAAAATGTGCTTTCTAAGACCATTATTTCACTACATTCGTATCGATATTTTTCACAAGATCTTTTTAGGCTTATTGTATATATTTTGCTTCCTTCGTATTGTAACATGTCTGTAAACATTTCTCAAACAAGACCTAGACTCTTCAATAATAAGAACTCAGTTCCAGTCAATGGAGAACTAATGACGATGCTCTTTGCAACCTTTCAACCGAGAACATTTCACTGCCCGAGTCAGTTAGACACAAATAATTGGTTTCCCTGCATACCAGTACCTTTTATTTAACCTGGTATAATATTCTCAAGAATAACCGGTATATTTGGATATACGAGCTACTGTAGCAGTTACTCCATTGTTATCTGTGATGAAGCAGATTATCTGTTATTTTTGGCATTTGCAACCGATCGTTGAAGCATATTCTCGATTTCGACCTTGTTTCCAGGATGCATTAGCAGGATCTAAGCCATTTTCCAGATCTTGGACAGGATACTTTTGGCTAATTTAAGGACTTTTTTTTTCAAGCCCAAGGCTGACCGAACTTTGTTCCCCTCAAAGAAAACAGGCCCCTCCGAAGGGAACTCATCAAAAGACGTGAGCATACAGGTCAGCCCGGGAAAAAAAACAAAAAAACACTACAGCATTCCAGAGACTCAAGCACCATTATGCAAGTTCACAGTTGTAACAGTAACAATTCCAAAATTACAAAGTTTAAACATAAGTTACGTGTTCGAAATTGCAAAATACAAGTTTACAATTACATAAGTTAAAATTTATAATTACAAAAAGAGCACAAACGCTCCTCACCACACTGTCGGGAAAAAATTATAAAGTAACTAAATAATAAAAAAAATATATATACATAAAAACATTTATGACAAGAGAACAATATGAAAGAACAAATACAAAACACAATATCGGGGTATAGAAGAACTCAACGGGCAGCTGGATGGGTAAATTTAAGCGATTATGACAATTTTAAAAAAGGTGTTGGATTAAGGGGAGTTACAAATTTGTTGAGAATTCTTTATACAATAAGGACTTTGGAAACTTCCACGTCCATGTGAAAGTGCTCCCAATCTCACACCATTTATCTCAATCACTCAAGTCCCTTGTCAAAGACATGTATAATTTTTTATTTAAACTACTGTTACAATATTCTCAAACTGAATTTCAAGCATCTGTATACATTTATTTCAACGCGTGAAAAAAGCGTATGCGCAAAAAATTGCCTTTATAAAATTTTCCCTTTTGAATATAAGCTCCTCAATTCCAGTTGGCTTGTAAAGCGGTAAATAGCACACTCGAAAAAATTACTTAAAAATGAGTACCTGAACATACTCGTTTATCCTAGTACAAATGATCGAAGCTTCGAGCATGAATGGACTGTAGTAGAGCGAATATGACGTCATCACCGTGATGCAAACATCTCAGACCTGATGGCACCAGACACGTGACTTTCTTTCAAAATTTATTAATGAAAAAACGTTCGCGATTGACTTGTGAATGGAAAAAATAGTAAATATGTTACTTCATGAAGTACGGGATATTTTTATGAATAAAATAGAAAAAAAATTATGAATGGATGACGTAATAAACCACGTGTCTGAGGCCATACATGTTGGCCTCACTTTGATGTTAGTGAGTTTATAACTTTATGATTTCCCTACTATGAGGGATCCATACTCGAAGAATCGAAGACGTACTCATATTTAAGTGATAGTACTTTCTCAAGAATAAGCAGTGTGATTAAAAATAGCTAATCTCAGCTTCTGTTCAAACCATTTTAACAAAAACGACCTGACAAACTTAAAATAGTTGAACAGAAGATGGTTTTCCAGATTATTTAATGTCGATTGCCTAATGGAAACTGAGTTATTAGAAATCAATTATCTTACTTTCCATTCTTTTGGCACACCTTTTTGACGTGTCTTTTATTTATAACTTCTTCATGTAATCCTGGTAGTACAACGAATTAGGCCCTAGGCTGCGGTATCACAGGATTTGGTTTCGATTCCCGGTATGTCTTGATTGTAATCGTTGGTATTTATATAAAGTGATTTATGAAGATAGACTATGTACGCAAGACACTGCTCCTTTTATTAATTTTTACTTATTCTTACACATGTCTTTTCCAAAAAGGAAACTTATGTATTCAGAGCTATGATGAGTGTCGAATGTACTCAAAAATGATTCAATTTGACTTATTTTTCAGTATCTATTTTTATCAATGTTGAAAAACTAAACTCTTTAATAAACTACCCATTTTGATTTTACAATTCCTCATAAAATACCACACACTATTTGTTAATGTACACTATTAAAAATAGGAACTTAAAAAATAAGTAAAATGTACTCATTTTTTATTACATTCGATTTTTATTATAGATCCGAATACATAAGTTTCATTTTTGAAAAAGACATGAACTCGAAAATTATCAGTTGCTTGTCTACAAAGAATGCCTTCATAAATAATTTTTTATAACTTTCAACAATTGCAACCAGGACTTACCGGGAATCAAATTCACTCCGTCTACCCGATGTCGTCGGCATCGAAGTCCAGGGTTGTATCCGTTGTACCACCAGAGCGTGTGAAGAAGTTATAAACAGAAGTAATGTTAAAAAGGCGTGGCAAAAGAATGGGAAGTAAGATAATTGAGTCGTGATAACTCAGTTTCCATGTAAGCAATAGGCATCAAATAATGTTGAAATCATCTCCTAAACAAAAATTTTAAGTTTGCCAGATCGCTTTGTTAAGATAGCTTGAACAGAAGCTGATATTAGCAATATTAAATCACACTGCTCATTTTTACGAAAATATGATTTTTTAAATTTGAGTACGTCATCGCTTATTTACGTTGCAACTGTACTCAAAGAAACACGAGTACGTCGATTTACTCATTTTTAAGTACATTTCTTTTCCAGTGCAGTTAAACGTTTAAGGGATTTCTTCGTATCCCCCCCCCAACCACGCACTGAACAGTCCAAGTAATTTAATTGAGTAGTGATAACTTAGTTTCCATTTTAGCAATAGACATAAAATAATGTGGAAAACCATCTTCTCAACAACTATTTTATGTTTGCCAGATCGCTTTGTTAAGATGACTTGAACAGAAGCCGATATTAGCAATATTAAATCACACTGCTCATTTTTACGAAAATACGATTTTTTAAATTTGAGTACGTCATCGCTCATTTACCTTGCAACTGTACTCAATGGAAAACGAGTACGTCCATTTATTCATTTTTAAGTACATTTCTTTTACAGTATAGTTAAACGTTGAAGTGCTTGCTTCGTATCCCCCCCCCCCCAACCACGCACCTGACAGCCCCACACCATGACACCAACCCTTTTGCATCGAGTGCCATCGTTAAACAAAGCGACTCCGACCTTGACACGAGGGAAAGGGGCAATTAGAGATTCCAACCATGATCTCCCCCTTGATGGGAGTGGGTCACGACACGGGGTTGAGTCCGGCCGAGGTCCATTTTTCACTCCGGCCCTACGTGACCCATCACGTGATATCACCTAGGAAATGCATTGGTATCTCTCGTCTGACACACGAATGGGGGCGAAAGTGTAGGTGGCAGTAAGTGTACGGGGGGAAAGGGCTAGTTGGATGTGTTGAGGGACTGTCATTGGCTATTGGAATTAGCTGCTGTAAAGTTCATTATTGGAATTAACTTTTGAAAATTTCACTATTGGAATTGAGTACTGTTGAAAAGTTTGCAATTGGAATTAAGTAATGGAATTAACTATTAAAAACGTTCAATATTGGAACTAACAGTTGGAAAGTTCACAAATAGAAGTAACTATTGGTTCGAAAGTTTACTATTGAGGTTAACTGTTATTTAATGGAATTAATTGTTGAAATTTTAATATTGGAAATAACAGTTGGAAAGTTCCGTATTAGAAGTAATTATTGGAATTAGCCGTTGAAAAGTTCATTATTAGAATCAACAGTTGGAAATTTCCCTATTTGAATTAACAGTTGAAAAGTTCACAACTGTAATTAACTATTGGAATTAGCTGTTGGAAAGTTCGTTATTGGAATGAACTATGGGAAATTTCGTTATTGGAATTAACTGTTGGAAAGTTCAATATTGGAACTAACTGTTGAAACGTTTACAATTGGAATTAATTAATGGAATTAACTATTACAAACGTTCAATGTTGGAACTAACAGTTGGAAAGTTCACAATTAGAAGTAACTATTGGAATTAGCCGTTGAAAAGTTCATTATTGGAGTTAACTATTAAAAAAGTTCAATATTGGAATTAACAGTTGAAAAGTTCCCAACTGTAATTAACTATTGGAATTAGCTGTTGAAAAGTTCATTATTGGAATGAACTATGGGGATTTTCGTTATTGGAATTAACAGTTGGAATTAGTAGTTGGAAAGTTCATAATTGGAGTTAACTATTGAAAAAATTCAATATTAGAACTAACAGTTGAAAGTTCACAACTGTAATCGACTATTGGAATTAGCTGTTGAAAAGTTCATTATTGGAACGAAGTATGGAAAATTTTCTTATTGGAATTAATAGTTGGAAAGTTGTGAAGTAGATATGCAATATATTTAATAATTTTATGTAACATAAAAAGAAATAAATCAGTAACATAGTGTTGCAAGAAGGTTCTTTCATCCGATGCATCTTTCTAAATTATTTGTAAAAACACAAATATTGCGCCATATTTATTTTCGAATAACATAACCATTCAGAGATTACAAAAAACAGAATTATTTCATCCGGAAAAAAGTTCTCTTCGTATCAAGTTTTTTATAAGAATAAAAAAATCTCATATTCTTCTAAAAGATGAAACTGAATGTTTACCAGAGATTTTATTTTTTTTACTTTTTTCGTTTGTAAAATTGAAAATTGGAGTTGTGTAACATGCTATTTTTAAAATTATTCAGCGCATGAAAAATTAAATAATAATTAATTTTTAGTTTTCAAAAATAAATTATAAGATGTTTCGGATATCAACAGTGTATTCAATAAAAATAAATATATTTTCTAAAATATTTTTTTTTGTAAATGTATGTAATGAAATATCGACTTTAAAGTTAACTAAAAAAATTGCTTTCGAAAAAGGATAATAATGAAGGAAATTTTGTTATGGTAATATGCGAAAATATTATTAGATTATAAATTTGAACTATATCAAGTTTATATATAGAGACTATATTTAGTTTATATAGAGAGACTATATTAAGTTTATATAGATACACTTTATCTAGTTTTCTAATGATTCTATATCGAGTTTATATTTTAAACTATATCAAGTTTTATATCGAACCTATATTGATTTTTATAGCGAGACTATATCGAATGTAGGAGTCAAAACTATATCGAGTTTATATTTCGAAACTAAATCAAGTTTATATACATATATTATATTCATTTTATATAGATATACTATTTTAAGTTTATATAGAGAAACTTTTTCTAGTTTGAGACTATATCCAATTTATATTTCGAAACTATATGGAGTTCATATATCGAGACTATATCGTGTTTATATATAGAAAGTGTATCTAGTTTGATAGCGAGACTGAGTTTTATATCGAGACTATATTATATATTTCGAAACTATATCTAGTTCATATATAGATATGATATTTAGTTTATATGGATTGACTGTATTAAGTTTATATATATAGACTGTATTAAGTTTATATAGAGGGACTTTATCTAGTTTTTCAATGAAACTATATCGAATTTATATTTCTAAACTATATAGAGCATATATATCGTGTTTATATATAAATACTGTATCTAGTTTGATAGCGAGACTATATCGAATATATATAGGTCCAAACTATATCGAGTTTATATTTCGAAACTATATCGAGTTTTATATCTATAATAAATCGAGTTTTATTTCGAAATTATATCAAGTTTTATAGCGAAATTATATCGAGTTTTATATCAAGACTGTATCGAATATAGAAGTCAAAACTATATCGAGTTTATATTTCGATACTATATCAAGTTTTATATCGATAATATATCGAGTTTTATATCGATTCTATATCGAGACCTATATCGACTTTTATAACAAGACTATATCAATTTTATAATCTCAAGCTATATCGAGTTTACATATCGAGATTATATCGAGTTTATAAACTTTTAAAATAGATTCATTTTCGATATATGACAATTGTGAAATTAACTTTAGCGGAACATGGAACTTGCAATGATACACGGAAGTATTATTAGAGTAGACTTTGGGTCATTTGCAATGGTTGGTGAAATAATGAAACATCATTATTGCACTTTGAGGCACCGACAGTGAATGTGGTTTCAAGGATATTAGATTTACATTCAATGGTTATGAAAGTTTGCTTTAGAATATGATGGGTTATTAATGGACTTGTAATGGTTGTGATGGAGAAATGAAGGTGTCCACAAAATTGATTTTTTTGGAGGGGAGGGGGGGGGGGGTAACTATTTACTTACGTTATATCGTTCAACTGCTACTGTAAGAATAATTTTTGTAGTAATTTTCTGAAGAAATAATATTAAATTAAAAAAACATTAAAATGATCTTTCTCAAAAATTTCATTTCCTCACTCGCAAAAAAATATGAAGTATCTTTTTAATTTAATTTGTTCTCCATTTGCATAAGTTGATGAAAATGAAATATATGTTTTTGGGATAGTGAGACTATATTATATCTTTCATTATCTGAAATAAATTAGCATACAGAATGCAATAAAAATAAGATAACATAAAAATTTTATGAAAATTTTATGTTTATCAATATTAATTAAAACTTTCAACTAAAACCATAACTTAAACAACAAAAATACCAACTATCTCACAAAACTATACATTTAGTGGCAAAAGCATTTATTTTTTATTACGTGTTTCCCATTAGCATTTAATTAAGGAAAGTTACACTAAATTTCCAACGTGCCAATCCCCTTATCCCCGTGCTATTTTTAAACCAGGAAATTCAAATCCAGCGTCCAATCAGAAACAAACTTTAATCTCAAAGTCTCCTTCTTATCCAATCAAAGGCCGATTACGCCAACGACTTCTTCAAAAGCGGCTAAACGGAAAGATTCCAAATCCCCTGCTGCAGTCCTAATCAGCCGAGTAGATCCGAGTTTTTAATTAAGAAATAATCAATCAAAACAGAAAATCCCGCCGTTCTGCGGATCGCTCTCCATTCAAGCGGAGAAAGCTCAAAGAACTACGCGCACTCTTTACCCGAACGTCGGATGGATATAATCGATAGGCTGTAAGTGGGTCACTAGCTTCCATTTTGCATTCTAAGTAGCCGGAACCGGCGGAGCTCGTGTTTGCTCATAAGCGTTCGGGTTTGTTGTTCCTCAAACAGTTCGATTTTGGACACCGCTTGGTTGGGGGAGATAGGGTTAGTGTTTAGTAAGAAAGAGTCACTCTACACTGGCGTCATTACAGTCAATGACGCCAGTGTAGAGTGACTCTTTCTTACTAAACACTAACCCTATCTCCCCCAACCAAGCGGTGTCCAAAATCGAACTGTTTGAGGAACAACAAACCCGAACGCTTATGAGCAAACACGAGCTCCGCCGGTTCCGGCTACTTAGAATGCAAAATGGAAGCTAGTGACCCACTTACAGCCTATCGATTATATCCATCCGACGTTCGGGTAAAGAGTGCGCGTAGTTCTTTGAGCTTTCTCCGCTTGAATGGAGAGCGATCCGCAGAACGGCGGGATTTTCTGTTTTGATTGATTATTTCTTAATTAAAAACTCGGATCTACTGAGTCGAGTCTTTTTATGTAGGTCAAACTACAATGCGGGTTAAGACAGTCTGTAAGCTGATTTCATGATAGTTAAAATTAGTACTTTATTAAATGACACATGGCACAATTAGTATATTAATAAAATGTCAATTTTTTTAAAGAACTTTTTGACTTGATATGTCTTTTATTTCGGAAATTAGGGGGGTCGCTTGCTAAAGCCGAATATAACGCACACATGTCACACTAATATTGTTTCTTTGCCGCACTAATGTCGGTAATATCTTCGCAACTGTATTAACCATGCGCATTACTTTGGTAGCGTTATGTAAAGCAAAGTAGCCATTATTCGATCATGCATAAGCTGCGTTCGCAGATGGTGATGTTGCCGCGTCACTCATAACGCGTTATGAACTAAATTTGATATACTATGACGTATGTACACAATGACGGTGATCGGCAGTACGTTCGTCGTTCCGAGCGGGAGTGGTCGCATTTGAGAGAGCTCACTCTCCGTAGTAGGTATAACCATAGAGTAATGATACAAATAGAGGAATCAAAATGCTGATTTCCGTGTGTCCATCATTGAAACCACGTGATATGTGGAAATGCCAATTCATTCATGCCCCAATATTACTTGGCAGGCCTTGGCGACTTTAAGAACTAAACGAGATCGAAGTATTGTAATATGGTTTTGTGTTTAATTTTGTATTTAAATATAGTTTTTTTTGGACGAGTGGTACAATTTAAGGGAGTTTAACAGATATATTAAGGGGATTTTTCTTACTTTGTAGTTTTGAAATAATTGCATTAAATTTTTATGTAAAAAATTTACCATAAGCGAAGTTCTTTCAATTGTTATTTTGTATACTTCAATAAGAAAATATGAACAATAAAACCTGAGAAATATAAAGTTTCCCTTCTTCGAGTATTGAAAACAAATAAAATATTTTCGTTTCGTTAATGAAGAGGAAATATTTAGCGCATATTGTTTGAAAATAAGTAAATACGTGCATATATGTTAAAAAGTTGAATACGTACAGAACTCCTTATCACCAAAAGAGAAGAAAGTGTGCCAAATTTGAAACTCCTGCAGATGTCTAAACGCCAAATGTGGCAGCGCTATAACCACGTGATGTGAGTTTTTCTTTTCAATGTTGACATCGCGGCCTTACGAGAGTCTGGTATTGAAGGCGCTCTCTATTTAATATTACAACTCTCTGGGTATAACCCATCGAACTCAAACAAGTGCTCAACGGAGTTATAAAGCTTACAAGTGTATAGAGCAATACAGAGACTTGCCAATCCTCGTCCAAATGACAGAACTAGTCCTCCTGTACAGGGAGACCCTACTGTAACACAAGTTGTGTACATTAGGGTCTCCCTTGTGTACTGTAACACCCTTGTAACACAAGTTAAGAAATATTTGTAATGCATGCATAAATGTAAGTTGTGTCTTTGATTACGTCACTTCTTTACCATTGTGCTCATATACTCTCTGCAACATCACAAAAGTTTCAAGTATTCCTCTAGGGCTGCGTCCCCAATACATCTTTTCTAAATTTTTTCTAGCATTAGGTTAAGGGTCATACGTTTATCTCATATTCTGGACCTCATGTATGACCTGTTTTCCAAAAGTTGTCGTCTTAGTAAATTAAAATATGCTATTAGAGACCCGAAGTATAGGAATTTTAATGAGTGTTTCCATTTTGGCGTTATGAACTTAAAATTACAACGTAATTGTCTATTGCAAACGATAATTATATCGATACGAATCCCTGTTAGATCCACGAAATAAACGTTTTAATTTTTTTTAAATAACTTTGAAACCGTCCATACCGCTGTTTTTAAACGTTTAACCTAATTTAAAAAATCTAGAAATTTTAGAAGAAATGCACTATAGCTTTATGAACTCTTTAGATTACAAATTCATGTAAATAGAATATAGTTATACAAACAATCGAATACATTTATGCAAATATTAAATAACTGACTTAGAAATTGGAAATTAAGAATATAAGTTTGGATAAAATAATGGTTAATAATGCATTGAATAGTACTATATTTATAAGGATTTGTTTTTATTTAATATCAAAAGTATTCATTTGAATAAACTGTAATATTGTTAAAAAAATTTAAATTGTTTTTTTTTCTAGCGATCCGATTTTATTGCTATTTGTAACTTTTTCACCATCATTTTATCATATTTCTCTTATTTTATAAAAAAAATAGTAATTAATTGATAAGTAGAAAAACATGTAATATTAATAAAATAGAAAAAAAACTATTACGTGTAATTCTTATTTATTGTGTACCCAGTTCCAGATAATATAATAATTATCTTTTTAGTTTTGTTGTTGCATTTGATGAAAAGTACTGGGACAGATTTTACATTATGAATTGTAGTTGAAAAATGTGTCTTATTAAAAAAAATATTTAAATATTTAACTTAGATAAGGTTAGTGATAAATATATCAATGCAAACACTGTGTTCTAGCATAAAATATAAAAAAAAATATTATTTAAAATTTACTAGGGAGATAATAGTGACTCTAGTACTAATTTTTTTTATATTTGAAGTTTATTACCTTTTAATTATGCGTAGCAAATTATATTAAAATTTTTTTTAAAAAAAATTCTTAAACATAAATACACTTTAATAATGTTTAGTATAAGATACCTGTATTCAGTAATTTTCCGTTTGATAGTTCTAGGGACAATTTCTGAATACTGGTTTTAACAATTCCCTAGTGTTCAGCCAGTTTTTTCCCTAGGAAACAATTCATACAACAGTTAATTATTTCGTATGATATACTTCGAAATTCCATTAAACGTTTTTATAAAAGTTGGATATTTCAAATCGCTTATCGAACTGAGTATAGATAATTAACATATCAAACATTTCTTAATAAATGATTTATCTTAATAACTGTTATGCACGTTTCGAACCATCCATACAAGAAAAGACGATTTTACACAAGGTCATACCATTTCACAAGAAACCAAGTCCTTTTCTACACTATACAAGATTCTGTCTTTAAGATGAAAACGATCCCTCAGAGGTTCCAAAAGCACCCCTTTCGACGAATCAGGGTTCTTCACGAGGAACACCTTTAAAAAAATAAACCGTTTTTTGTCCATTCATTTGTGGAGGACTGAATGTCGACACTGCTGAAGAAACGGATTCCCAACGAAATCCCATCCCCCCACGGAACCCTGAATATAAAAAAGAACGTTTCGAAGAGATTCTCAGAAGAACAATGTCCGACTTATATTGTTTCCTATTCCCAAATGGAGCGTTTAGGGATTTGATTCTTTGTCTTCAGAACGGCGAATGCTAAGCTCTTAGATTTTCTTGCATTTCGGTTGAAGACAAGGATGGTTGTCCTTGAACCGTAGAGGCAGTGACGGATTTAAGACAAAAGGACCAGGCGGCAAAAATGTTTGAAGGGGGCCCGTTTTCTAATAAATAATTCGCTACATTGAAATTTCATTTTTATGTCATTTATTTCTATACATAAACATTATTAGTGCCCCGTGCTTTGGGATGGGGCCTTGTGCCAAAAAGAAAAAACTTAATCTGTCTTTTAATTTCTAAACACTTTTTTTTTGTAAATGTTTAAATTAGACCGTTTTGCTACATTTTTTTAATTTAAAATAAATATTTTAAATGGTGATTAGAAAATGCCGTTCTCATGTTCCATGCACTTGAACTCAGAGTTTAATTTTCGAGTGTTATTGTTTAGCCCCTCTCCTAAATAATAATAATCTTAAAATCTATTAAAAATATTATAAATCTTAAATCTATATTATAGTTCATGGATTATCGCAGCTACCTTCGCACAGGGCCCTGCGTGTGGTAAGGGATCCCACGTTTGACCTCTTTGCAAAAGCAGGGCCCTGCCCCCGCGTCGTAGATGATTTGGGGGCTGATCAGAAACTTAAGTACAAGTGCTGTTTGCACGGACCTATTTGATAATGGGGCTCTGTAAAGAGGAGTGGGCCCGTTGAAGAAGGGGCATCTGTCTACTCATATGCATAAGGATAAAGGAATCCAAACAGAAATTCCAGTGAAATGTTTAGTAAAATTAAAATATTTTTCTAATTTTTGGAGTCGAGGGGGCCCCAAATGGATTCAAGACAAGGGGGCCCAGGCGGCAACTGTCCATTTGCCGCCTGTTAAATCCGCCACTGCATAGAGGATCTAAATGACTCTTTATTTCAAAAAGAGATTTAAAATATGGTGAATAATGCACAATGATGGATTTAACTTAAACACATCGACGCATATAAATATGTATATGATTGATAAAACATATTGATTATATTGATTTGTTTTTCGATTCGATGTCGATTTAACATGAGGTATATCTTAGTGCATAGGTGTGCATTTATGATATACATTTATTAAGAATGTGAGGTTAGATCTCGCTAATCCAGTTTTACTTCACCCATTAACAGCAAAAATTGAACGGGTACAGGATTTTTAATGATACGATGTGTCGCCATATTGGCGCTAGAAATTTTAAAATTCAACAGAATATTCCAAATTATTATACATAATAATCATATCCTTGCAAATCTGATTTTGTTTTACGAAATAATAAATCTGATTATATTAATGATGTTTGAAATCGATCCCGAAACATTTTCACGCTCTTAAAGAGTTTCTGGGGTCATAAATGGCGCCTTTCGAATTATGCAGAATGGCGAATGCTAAGCTCTTGTATGATTTTCTGGCATTTCAGTTGTACACAAGGACGGCTATCGTTGAACCATAGATAATCTGAAGAACTCTTTTTTTCAAAAGGGGATTTAAAATATGGTGAATAATGCATAATGATGTGTTTAGTATTAAACATATCGATATGTTTACGATGTATCAAAACATATTGATTATATTGATTTGTCTTTCGATTCGATATCGATTTAACATGAAACATATATACATGTGCATTTATGCAAGCATAATGCGCGTTTGTTAGGAATTTAAGGTTGACACTGATCTATACACAAATTCGACCTCGTTAATATAGTTTTGCCGTAGATATTAACTGCAAAAATTGAACAGATACAGGATTTTTAATGATACGATATGCTGCCATATTGGTGTTAATTTTTTTTTTAAATTGAATATAAATTTTCAAAATATTATACCTAATAATCATATCCTCGCGAATCTGGTTTTTTCTTTTACGAATTAATCCCTCTGATTATATTAATGAAGATCGAAATCGACCAAGAAACATTTAAGTAGTCTTAAAGAGTTTCTGGGGTGGCCACTAATGGCGGCGTTCGAAATATGCAACTGCGAGACATGTTGCTTGTGGCCCAGTTTGTTTACAGGTCAGTTGCCGAAGGCTTCAATTGAATTCTCAAATTGCAATATATTTACGCTGTGAAAATATTTGTTTAATAATGAGTGCATGGACGTACTCGTTTTTCTTTAAGTACAATTGCATCGTAAATGAGCGATGACGAACTTAAATTTAAGCACCCGTACTTTAGCAAAATTGAGCAGTGTGATTTAAAATTGCTAATCTCAGCTTCTGTTCAAGCCATCTTAACAAAGCAAAATGAAAAACTTAATATAGTTGTTCATAAGATGGTTTTGTACGTTATTTGATGTTGATTGCTTAAAAGGAAACTGACTTATTATTATTTAATTATCTTATTAATTATCTATTTAAAATTGCTAATATCAGCTTCTGTTCAAGCCTTTTTAACAAAGCAACATGAAAAACTTAATATAGTTGTTCAGAAGATGGTTTTATACGTTATTTGATGTTGATTGCTTAAAAGGAACCTGACTTATTACTATTTCATTATCTTATTAATTATCTTTTTAAAATTGCTAATATCAGCTTCTGTTCAAGCCTTTTTAACAAAGCAACATGAAAAACTTAATATAGTTGTTCAGAAGATGGTTTTATACATTATTTGATGTTGATTGCTTAAAGGGAAACTGACTTATTACTATTTAATTATCTTATTAATTATCTATTTAAAATTGCTAATATCAGCTTCTGTTCAAGCCTTTTTAACAAAGCAACATGAAAAACTTAATACAGTTGTTCAGAAGATGGTTTTTTACATTATTTGATGTTGATTTCGTAAAAGGAAACTGACTTATTACTATTTAATTATCTTATTAATTATCTATTTAAAATTGCTAATATCAGCTTCTGTTCAAGGCATTTTAACAAAGCAACATGAAAAACTTAATATAGTTGTTCAGAAGATGGTTTTTTACATTATTTGATGTTGATTGCTTAAAAGGAAACTGACTTATTACTATTTAATTATCTTATTAATTATCTATTTAAAATTGCTAATATCAGCTTCTGTTCAAGCCTTTTTAACAAAGCAACATGAAAAACTTAATATAGTTGTTCAGAAGATGGTTTTATACATTATTTGATGTTGATTGCTTAAAGGGAAACTGACTTATTACTATTTAATTATCTTATTAATTATCTATTTAAAATTGCTAATATCAGCTTCTGTTCAAGCCATTTTAACAAAGCAACATGAAAAACTTAATATAGTTGTTCAGAAGATGGTTTTATACATTATTTGATTTGATTGCTTAAAGGGAAACTGAATTATTACTATTTAATTATCTTATTAATTATCTATTTAAAATTGCTAATATCAGCTTCTGTTCAAGGCATCTTAACAAAGCAACATGAAAAACTTAATATAGTTGTTCATAAGATGGTTTTATACATTATTTGATGTTGATTGCTTAAAAGGAAACTGACTTATTACTATTTAATTATCTTATTAATTATCTATTTAAAATTGCTAATATCAGCTTCTGTTCAAGCCATTTTAACAAAGCAACATGAAAAACTTAATATAGTTGTTCATAAGATGGTTTTGTACGTTATTTGATGTTGATTGCTTAAAAGGAAACTGATATATTACTATTTAATTATCTTATTAATTATATATTTAAAATATTGCTAATATTAGCTTCTGTTCAAGCCATTTTAACAAAGCAACATGAAAAACTTAATATAGTTGTTCATAAGATGGTTTTGTACGTTATTTGATGTTGATTGTTTAAAAAGAAACTGATATATTACTATTTAATTATCTTATTAATTATATATTTAAAATTGCTAATATTAGCTTCTGTTCAAACCATGTTAACAAAGCAACATGAAAAACTTAATATAGTTGTTCATAAGATGGTTTTGTACGTTATTTGATGTTGATTGCTTAAAGGGAAACTGACTTATTACTATTTAATTATCTTATTAATTATCTATTTAAAATGGCTAATATCAGCTTCTGTTCAAGGCATTTTAACAAAGCAACATGAAAAACTTAATATAGTTGTTCAGAAGATGGTTTTATACATTATTTGATTTGATTGCTTAAAAGGAAACTGACTTATTACTATTTAATTATCTTATTAATTATATATTTAAAATTGCTAATATTAACTTCTGTTCAAACCATGTTAACAAAGCAACATGAAAAACTTAATATAGTTGTTCATAAGATGGTTTTGTACGTTATTTGATGTTGATTGCTTAAAGGGAAACTGACTTATTACTATTTAATTATCTTATTAATTATCTATTTAAAATTGCTAATATCAGCTTCTGTTCAAGGCATTTTAACAAAGCAACATGAAAAACTTAATATAGTTGTTCAGAAGATGGTTTTATACATTATTTGATTTGATTGCTTAAAAGGAAACTGACTTATTACTATTTAATTATCTTATTAATTATATATTTAAAATTGCTAATATTAGCTTCTGTTCAAACCATGTTAACAAAGCAACATGAAAAACTTAATATAGTTGTTCAGAAGATGGTTTTATACATTATTTGATTTGATTGCTTAAAGGGAAACTGAATTATTACTATTTAATTATCTTATTAATTATCTATTTAAAATTGCTAATATCAGCTTCTGTTCAAGGCATCTTAACAAAGCAACATGAAAAACTTAATATAGTTGTTCATAAGATGGTTTTATACATTATTTGATGTTGATTGCTTAAAAGGAAACTGACTTATTACTATTTAATTATCTTATTAATTATCTATTTAAAATTGCTAATATCAGCTTCTGTTCAAGCCATTTTAACAAAGCAACATGAAAAACTTAATATAGTTGTTCATAAGATGGTTTTGTACGTTATTTGATGTTGATTGCTTAAAAGGAAACTGATATATTACTATTTAATTATCTTATTAATTATATATTTAAAATATTGCTAATATTAGCTTCTGTTCAAGCCATTTTAACAAAGCAACATGAAAAACTTAATATAGTTGTTCATAAGATGGTTTTGTACGTTATTTGATGTTGATTGTTTAAAAAGAAACTGATATATTACTATTTAATTATCTTATTAATTATATATTTAAAATTGCTAATATTAGCTTCTGTTCAAACCATGTTAACAAAGCAACATGAAAAACTTAATATAGTTGTTCATAAGATGGTTTTGTACGTTATTTGATGTTGATTGCTTAAAGGGAAACTGACTTATTACTATTTAATTATCTTATTAATTATCTATTTAAAATTGCTAATATCAGCTTCTGTTCAAGGCATTTTAACAAAGCAACATGAAAAACTTAATATAGTTGTTCAGAAGATGGTTTTATACATTATTTGATTTGATTGCTTAAAAGGAAACTGACTTATTACTATTTAATTATCTTATTAATTATATATTTAAAATTGCTAATATTAGCTTCTGTTCAAACCATGTTAACAAAGCAACATGAAAAACTTAATATAGTTGTTCATAAGATGGTTTTGTACGTTATTTGATGTTGATTGCTTAAAGGGAAACTGACTTATTACTATTTAATTATCTTATTAATTATCTATTTAAAATTGCTAATATCAGCTTCTGTTCAAGGCATTTTAACAAAGCAACATGAAAAACTTAATATAGTTGTTCAGAAGATGGTTTTATACATTATTTGATTTGATTGCTTAAAAGGAACCTGACTTATTACTATTTAATTATCTTATTAATTATATATTTAAAATTGCTAATATTAGCTTCTGTTCAAACCATGTTAACAAAGCAACATGAAAAACTTAATATAGTTGTTCATAAGATGGTTTTATACGTTATTTGATGTTGATTGCTTAAAGGGAAACTGACTTATTACTATTTAATTATCTTATTAATTATCTATTTAAAATTGCTAATATCAGCTTCTGTTCAAGGCATTTTAACAAAGCAACATGAAAAACTTAATATAGTTGTTCATAAGATGGTTTTGTACGTTATTTGATGTTGATTGCTTAAAAGGAAACTGATATATTACTATTTAATTATCTTATTAATTATATATTTAAAATATTGCTAATATTAGCTTCTGTTCAAGCCATTTTAACAAAGCAACATGAAAAACTTAATATAGTTGTTCATAAGATGGTTTTGTACGTTATTTGATGTTGATTGTTTAAAAAGAAACTGATATATTACTATTTAATTATCTTATTAATTATATATTTAAAATTGCTAATATTAGCTTCTGTTCAAACCATGTTAACAAAGCAACATGAAAAACTTAATATAGTTGTTCATAAGATGGTTTTGTACGTTATTTGATGTTGATTGCTTAAAGGGAAACTGACTTATTACTATTTAATTATCTTATTAATTATCTATTTAAAATTGCTAATATCAGCTTCTGTTCAAGGCATTTTAACAAAGCAACATGAAAAACTTAATATAGTTGTTCAGAAGATGGTTTTATACATTATTTGATTTGATTGCTTAAAAGGAAACTGACTTATTACTATTTAATTATCTTATTAATTATATATTTAAAATTGCTAATATTAGCTTCTGTTCAAACCATGTTAACAAAGCAACATGAAAAACTTAATATAGTTGTTCATAAGATGGTTTTGTACGTTATTTGATGTTGATTGCTTAAAGGGAAACTGACTTATTACTATTTAATTATCTTATTAATTATCTATTTAAAATTGCTAATATCAGCTTCTGTTCAAGGCATTTTAACAAAGCAACATGAAAAACTTAATATAGTTGTTCAGAAGATGGTTTTATACATTATTTGATTTGATTGCTTAAAAGGAAACTGACTTATTACTATTTAATTATCTTATTAATTATATATTTAAAATTGCTAATATTAGCTTCTGTTCAAACCATGTTAACAAAGCAACATGAAAAACTTAATATAGTTGTTCATAAGATGGTTTTATACGTTATTTGATGTTGATTGCTTAAAGGGAAACTGACTTATTACTATTTAATTATCTTATTAATTATCTATTTAAAATTGCTAATATCAGCTTCTGTTCAAGGCATTTTAACAAAGCAACATGAAAAACTTAATATAGTTGTTCATAAGATGGTTTTGTACGTTATTTGATGTTGATTGCTTAAAAGGAAACTGATATATTACTATTTAATTATCTTATTAATTATATATTTAAAATATTGCTAATATTAGCTTCTGTTCAAGCCATTTTAACAAAGCAACATGAAAAACTTAATATAGTTGTTCATAAGATGGTTTTGTACGTTATTTGATGTTGATTGTTTAAAAAGAAACTGATATATTACTATTTAATTATCTTATTAATTATATATTTAAAATTGCTAATATTAGCTTCTGTTCAAACCATGTTAACAAAGCAACATGAAAAACTTAATATAGTTGTTCATAAGATGGTTTTGTACGTTATTTGATGTTGATTGCTTAAAGGGAAACTGACTTATTACTATTTAATTATCTCATTAATTATCTATTTAAAATTGCTAATATCAGCTTCTGTTCAAGGCATTTTAACAAAGCAACATGAAAAACTTAATATAGTTGTTCAGAAGATGGTTTTATACATTATTTGATTTGATTGCTTAAAAGGAAACTGACTTATTACTATTTAATTATCTTATTAATTATATATTTAAAATTGCTAATATTAGCTTCTGTTCAAACCATGTTAACAAAGCAACATGAAAAACTTAATATAGTTGTTCATAAGATGGTTTTGTACGTTATTTGATGTTGATTGCTTAAAGGGAAACTGACTTATTACTATTTAATTATCTTATTAATTATCTATTTAAAATTGCTAATATCAGCTTCTGTTCAAGGCATTTTAACAAAGCAACATGAAAAACTTAATATAGTTGTTCAGAAGATAGTTTTATACATTATTTGATTTGATTGCTTAAAAGGAAACTGACTTATTACTATTTAATTATCTTATTAATTATATATTTAAAATTGCTAATATTAGCTTCTGTTCAAACCATGTTAACAAAGCAACATGAAAAACTTAATATAGTTGTTCATAAGATGGTTTTGTACGTTATTTGATGTTGATTGCTTAAAGGGAAACTGACTTATTACTATTTAATTATCTTATTAATTATCTATTTAAAATTGCTAATATCAGCTTCTGTTCAAGGCATTTTAACAAAGCAACATGAAAAACTTAATATAGTTGTTCAGAAGATGGTTTTATACATTATTTGATTTGATTGCTTAAAAGGAACCTGACTTATTACTATTTAATTATCTTACTTCTCATTCATTTAACATTTCTTCTGTTTATAACTTTTTCACGTCGCCCTTGTAGTAGTACACGTAATGCCCTGGGATGAGGTACCTGATGATCTGGGTTCGATTACCGGTAAGTCTTGATTGTAATTATTGATATTTATTGAAAGTGATTTATGAGGCAAGCAACTGCTCTTTTGTATTCATTGTACTCATTTTTGAGTACATGACCTTTTTAAAGTTGAAACTTATGTATTCGGAGCTATGCTAGCATCGAACGTAATAAAAAATGAGTAAATTTGACTTATTTTTTGAGTACCGATTTTTAACTGTGATCCTTTGTTGTTAGATAGGGCTACATACATATCTGAAGAGTATCAGTTACAATGACTTAAGACAAATACATCGACATTGCTTTAAGAACTATTTGTCCTGCTTCTCAAAGCGTCATTTTCTCCTCCCGTTTTGGAATTATACCACAGGCAGGGAAACTTTTCTTTAATGTAGCTCACGTGAAAAGGTAAAAATAATTTTTTTAATTGTTAGAAATTGGAACATTGACGAAAGTAGAGCATGTATAAATGTCGTTCCAGCAAATGTTATATACGTTAACTAGTACCTAATTATTGGCTGCAATCGCAAACAACACTAACAACGACAACTCGTTCAACAATAAAACATTGCTTTCGCGATCCTAATTTCACTCCCCGAAATTGTTCAAATAATAGGCCCTTGAAACCGAATTACTAAAGAGATAAATTGAACAAGGAAAGGCCAGCACGCTCCGTGATGTCATAGATGACGTATGCGTCCGTCGCCTAGGCAACGTAACAAATGATGCTGTTGTAAAACAGATAGTATCGGTTGCCATTCATAGGAAGCAAATAGACAAAAGGGTAAAAAGATTGCAAGTCTGAACAGTAATATGTGAAAGTCGAGGGAAAATAACTATCAGATGGATAGATAGTAATACTTTAATGTACAAACGATGTCATTTAAATCGTGAACTGACTGTAATGGGTGTAAGTGGGTCATATTTTATCATAATTTAACAATTTATTTATACGTGGCGGAATACATTTTGTTTAATATCGAGATTAGCCTTTTATCTTTCGTTCCAAACTGTACTTGACAAAATAATTGTTTCGTCTGAGCTTTTTTGGTTGTGGCTTTATATAATTTCTTTTTAATCAAGTTTGCTGGCTAGTTCGGTAAATTACTACAAGTCTCTTAAATTGTCATTTTTATTCGCTTTTATTTAACTCTCTGTATCTGGCCTCAAATCTTATAACTCAATTTGACTTCAAACTTAAGACAGTTACATAGTTTCGATGACAATACAATATGCAGTTTCAACAATTAGGCAATTCTAATAATTAACTATAATCTTTTATTTGAAAATTGGATGGTGGCAAGTTTCAATTGTGCCGCATCAGTACTATACTTTTAAATACGTTTTCTAAGAAGATGCACAACGAATCAACTTTGATTTAACTAAATAGTTTTCTTATGCCATTTTGTATTGCTTTACACTGAAATAACAGTTTAATTCGAATTCGAATTTATCTATAAAATCAAAAGTTTATATTAAAATTCTCAATAAAAAATAAAAAAAATGCGTATCTTCATAAATAAAAATATAATTTATCGTAGTCACTTTAAATACCCGTCCTTTACACTACTTTAACCCGACATCGCAAATTCGATTCCGGCGCTTGCCATACTCACTGCGCTACATTGGTGACTTCTGGACTACAGATCAACGGTACCTTCGAACAAATACTCGTGGCGCCATCTCTATTCAATCACTATAACTTCATTTGCGACATGCAAACACACCGATCATTGCCCATGTAATATCACATCGCGGGTATCAATCATTCGTTGCTGCGTCCAAGTCACTAAGAGTGGGGTACTGTGGTCGTCACTTCAAATATCGGATACTTTCACTCGGGCTCGAGGAATTACTTTAGCATGGCGGTTGAAGCATCGGTGTAGCATTCATAACGTCACTGGTTCAATTCCGCGCTTCTTCAAAACTGATCGCGTTACAAGTTTAATAATCTAATATTCCTCAGGTGATTATTTCAGATTAAAATTTTAATTAGTACACATCGTTTTATCTTGGAGTCAAAATTGCACACTGCAACGTTTCTGTTTAATTAATATGATGGAATGTAATGCAGTAAACAACTTCTAAAGCAGTATATATTCAAAACGTATGATTTGCTGCCATGTTCTTTTTTTTTTTAATATTATTATTAAATAAATCATTTATATTATTTTATACATTATTATTAATTAAATCATTTATATTATACAGAATATATATAAAAAAATATTAAAAAGTGCACTGTTAAAAATAGGTATTCAAAATTCAGAAAAATTTACTCATTTTTGATTACATTCGATGCTTATCATAACTCCGAAAATTTTGGAAAAAGACATGTACTCAAAAATGAGTAAAAAGGAATAAAAGAGCAGTTGTTAGCCTACATAGGCCTAAAATTCATAAATCAATTTCAATAAATATCGGCAATTACACCCAAGACTTAGCGGGAAGCGAACCCAGAGCTGCAGGCACCGCTGTCCAGAGTCTTATCTGTTAATCTACCAGGGCGACGTAAGGAAGTTATAAACAGAATAGAAGTTAAAAAGGTGTGCCAAAAGAATGGGAAGTAAGATAATTGAATTGTAATAACTCAGTTTCCATTTCAGCAATCGACAACAAATCATGTGGAAAACCATCTTCTGAAGAAATATTTTAAGTTTCTCAGGTCACTTTGTTAAGATGGCTTGAACAGAAGCTGTGATTAGCAATATTAAATCACATCGTTCATGTTTGCGAAAGTACGGTTACTTAAATTTGAGTACGCCATCGTTTATTTACGATACAGTTGTATTTAAAAAAAGTACGTTCATGTACCCATTTTTAAGCACTTTTTTTGCAGTGTGTATATAATTACTATTTATTCTCAAGATAAGCAACCGACGCTCAGATTTGTAACATTTTATATTAATTTTTAAAAATTTAGGGATATTGCTAAAAATATTTAAAAAAACTTTTTTAAGATCTAGATAGTCTTTGTCGCTTAGTCAGTATCGCGCGGGACTACGGGAGAATACACTATAGGGTTGAATCCCGATGTGAATCGCAATATTAAATCACACTGCTCAGTTTTTAGAAAGTACGGTTGTTTAAATTTGAGTACGTCATCGCTCATTTACGATGTAATTGTACTAAAAAAAACGAGTACGTTTATATACTCATTTTTAAGCACTTTCTTACAGTGTGTGTAATTTCTGGTCAGCAATTTCCCGCATATAGATTTTTTACTAATCTATATAAAATATAAAAAAAGTATTAATAAAAAAAATCATTATACCTTTTATTTTTCACCAATCCATAAATATATTTATGAAAAAAAAGTAATATGTTTGTGCGTGCGAGCAGGATATCAAGACGAAATAGCATTTCTAGCCTCCTAATGGATTTTTAATGCTTTTGGAGCATTCTGGTGGTTCTTTCTACTTCTACCAAATACTTTAGGTGAGCCTATAGATTTCTGGTTCGTATTTATTTGTAAGGAGACATAATCGATATTATTTCAGCTTATTAAAGATAAGTAAGGTTTTTCAAGAAGGTTTATTCAGGGAAAATTTGGTTCATCAAAATACATAGAAACATTCTTCAAAGATTATATATTTTATGGAAAAAATCATACACAAGGGTTAAATTTAACGTTAAAACTGAAACAAAGTTTAGAATCTGAAATTCGTTTGATCATAAGTATATTTGAATATTTAATTAATGGTTTTGATTAAATATCCAAAAGTAGATTATCTTATAACATATATATATATATATTTATAATTTATTAAAGTGAGGCTATTTAACTCTTTGTGTTTTTCTCTACCTTTCAGGTAACAAAATAACGATTCTTTTTTAAAATTAAATTATAAAAGCAAGTCCTGAAGTTTATAAAAAACGTTCTACTTTACATTGTTTTCTAACAAACTAAAAAGAGGTTTTATTTTACCTCGTTCACTAACGAACTAAAAAAAACGTTCTACATTTCCTTGTTCTCTAATAAAATATAAAAAAAACGTTCTACTTTTCCTTGTTCTCTAACGAACTAAAAAAACGTTATATTTTTCCTTGTTCTCTAATAAACTCAAAACCGGTCTACTTTTCCTTGTTCTCTAACGAAATAAAAAAAAGTTATACTTTACATTGTTCTCTAACGAACTAAAAAAAACGTTCTACTTTTCCTTGTTCTCTAATGAACTAAAAAACGTTCTACTTTACCTTGTTCTCTAACGAACTAAAAAAAACGTTCTACTCTACCTTGTTCTCAAGCGAACTAAAAAAAAGTTCTACTTTACCTTGTTCCCTAAGGAACAAAAAAAAACGTTCTACTTTTCCTTGTTCTCTAATGAACTAAAAAACGTTCTACTTTACCTTGTTCTCTAACGAACTAAAAAAACCGTTCTACTTTACCTTGTTCTCAAGCGAACTAAAAAAAAGTTCTACTTTACATTGTTCTCTAACGAACTAAAAAAAACGTTCTACTTTTCCTTGTTCTCTAATGAACTAAAAAACGTTCTACTTTACCTTGTTCTCTAACGAACTAAAAAAAACGTTCTACTTTACCTTGTTCTCAAGCGAACTAAAAAAAAGTTCTACTTTACCTTGTTCTCTAACGAACAAAAAAAAACGTTCTACTTTACCTTGTCCTCAAGCGAACTAAAAAAAAGTTCTACTTTACCTTGTTCTCTAACGAACTACAAAAAAACGTTCTATTTTCTTTGTCCTCTAATGAACTAAAGAAATGTTGTATTTTATTTTGTCCTCAATGAACTAAAAAAGCATTTTTTTAACATTTAGGAACCCAATAGTGTTTTAGAAAAAGGACAATGAAATAACGGTTTCGTAAAAAAATTATTTTCTGCTGTTTGTAAAATGTTCTTGATGTGAAAATGCTTACTATGGTTTTGAAAAATATTATAATATAATACATATGCAATAAATTATGAACCATTTGTTACAAGGATATCTTCTTCTAATTAAAAAAAAATCCATAAAAATATAGTAATCGGTTATAGCAACATTTTAGAAAAATTAATTATTTTTAAATTTAAAAGCCTACAGCTCTCCAATCACGACCTTGCTGCGCTGTCAAAGTCGATAGTCGAACCCACAATCCTCCGATTATAAGTTGAACACGATACCATTGGGCTACACGCTGGCCCTTTAGCATAATAAGCATAGATAATATCTCAAATTGCGGAAATCTTTAGATTGCAATCTAAAGTTGGCAATCTAGTGGATTATTTATCTATTTATAGTATACATCTACTACATTTATTAAAATGATATATTACTAAGTGAACCTTTATCTGATATACAAACAAAATGTTTCATTTTAGTAATGTAATGTACTGTACAGACACCAAATAAATTTTAATATCCAATTGGGAATTAACAACAAAACTTTCTTTAAAAAAAGTTATTGTTTGTCTTTATAGTTTAGTCTGTAGCGCGGAGAATATTGAATTTAGTAAAAAGCTTTTAGTCAGTAAACTCTAATCAGGTTCCTGTATTTTTAATAGTCCTTTAATTACAATACGAGTTAATTAATTATTTGTATATTAAATTCTCCCTCAGTGACATCAAATTTAGAAATGTAAACTACTGAAGAATAATAAATTTTAAAAAGTATTAACCGCAAATGTCGATAAATGAAGAGCTTTAAGTGAAAGACCGATAAGAATATAAATTGAACTAGCTCTCCACGATTGCCTTGATTTGAAACTTTTTATGAGGTTTGATTTCTTTTTGATTTCCTCTTTTATCATTAATCATTTCAAACGAATCGAATGTTTGAGTGAACGTCGGAGATTAGTTCAAATTTAAAAGTATTAAAATATAAGTTGATCTGAATGCTAACTTGAAGTTTTATGCATTGCTTTATATTTAGTATAACTCAATATATATAATTTATACTTTAATTATTTTATAAAATGTATTATACTAACAAAAATAATTTTACGTTAGCCTGAAAGTCCTTTAAAATACTTGTATTTTAACTAGTAAAAGTACCCGTTTTTCTCATTGGTTTAATTAACATTAATTATAATAATATAGTTAAATATTATAGTTAATATTATCACTTCATATATATAGTTAAATATTTTAGTTAAATACTATAATAATATAGTTAAATATTATAGTTAATAATATAGTTAAATATTTTAGTTAAATACTATAATAATATAGTTAAATATTATAGTTAATAATATAGTTAATATTATTAGTTAATATATATAGTTAAATATTATAGTTAATAATATAGTTAATATTATTAGTTAATATATATAGTTAAATATTATAGTTAAATACTATAATAATATAGTTAAATATTATAGTTAAATACTATAAAAATATAGTTAAATATTATAGTTAAATACTATAATAATATAGTTAAATATCATAGTTAAATACTATAGTAATATAGTTAAATACTATGTAATATAGTTAAATATTTTAGTTAAATACTATACTTAAATACTATAATAATATAGTTAAATATTATAGTTAAATATTATAGTTAAATACTATAATAATATAGTAAAATATTATAGTTAAATACTATAATAATATAGTTAAATATTATAGTTAAATACTATAATAATATAGTTAAATATTATAGTTAAACACTATAATAATATAGTTAAATATAATAGTTAAATACTATAATAATATAGTTAAATATTATAGTTAAATACTATAATAATATAGTTAAATATTATAGTTAAATATTATAGTTAAATACTATAATAATATAGTTAAATATTATAGTTAAATATTATAGTTAAATATTATAGTTAAATATTATAGTTAAATATTATAGTTAAATACTATAATAATATAGTTAAATATTATAGTTAATAATATAGTTAATATTATTAGTTAATATATATAGTTAAATAGTATACTTAAATACTATAATAATATAGTTAAATATTATACTTAAATACTATAATAATATAGTTAAATATTATACTTAAATACTATAATAATATAGTTAAATATTATAGTTAAATACTATAAAAATATAGTTAAATATTAGAGTTAATAATATAGTTAATATTAGTAGTTAATTGAACGAACTAATGTCATGAAATCGGAAATTTAATCCGTAGAATTTATAAATAAAATAAATGTGGTAATTAAACATAAGGTATTCAATAATGTTATATTTAACTGACTTAAAAGCTCGCCAAACAATTTAAAAAATGCGCCAAAAGGAGAGAGTATATCAATTCGACTGTTATGTATTTTTTTTATATATGTCTGCCGAAGATTTTTGTTTAAATTTAGATATTTGGACAATTTTTTTTTAAACTGGATTTTTTACTTGGGTACCTTTTGAATATCTAGTTATCCGGCATTTTACCATCCGGAATTCTGAATTAAAAAAAATCTTTGAAAACAAATATCGTCCGATTGCAAAAATTATTTTTTTGTTGGATAGAGGAAACACCTCTTCGGCAAAAACTGTAAAACATAATCGGTTATCCAGCTGTTATATATCCGGAAATATCAATTAACCGAACTTTTTTTTAACAGCTTCGCCACTTTCAAAATGTTTCAGTGTTTGATAGAGGTTGTACACCAATAATATTTAGTTTATCCAGCATCTATTGGTATGGATGGACATTGATTTACAATATACATTATTGAGACAATATAGTTTTGTTTACGTAGCATTTATTAAACAGGATCCGAGACTTGGGGTAAATGTGAGTAACAACTTGGATTGTTTGGTAAATAATAGCAGGGCGCGAAGCCCCCTGCTAAATATAGCATAATAGCCAGGCACAAAATAACAAACAAATTACACAAAATACAAAATAACATAATAACCAAGACGAGTTGCAAACTTTAAACGCTCTAATCTTTGAAATCTTACTATTTTTGGTAATCAACTCACATAAGTGTGTCTAATATATGCATTATTCACACTTATAGAGTTGTCATAAAATAAGAAGTTGCATAATTAAAATATATATATGAAAACAATTAACGAATCAAATTAATTTATTGATACCACATATTAAATTAAAAAAAAACCTATTAAATATACATCACCATTTTTGTTTTAAACTCACAATCCCCACCAAAAACCTTAACAGAAAGACGATCTGATCCTATCTACTTCGAAACCATTCAACTCCATTGAAGAACAAAAAAAAATAAAAATAAAACAAAATAAAAATCCACTCACAATTTTAAGAAAAAGTAACTAAAGTAGAGGTAATCCCCGTTTCATAGCATCGTTGTCTCAACATCGCGAGCTGGCAGAGAAAGCGAGCCTATAGAAAAAATAGTTTTCGAGACATCGTTTCCAGCACGATAAGAGTGCTCCTCCTCCCGAAGTACGTAATCAAATCGCCCGTAAAACACGGCGCTCGTCCGATTAAAGGGCCACATTTGAGCGGATTCTCTCGTTCGCGGCAAAACAATTATTTAAAGAGGTTCGGCCTAATTCGCCTTTCTTCATTACCATGCAAATTATACTGAAAAAAAATGGAAATGTAATCTTGAGGGAGGCTTAAGTAAACTTTCTGTGTGATTGGCTGATTTTGCGTTTTGGTGTCTTTAGAATACAGTTTTAAAAAAATTGGAATCGAGGAGATTAAATTGTTGGTTGTTTTGTTTTATTAAGGGGGTATTGGACGCATATCCATCAAAAATATCCAAAACTATTTTATTGTTACACTGTTAAAAATAGGTACTCAAAAATAAATAAAATATCCAAAACTATTTTATTGTTACACTGTTAAAAATAGGGACTCAAAAATAAGTAAAATATCCAAAACTATTTTATTGTTACACTGTTAAAAATAGGGACTCAAAAATAAGTAAAATATACAAAACTATTTTATTGTTACACTGTTAAAAATAGGTACTCAAAAATAAGTAAAATATCCAAAACTATTTTATTGTTACACTGTTAAAAATAGGTACTCAAAAATAAGTAAAATATCCAAAACTATTTTATTGTTACACTGTTAAAAATAGAGACTCAAAAATAGGTAAAATATCCAAAACTATTTTATTGTTACACTGTTAAAAATAGGTACTCAAAAATAAGTAAAATATTCAAAACTATTTTATTGTTACACTGAAAAAAATAGGTATTCAAAGATAAGTAAAATAACCAAAACTATTTTATTGTTACACTGTTAAAAATAGGTACTCAAAAATAAGTAAAATATTCAAAACTATTTTATTGTTACACTGTTAAAAATAGGTACTCAAAAATAAGTAAAATATCCAAAACTATTTTATTGTTACACTGATAAAAATAGGTATTCAAAAATAAGTAAAATATCCAAAACTATTTTATTGTTACACTGTTAAAAATAGGGACTCAAAAATAAGTAAAATATTCAAAACTATTTTATTGTTACACTGTTAAAAATAGGTACTCAAAAATAAGTAAAATATCCCAAACTATTTTATTGTTACACTGTTAAAAATAGGTACTCAAAAATAAGTAAAATATCCAAAACTAATTTATTGTTTCACTGTTAAAAATAGGTACTCAAAAATAAGTAAAATATTCGAAAATATTTTATTGTTACACTGTTAAAAATAGGTTCTCAAACATAAGTAAAATGTACTCATATTTAAGAACATTCAATGCTTATTGTGCTTCCGAATGCATAAGTTTCAACTTTGAAAAAGACGCACTTAGAAATGAGTACAATTAGTCATAAAGAATAAAAACAGCAGATGCTTAACATAAACTGCCATCATAAATCACTTTCAATAAATATCAAATATTACAACCAAGACTTATCTGGAATCGAACCCAGATTATCAGGCACCGCAGTTCAGAGTTATCCGTTAAACTATCAGGGCGACTTAAAGAAGTTATGAACATAAGACATGTTTGAAAAGTGTGCCAAAAGAATGGGAAGTAATATAATTGATTTGTATTTACTCAGTTTCCATTTAAGCAATCGATATCAAATAATGCGGAAAACTATTTTCTGAACAACTCTTTTAAGTTTATCAGGTCACTTTGATAAGATGTCTTGAATATAAGCTGAGATTAGAAATATTAAATCGCACTGCTCATTATTGTAAAAGTACGGTTACATAAATTTCAATATGTCATCGCTCATATACAATGCAATTGTACTCAAAGAAAAACGAGTAGTTTCAGTTTCTCATTTAAGTACCTTTTTTTTACAGTATATAAAATATAGTTAATTTTATTTTTAATCGAAATACGCCGAAATTATATTACAATCTTATGTACAACTAATTATATTTTCCGAATCAATATTAAGCTTTGGTACAAAATCGCCTGAATACGTAACTTTGAACTAAAGTTTCTTAGTGGTTACTTTTTTATGTTTGTATAAATTTAAGCTGATATAAGTTCAGACCTAATTGAAGAAACTGCTTCAAATTTGCTACATTGTATTTTCACACACATTACTTTAATTTGTGTTTAGGGTTTAGTAATATATACCCAGGTTTGCAGCACCGCGGTCCACAGTCTTCTCCGTTAAGCTGTCAAGGCCATGCGACGATGTTATAAACATAAGTCATGTTAAAAAGGTGTGTCAAAAAACGGGAAGATAATTGTAATTACTCAGTTAAGCAATCGACATCTAATAATGTGGAAAACCTTCTTCTGAACACCTATTTTAAGTGTGTCAGGTCTCTTTGTTAAGATGGCTTGATCAGAAGCTGAGATGAGCAATATTAAATCACAATGTTTACTTTTGCGAAAGTACGGTTACTTAGATTTGAGTACGTCATCGCTCATTTACGATGCAGTTGTACTTAAAAAAAAGTACGTTCATGTACCCATTTTTAAGCACTTTTTTATGTGAATATATATAAATACTATTTATCCTCAATATAAGCAATTGATAGATTTGTAACATTTTAATTAATTTTTAAAAATGTAAGGATATTGCTTAAAAAATATTAATTTTTTTTAAGATCTACATAGTCTTTGTCGCTTACTCAGTATCGCGCGGGACTACGGGACAATATATTATAGGGTTGAATTTCAATGTGAACCACATTATTTTATGCCTTAACGGGGTCCCCGGCAACGCTTGGCCAAACAGCTAGTATATAATGAAACAGAAATGCAACATTCAATACTGTAATATTCGATTTTTTAGTTTAAAATAATAATTCTTATAAAAATAAAACTTGTTCAAAAATACATTTCTGTTTACATCAAACTCATTGAAATTGGATTCTTGAAGAATTCAATTTTTGGTAAAAAATCATAAAAAATGATAAACATTCGAAGTATTCGAGTTATTTAATCTATTAGGAATATGATGCCTCGTTTTTCAAGAGTTCCCTTTACGATGCATTTCATTCGACAGAAGTATTCGAAGAATATAGTGCTGAAAAGTAAAATGTGTATGGATAGAAAGAATTAGTGAAATTTCTATGCTAGTGAAAAAGACCAATCAATATCAATATTGATTGATCTTCTTAAGTATCAATATTTGTAGTTAATTTGAATGATTTTTATCAATCAAATATAAACAAATATTAAATTTTGATTTTTGTGAATGAAATTTTGTGCTACCCAAAGTAATATGTTAAAATTTAAGAGCACACTGTTAAAAATAGTTACTCAAAAATAAGTAAAATGTACTCATTTTTTACTTCATTCGACGCTTATCATAGCTCCGAATAGATGTTTCATTTTTGAAAAAGTCATATGTACTCAAAACTGAGTACAATGAGTAAAAATGAATAAAAAGGGGAGTAGCTGGTCTACATAGGCTGCCATCATAAATAACTTATTTATAAGTTGATACTTTTATTTTTTATTATAAATATATTTGGGATTGGGATAAACTGATTATAAAGTTGATTGGTTTTATGGGTAATAGTTTGACACATACCTTAATACTGCATATTAGAAACATTGTCCAGCCGTCAATGTTATTCCAATGCAAATACCCTTCCTTTTCACGTGTGTAACTAATGCATTTTAACACTAATTTTTAAACTACCTTTTTTAAATAAATACTATGATTAAACATATCTACAAAAAATCAAATTGTTGCTGTTTAATATTTAATACTTTTATTTTCTATTAGAAATATAGCTTATATTGGGATAAACTGGTTACAAAGTTGATTGGTTTTATGGGGAATAGTTTGACGTACCATACCTTAACACTTCAGTAGTACCATTGTCAATGTTATTCCAATGCAAATACCCTTCATTTTGATGGGTGTAACTAATGCATCTTAAAACTAACTTTTAAACTCTCTTTTTTAAATATATACTATAATTACACATATCTACAAAAAAAAATCTAAAAAGTTGCTATTTAATATTTAATACTTTTATTTTTATTAGAAATATATCTTATATTTGGATAAACTGGTTACAAAGTTGATTGGTTTTATGGAGAATAGTTTGACTTACCATACCTTAACCCTTCAGTAGTACCGTTGTCAATGTTATTCCAATGCAAATACCCTTCCTTTTGACGGGTGTAACTAATTGATCTTAACGATAACTTATAAACTCTCTTTTTTAAATAAATACTATAATTAAACATATCTACAAAAAAAATCTAAAAAATTTTTGTTTAATATTTAATACTTTTATAATTTATTAGAAATATATCTTATATTGGGATAAACTGGTTACAAAGTTGATTGGTTTTATGGGGAATACTTTGGCGTACCGTACCTTAACACTTCAGCAGTACCATTGTAAATGTTATTCCAATGCAAATACTCTTCATTTTGACGGTTTTAACTAATGCAACTTAACACTAACTTTTAAACTCTCCTTTTTTAAATAAATACTATTATTAAATATATCGACAAAAAAATCTAAAAAATTGTTGTTTAATATCTCATACTCTTATTTTCTATAAAAAATGTATATTAGATTATGATAAACTGGTTATAAAGTTGATTGGTTTTATGGGAAATAGGTTGACGTACTATACCTTAACACTTCAGTAGTACCGTTGTCAATGTTATTCCAATGCAAATACTCTTCCTTTTGACAGGTGCAACTAATGCATCTTAACACTAACTTTTAAACTCTCTTTTTAAATAAATACTATGATTAAAAATATATACAAAAAAAATCTAAAAAGTTGTTGTTTAATATTTACCACTTTTATTTTTTATTAGAAATATATTGGGATAAACTGGTTACAAAGTTGATTGGTTTTATGGGGAATAGTTTGACCTTCAGTAGTAACGTTGTCAATGTTATTCTAATGCAAATACACTTAATTTTGACTGGTTGAACTAATGCAACATAATACTCTAAAGTCACCTCAATAACTATGGTTTACTGAATTTTTAAAAATAATTCTGGTTTCTTTTATACAACCAACAAACTTTCCTCCAAAGTTAAAAAAAAAATGAAAAACACGCGAAAGTTGTTTACGGTTTTTCATAAAGAATATTAATCTTAACAAAAATCATTATTTATCAACGAAAAGGCACGTAGGGGAGGGTAATTTGTGCATTCATTAACGTAAACAATGATCCCGAAACGACCATAAAAGTTATTTATTGTCCCCAAACAAATAATAGCTGAAAATTCGCTTTTTTAAAATTAACGGCTTTTCATTTCCGAACTTTTTCCTTTAAAGAGTACATTTCGGATAGTTAATAAATGGTTATTAGATGCTGTGTTTTCGTAACAATGAGTTTGAGGTCGCTTGTTTGGGTTTCCGAGAGATAGTTAACTTTTTTTTATATAAAATTGAATCAGTTATAGTATTTACAGGAAGTATTTGTTAACAATGTTAGTTAATTTATACAAAGTATCTACATTAACGGTGGGCGCGTTTGTTTTGATTACAACATTATTTTGTACTAATAAATTTACTGTACAATATTATTTATAAAAATAATTATTGTATATATCCCAATACATTTAACCTACAACCTTTATAGCTTTTAAGAAACATTAGCAATTATTGTATAAATACCTCCCCCACACACACCACACATCTATTGAGGGGAAAGTTAGTTGCGAATCTGATATGGCTAAAACACAATAAAAAAAGTTTAATTGTCCGTTTATAGATGGCGCCATTATCAAAGGGTTGTTTAAAAAACACGTTAAAAGAATTATTTAAAAAAAAAAACTTTTTTTATTTTTAAGATGGAAGTACTGTTTGTCACAGGACTATGAAATTATCCTTCTTTTGATATATCATGTATAAAGATCTGTTGGATTTAAAGAGCGTAAAAGAAATATTTTCTACAGAAATAATATACATGATACTATACGTTGGTGGGGCGCAATCGATTTGACAATCACAACGTGGCCTGCGCGCCAAACTTCATTGGCATTTGTTCGATTAGTTTCTTGTCAAACATTTTTTTTAAAAAACTTTTGTATTTTCCTTTTTTTTACATCAATAATAAGGAATTCCATCAATTGACAGTTGTATAATTGAGTGTTTATTATGTGTTTTTTAATGTGTGGCCTATCAAGCATATGCGCCCTAACTCAGCGATCGAGACAATGTGCCCTACGGAAGGTTGAACAATATGTATTTTTACTAGAAATGTTTTGTAGATGTATGGTCCGTGTCAGGAGAGAGATGACGCCTATTGAGGTTGCGTCGAGTGTCAGCTCAGGTGTTGTCCTCGTCAATCTGACCATGGTTAAAAAAGACGATGCATTGTTCTCGGGTCTTTCCTTCGAGATAGACACCTAACCGTCGCCCTTAGACTACTGCGCATCTCTAGCGCGACGTTAATTCAACCGACCGAAGGCAATATAAACACTTCGAGCATGAATGGACTATAGTAGAACGAATATGACGTCCTAATCGTGAAACCAACATATCATACCGAATGGTCTCAGGCACGTGACTTCTTTTCAAAATTATGAATTAAAAAATACTAGGCTAATATTGGCTGATGAATTGGGAAATGTGTAACAGTGAAAATTTATGAATGGAATGACGTAATTAATCACGTGTTTAAGGCCCTACATGTTGGCCTCACTTTGATGTTAGTGAGATTATAACATTATGTTTTCTCTACTATGAAGGATCGATGCTCGAATTATAAACAGCCTTAAATGCCTGAATTTCAAAGACATCATGAGGCCAACGTGGCCGAGTGGATTAGGCGTCAGTTGGGAATCCAAGAATCCCCGGTTTAAAATCTTGCGATGGACTAGACTAATGAATAGTAAAAAGTAGTGATATTGCGATCGGAGGGTTGCCAACTTCGATATCAAAATACTAGAATGTCGTCCAAAACATCCACAAAAAATAACGGCGTGTATACGGGACTGGTGCACGATAAATCTGATCGGGGTCCAAAGTCCCGACGTCTATTGAAGGCGTTGGGTGCCAGCTCAGGTGTTGTCCTCGTCATCTGACTATGGTTCAAATATACGAGGCATCGTTCCCAGGTCTTTCCTTTGAGATAGGCTCCGAACCGTCGCCAATAGCCCACTATGCAGCTCTAGTGCGACGTTAATTAATAAAACCAAAACCAAACCAAGCCTTCGAGACAGACACGAGCCCCAGTTGCTCAGTTGGTAAGGCGTTCAGCTACTAATTAGAGGATTGGTGGTTCGAATCCGTGCAATGGACTTGACATAGAAAAGTAAAAAAGTAGTGATCTTGCGATCGGAGGGTTGCCAGCATCGCTACAAAAATACTAGAAAGTCGTCCAGAATATCCAACAAATTATGCTGGCGTGTATACGGGACTGGTGCACGATAAATCTGATCGGGGTCCAACGTCTATTGAAGGCGTTGGGTGCCAGTTCAGGTGTTTCCTCGTCATCTGACCATGGTTCTAAAATAACGAGGTGCATGTATGAATGTGTGTGTGAATGTGTATGTGTTCCCGGGTCTTTCCTTCGAGATTGACCCCGAACCGTCGCCGTCGTTGGGTGCCAGTTCAGGTGTTTCCTCGTCATCTGACCATGGTTCTAAAATAACGAGGTGCATGTATGAATGTGTGTGTGAATGTGTATGTGTTCCCGGGTCTTTCCTTCGAGATTGACCCCGAACCGTCGCCAATAGCACACTGTGCAGCTCTAGTGCGACGTTATTTAACCAAACCAAACCAATCGAGACAGACACCGAACCATCGCCATTAGCCTATTGCGCATCTTTAGCGCGATGTTAATTTTCAACCAACCGAAGACGATACAAACAGCCTTAAATGCCTGAATTTCAAAGACATCATTTGGAATTTTGGAACAGCACAAGCACCGTCATTAGAAACAAACTAAATTATTGACGCCACTATCCGATCTTGTTTGCAAGAATTTGGAAAGAGAGGAAGTGTAACTGCGACTGATCGTGACCGGCTTCCGAACAAAGAGAAGAACAAAACGGGCAAATGCAATTTGTCCGAGGTTTTTGTGGGGGCGCTCTTTGTGAGCTCGGGTGTCGGATGCCTCCCACCCTCCCATTGTGAATTCCGTGTGTGGGTTCGTGAAGCTATTTCACGCTCACCTTCGAAAAAGCCGAGCCCAAATGCTATAAAAACATTAAAGGGAACGAGAATGAGTTTTGTGTACGTGGACTGGTAACGGAATGAGATCGTGTTGGACGAAATACAAAAATGACTGAAAGTATCGCAGTCTTGCTTCGAAAGTGACATAACTAAAAAAGTATCGTTTTTTTTTGGTTGGTTGAATCGCACTAGAGGTGCACAATAGGCTATTGGGGTTCGGAGTCTATCTCGCAGGAAAGACACGGGAACAATGCCTCGTACTTTTTAAACCATTGTCAGATAACGTTTGGTTTCGTTAAATAACGTCTGACTAGAGCTGCACAGTGGGCTATTGGCGACGGTTCGGGGTCTATATCGAAGGAAAGACGACCCGGGAACACATACACATTCATACATGCACCTCGTTATTTTAGAACCATGGTCAGATGACGAGAAAACACCTGAACTGGCACCCTGCGCATTCAATAGACGTCGGGACTTTGGACTCCGATCAGATTTATCGTACACCAGTCCCGTATACAGGCCGTTAATTTTTGCGGATGTTCTGGACGACTTTTCTAGTATTTTGTAGTGAAGCTGGCAAGCCTCCGATCACAATATCACTACTTTTTACTTTTCTTTGTCAAGTCCATCGCTTAACATCAAACCGAGAACATTTGTATTCCCAGCTGACGCCTTTAACCGCTCGGCCACGGAGGCCTATGGCCCATCAAGATTGGTCTGGTGATTATATCTATTGGTTTGGATTGTTAAATTAACGTCGCACTAGAGCTCCACAGTGGGCTATTGGCGACGGTTCGGGGCCTATCTCGAAGGAAAGACCCGGGAACGATGCCGCGTATTTTTGAACCATGGTCAGATGACGAGGACAACACCTGAGCTGGCACCCGACGCAACATCACTAGGCGTCAGGACATTGGACCCCGATCAGATTTATCGTGCACCAGTCCCGTATACACGCCAGTATAGTTTGTTGGATATTCTGGACGACTTTCTAGTATTTTTTAGAGAAGCTGGCAACCCTCCGATAGCAATATCACTACTTTTTTACTTTTCTTTGTCAAGTCCATCGCACGGATTCGAACCACCAATCCTCTGATTAGTAGCTGAACGCCTTATCCACTGAGCAACTGGTGCTCCTCGCAGGAAAGACACGGAAACAATGCCTCGTACTTTTTAAACCATTTTCAGATGACGAGAACGTCACTTGAGCTGGCACATGAATAAACCGCAATAGGCGTCAGGACATTGGATCAGGTATAACGTGCGCCAGTCCCGTATACACGCCATAGAAATTGGATGTGAGTTCGAACGACATATTGTTCACAGCGAATCTGCAGACCCTCCGATCACAAGTTCATTGCATTTTAAAATAATTTCGTAAAGTTTCTTTCAGCCGTATTTGAATTCACAATCCTCCGGTCCAATTTGGTCACAAACTTAACGAGAAAATGAATAAGTAGAATACGACGATATTTTAAGAGTCAAATGGAATAATAAATTAGTAGTGATAAATTCTTCAAGAATGTCAAAGGGAATAATACATTAGAAGTTGGTGTGCGAGAGTAAAGTTCATGCGATTTACATTTTCAATGATTGGATAATATTAATTATTAATAATTGGATACTTTTGTTGTAATGCAAATGTTCTATACTCTTAAAATGTAAACTTAAGCGTTGTTTTTGTAATATAAAGGAAACTTGGTGGTAGATTTGAACGCTGATGGATCTATTGCTTACATAAAACAAATCTCTCCCTCTTTATATATATATATATATATATATATATATATATATATATATATATATATATATATATATATATATATATATGTAAGATATTTTATAACTCGTCTCCCCACTATAAAATTATAACATTACTTTAATTAACTTTGTATATAGTCCCTTTTCCCAGTACCAAAGCACCCAACTTTAATCTCGAGAGGCAATATTCCAATCTTAGATTTAGGATGAGTCACCACTACACATGTGACCACCGCCCCCCACACCACTTCAAAATCCCAAACTCAAACTAGAAAATGCGAACCAAAACCGAAATGAACCAATCAGAGGCGTCCACGGTGCATTCTCCATCTAAAAGTATCCGTATTAGCTACCCAGATTCGGATGTAACCTCGAGCTATCAAGACGGGCTGTGAAGTCCGGAGAAATAAATGTTGTGAACTTGATCTGTCGGCCTTTAGTTTATCCCTGCATCATGGAACTTTGATAACGACTGCAACTATAATAATAAACATTACACACACACATATATATATATATATATATATATATATATATATATATATATATATATATATATATATATATATATATATATATATATATATATATATATATATATATATATATATATATATATATATATATATATATATATATATATATATATATATATATATATATATATTATATTTAAGCAGATTAAGTAATTGGACTCAGCTAAAATAGATTAAAAATTTGTCCAAATATTATTTCTTTAAAATGTTAACATACAACTTTGAATTTATTCCTTGCCCTATGACGTTACATTAACAGTTTATGATTAATTTAATATTAAATTAAAAATGAAAATACATTGTTAATTTTATGTATTAAAATGACAAACTTTTGTTACTGAAAATCCCGTAGGTAAATTGTTTTTGTCTGTTTATATTTGTTTGGTATATCTTTTTAAAACGTTTACACACTGTAAAAAAATGTGCTTAAAAATGAGTACATGAATGTACTCGTTTTGTTTAGTACAATTACATCGTAAATGAGCAATGACTTACTCAAATTTAAGTCATTACCTTCGCAAAAATGGTATTGTGATTTAATATTGCTAATCTCCTCAGCTTCTGTTTAAGCCATCTTAACAAAGTTACCTAACACACTTAAAGTATTTGTGCAGAAGATGGTTTTCCTCTTTTATTGATATTGATTGCTAAATCGAAGCTGAATTATTTCAATTCAATCTTCTTACTTCCTATTTTTTCAGAACATCTTTTAAAAATTATTTCTGTTAATAACTTCTTCACGTCGCCCTGGTAGTTTAACGGATAAGACTCTTAACTGCGGTGCTTGCGGATCTGTTTTCGATTCCTGGTAAGTCTTGGTTGTAATTGTCGACATTTATTGAAAGCGATTTTTGCAGGCAGCCTATGCAGGATAGCATCTGCTCTTTTTTAATCATTTTTACGTATTGCACTCATTTTTAAGTACATTTCTTTTTCAAAATTGAAACACTTAATTGGAGCCATCATAAGCATAGAATATTTTCAAAACTGAGTAAATTTTATTTAATTTTGAATACCTATGTTTAACAGTGTATATAAAATAAAATAATTTTTAAATATGCCGTATATAAATGTGATGTTAACATTTTATATTGACATTAAACAAAAAGTGTTAAAATAAAAAATCATGGATAATTTATAATAATTTTTTAGGAAAAGTGACTCATTTGAAAAAGAAATTAACTAACCAGAAAAGTAATTAAGTTGACTTTAGTTTTTATTGAAATTTAGTATTTAAAAAATGTATTATTATTATATTTATTATTATAATCTTTTAAAATAATAAAAAATATATCCGACAAAAGAATATTGTTTTATTAAAATTAAGAATTTATCTTACAAAACATATTGTCATCTAATAATTTATAATGAATTAAAATTGCATATAAATTACCTACAAACAATTATTTATTTGTAAATATATTGAAATGTATTGAAGATTTAAAAAAATAATTTAATTAAAAATGCTTTTTTATATAAAATATTTTTTAATTAAATCTGTATTTATACCAATCCAGTCAATATTTTCAGTACAATTTTGTAATTTTATCCACAAGATCTCAAAAGGTTTTTCTAATGAAGGACTTTAGGTTTACGAAACGTTCACAAGAGACCATATGCGGTTTCCTTTTATCTTTTAACTCTTTTTTTATTGGAATATTTCCAATCCATCCGAAACCCCATTCCCCATAATGGCAACGTCACGTGACCTTCCGATTTTTACGAAATCGCCATTAGTAATTGGGATATTGAAGAAGACTTTCCGACCGCCCATCTTCCGAATGGACCCCCAAGTCCAACACCCAGCTCGTAAAGCTCGTAAAATGCGTCACCCAGCTGCCAGCTGCCTGATAAGAAGCGGCAATAAAAGCTGCTTCCAAATGTAATTTTTTTTTCAGCTGCTAACCGATATCGATACCTCTAACATGTTTTGATAGTTTACCGTCCTCTGTTAACATGGAGGGAATATGCAGTTTGGAAATATCTTTAACCATTAGAGGGTGATTTATGTTTCCGCTGTACAAGTGATGGGTTGATTTTTTTTTCTTTGGTCCTGGTTGATAAGGTGGGCATGTTATATATGGGTTGATAATTTTTTTTTTAAATAATGGAAATGATTATGTATGATAACATGGGGAAGTGTCACATAAATTTAAGTGTTAGTAATTGGAGCGGCTAATACCAAATCAAAAATCTTTAATAGGGTTTTTGATGGGAAACTTCTTTACCTTGGCTAGTGAATCTGAAAAAGACCTTGACACGGAAATCCGACATAGAGCATTATTACACTGCTAAAAATAGGTACTCAAAAATAAGTAAAATGTACTTATTTTTGAGTATATTCGATGCTTATCATAGCACCAAATTCATAAGTTTCAATTTTGAAAAATACATGTAATTGAAAACGAGTACAATGAATAAAAAGAGTAGACGCTAGTCTACATAGGCTGTCTTTATAAATCGTTTTCAAGAAATAACGACCATTACAACTAAGACTTACCGGGAATCGAACCTAGGTCCTCAGGGATCGTAGTCCAGTGCCTAGTAGGGTGACGTGAAAAAGTTATAAACAGAAGAAATGTTAAAAATGTGCGCCAAACGAATGGGAAGTAAAATAATTGAGTTGTAATAACTCAGTTTCCATTTAAGCAATCGACATCCAAGAATGTGGAAAACCATCTTCTGAACATCTAAAGTTTGTCAGGGCGCTTTGTTAAGACGGCTTGAACAGAAGTTGATATTAGCAATATTAAATCACACTGCTCATTCTTCAGAAAGTACGGTTACTTCAATTTGAGTACGTGATCGCTAATTTACGATTCATTTGTACTCACAGAAAAATAAGCAAAATTTCAAAAATGAAACATGTATAACAGCTATGGTAAGCATCGAATGTAATAAAAAAATGAGTATATTTTACTTATTTTTAAGTACCTATTTTTAACAGTGCAAGTCCAAAAATGCTCCAGGAAATCTTTTTGGCGGAACTTTGACCTGTACGTTTAATGATAAGGTATTGTTAACAATGCAAATTAACTGATTTACTATGTGAAACAAACATACATTTTTCTAAATGTTATTTTAAGTATATCAAATACTACGAAATTCTCCATTTTCCTTTGAATAAGATTTGCCAAAGCATATGCAAAGTTCTCATAGGAATTGTAGCAGTTGTAAAACAAACAAAAGTCGTTGAATTCATTAGGAAAATATTTGCATTTTAGGGAAGATAATTAGTTTATGTTTATCTTCACTAAACAGAACCGATGAATATTTGATGATATTTATCTGCAATATTTGCAGTTCTCCATTTACTGCATCGGTTTCCTTTAATCTGAGTATCAACTTTGTGTACTGCACACGACAAATATGGAGCAGTCTATGTAAAGCGACGAACTAAACTATTTAAAAAATGAATTCTAAAAACAGCTAATTACTAATAATTATTTCTTAAAAAAATCGTTATTTGGGATTTATATTAATGACTATAGAAAAAGAGACTCATTTGAAAAAGAAATTAACTAATCAGAAAAATAATTAAGTTGATTTTAGGTTTTATTGAAATTAAAGTTTAATAAATGTACCATTAATTATATTTATTATTATAATCTTTTAAATTAGAAAATATTTCCTATTAAAAAAAACATATATTGTATTATTAAAAAAAATATTTTGTCTTACAAAACATGTTGTCATCTAATAATTTATAATTAATTAAATTACATATACATTACCTACGAACAATTACTTATTTGTGAATATATTGAAATGTAATGAATATTAAAAAAATAATTTTATTAAAAATTATTTTTTATATATTTTTTTTTAAATTAAAATCTCTATTTACACCATGGCAGTCAATATTTTCAGTTCAATTTTGTAAGTATTTGTTATTTAAAAAACTAATCTTGATGAAAAATTTTTTAATAAATTATTATATTACAATTTTGCATTTGATAGAATGAAAACCAACTTTCTGTAATTAAAATTTAGCGATGTGTATTTTGATAGCTAATATATAATTTAAACTAATTTAATATGACATTGTTAATATTATTTTAATTTATTAGATTTTCTGTTTTAAGTTCGCATAACTGAATATTTTTCACAATTGATAAAATCTTTAAGAAACGCTTTTAAATAAAATTGTTGATTTATGTGAAAAATGATTGATTTAATTTTAATTTTTAAGGAATATCTCTGAAAGGTTCTCTGGTAAATTACAGGTTTAAATAACATGACTAGGGAAATATTTTGTCACGTTATAGAGAATTTTTTAAAAAATTAAATATAAATTTTAATTTTATTTTCGTAAATATAAATTTTGAAATGTAGTGACAATTTACGGCAAAATTTGGTTTTAAAAATAGCAAATAATGGCTGTGGTGATGTTTAGTTTAAAAATTTTACAATTTTTAACAATTAAAATTTTTTGACTGCGTACAGATTTTCCGAGCAATTTCTATCATGATTTACAAAAATCAAATTTCAAAAAGAAAACAATTAATTGATTAAAAATAAAACAAAATCAATTGTTACGCCTAAAAGGGTACGCGAAACATTTGATTCTGTATTAACGCAAAATAAGGCTTTTGGTTATTAAGGGAATTCAGGGCACAGCATCATCAAGTATATCCACAATTATTTTATCGTTTTAAAATTTTTTAATTATGTATTGAATCTAACGACACTAATATTATATTTCTATCTTATGTACAAATATGTTTGTTAATGTTTCACTATGCGATTATATGCTCTGGTACAAAATTATTCAAATAAATGTTAAGGTTTGGTACAAAATTACCTTAATATGTAACTTTGAACTTATTTTTTGCTCAGTGATGACTTTTTTTAAGTTTGGTCAAGTTTAAATTTATATAAATTCAGATTTATTTGTAGAAACTGCTCCGAATTTGCTGCATTGTAGTTTCAAGTGCTTTTATGCATTAGTTTATATTTATTTCGATAATATTTGTTTTAGCAATTTTTTAAAAATAGTTTGAACACTGAATTTAGCGATTGATTTTTCAATCATTTTTCGTATTGCAAATAAATAGAGATGTTTAATAACTTTAGGGATTGAATTTTGTAGATGTGCAATCAAACATATGTTAACCAAATAAAGTAACAAGTTTGTTCAAAATGGTCATTGATTTCAAAAAAATTTGACGTCGATTTTTACAAAATGGTGTTTTTTGTTGTTGATTTGTATTTTACTGTAACTAACTACGCATTCTAACACAATTAGGGGATGAATTAATTAAAATATAATGCTTTTTATTACATACTTTTATTTAAAATCTAACAACTAGTTTCATATTTCAAATAAATTAAATAAGCCATTTATGTTAAGCATATTGGAGTTTTATACTGTCAACCCAAATGACGATAAGTAATAAAGACATATTGAAATTTGGTAAATTGTGTTTGTGTATGCTTTCAAATACAATTACCAAAATCTGCTGAACCTTTACAGCATTTTATAATCTATACGTTATTAGAACATTTTAATCAAGCTCCACGCGACGTCTTAAGCGGTTACCAAGAACCGGAATAAAAAGATAATTTCGGCACTCTAAGCGTAACGATAAGACCTGTTTACTTAAGATGCAAAATTCGTTGCCATGGTAACCATTTTAATAACCGTTAGGGTTGTAGTTTACATGTCGCAGGACTCGCGTGCTGTAAATTACTTTAATATTATAAGCGAAACTTTTAATCTGTTACCCGCAAGATACAACGAACTTATTTTCGATCTTGGATTAATTTCGAACGAAGCAGGAAGTTTTGGGAGCGGCGCGAAATGCCATTATATGTAATCGCGCTCTGGCATCGAGGCAGTGGCCAATTTGGGAGAACAGCATAAATTTAATTACAAAGGCTGCGCTGTGTAATTAATTTATTTGTTTATAGATTCCTTTATTTGTGATGTTTTATTTTGCGGAGTATAATTATACAAAGTAAAATTTGTTAATTGTTCGTTGTAATTGAATATATTGGTGTAAATTGCAATTAATTGGTTGAAATGCAAGCCACTAGAGCGTCATGGGCTATTGGCGTCGGCTCAAAAAACTCAAGAACACTACCGACATACTTAAACCTGTGATGTTCACTTCATCTACCCGATGTAGTTCTTTGCGCTACAAATGGTGACCCGGAAGTCAGTCCGACGCAACCTTCGAACTAGCACGTGTGTGACCACATCGAATCAACCCCTGCCACGTGTTAACGCTTCACGACATCAACTACTGCCCACGTGATAACACTTCACGGGCATCTCAATCATTCGTTAATCCGTCCGACTCACTGAGGGGGGGGGGGGGGTACCGTAGGGTTCACTTCATCTATCCGATACTCCCGCTTAGGCATGAGTGATCACTTTGGCCTGACTGGCAGAGTATCGGCGTAGCAAGGCGAAGACCCTCGGTTCAATTCCGAGCGTAGCCAAGTAGTTCTTTGCGTTACAAATGGTGACCCGGACGTCAGTCCGACGCAACCTTAGAACTAGCACGTGTGTGACCACATCGAATCAACCCCTGACACGTGTTAACGCGTCACGACATCAACCACTACCACGTGATAACACTTCGGCATCAACCACTGCCACGTGATAACACTTCACATCATCAACTACTGCCCACGTGATAACACTTCACGGGCATCTCAATCATACGTTTCTCCGTCCGACTCACTGAGAGGGGGTAATGTGGGGGTTCACTTCATCTACCCGATACTTCCGCTTAGGTGAGAGTGATCACTTTGGCCTGACTGGCAGAGTATCGGCGTAGCAACCCGAAGTTCCTCGGTTCAATTCCGAACGTAGCCAAGTTGTGTCCTAGTGCAACAACCCCCCCCCCTCCCCCTTCCGAAAAAAAATGGGCAACGTTTGGAATAACAATAATACTATACACTTTGACTAAAAAAATGTCTGAATTTCTATAGAATAGAAACATACATGTTATAGGTTAACACGAACCCAAACACAATTAAACATAATTCTCTCATGTTAGCAACTATTTGAAAAAATGTATTCAGGTAGAGCAATTTTTCTGAACGTTTTTACCCCTACTTACATTCTTTTGCATTATATTCATTTTTTACTTTGGGTTTGGAATTCAATCCTAAAATCTTTGAAAAAAAAATTACCGAGCGTTTATTCATAAAAAATGCTAATAATACAAAAGTATTGAACAATAAGTCTATGAATAGTTGATGTTGTTTTTGATTTTAATCTATCATTAGAAGGTTTTGTATAAATATTTAAAGTTAAATGTTAGATGTTAATTCCGAATTTTTAGGTATTATTTTGTTAAAAAACTAAATTTGATAAAAATTCTTGATGAATATGAATTTTATAGCATGAACTAGAGAGCATAAAAAATATATTTTTAAAATATTAATTATTATAAAAAAATATTTATGTTAGCTAATTTCATTACAGATAATAAAGATTTATATTCATAAATATATTTAGCTAACATTTTATTTTTCATTTTGCAATTTCTATTACACAATTTTCTGAGTTTCATAAAAATAGAGCAATTGCATCGTTTTTTCAAAAGATGTTATCTATATTGAAACTAACTAGTAATAATATTAGATCAACGGTTAATTATATGCTACATGTATTACTACCATTTACAAAAAAGTGGAGTCACTGTCGTTTTATCATCCGAATTAATCGAATAGCAACTATGAGTATTAATTTTTATTTTAAATAAAAATATTGTATATTTGAAAGTAAATATTTAAAGTATCATTTTAAAAAATCAATTTTTTTATAGAATAAGGAGGCTTTTTACATTTGTTTAGTTAAAAGTTGTTTCATATTCGAGATTTTTATTTATGGCAAATGTTAAGTTTTTTATGTATTTTATAACTGACACTTTGATATTTAAAAACACAACTTTTTAAGTTTGGTCTTATTTTTTATCAATATTTTTTATAATCAGTCATTGAGTATATAGATAATGGCTCATTCATAGAGATAATGCATAAAACAAAAACTTTTATATGTTTCAAAACAGATATTTTTTATTATGTGTTTTTTATAGACTATCGTTATTATTTCATTTTCACAAATTTGTACAACAAAAGCAACGTATTAAAAAAACAGATTTAAATATATTTCAGCAAATATTTTATCCTTATCGTTTTTACCTTGATCACTTAATATGTAAAATAATATGTTTCAGTATGGGAAAGTTTATAAATGTATTTAAGTAAAACAAATTTATTTGAATAACTATGAAGTTTCGTCTAAATTATATTAACACTATTAAAGTTTAAATAAATTTACATTTACTAATTACAATTAAATTCATCAAATAAAACATGGGTCTAATTTAATTGAATCTTCATATTGAGTTTGAATCTAAATATCTAATTCTTCTACTATTCAATGTAAAATATATTTATATTCCTACTTCAGTATCTTGGAATGCATCCACGATGTACTTGGCTAATTTCAAACATCTCCATTCAGTGACGTAGCAAGTCAAATATTATATAGTTTTTTCTCTTGCTTTTTAACCACTTCGACTTTGACTTGACTTTCTATTTTAATAGCAGATTGCATTAAAATGGGTTTAAAGAGAAATTATAAAAAAACTCAGCAGATTTATATACGTGTCGGCTTATTTTAACATGAAACATTGCGTTAGCGATGAAAGTGAGGTACAGTTGCTATCCCTTTAATTGGCTTCAAGTCAACAAAATGTCTTGCTCAATCCAGAACTTAAGTGGTACGGTAATGGTCATTGTTTGGCTGTATTACATTTACTTGTGTTGCCATAATTGTTCCCCTAACTCCTTAGTGTTAATTTTAAACAAGAGCTTAGCCAATCAAAGCAGTTGAAACATAAAATGGTTTATTATGTGTTGTTAAACAGCCAATCAATGATCATCGTCTATTACTTTGCGATCACCCTAAATTATTATGTGTTATTAATATTTCCATTTCTTAAGACTGTTTTAGAAATAGTAAAAATCAAGAATATCAAAACCGTAATATTTTAAGATTGTTAAATATATAACGAAATCAGTAGACGCATTATAAATTAAAAATAATCCAAAAAACACTTGTTATTTTTACATACATTTCAAAATTTTCAAAAAAATATAATTCAAACTCTTTAGATTGTTAAATATATAACGAAATCAGATAGACGACAGATAATAAACTAAAAAAATTAAAAAAAAAACACTTGTTATTTTTACACACATTTCAAAATTCTCAAAAAAAAAAAATGAAGAATCTTTACATTTTTAAATATTTAACAAAATTAATCAGACAATGGATTATTAATTAAAAACATAAATAAAAAAAAAACGTTTGTCATTTGTACACACCTTTCAAAATACTTAACCAAAAAAAAAACGCAAACTCTTTAGATTGTTAAATATATAACAAAATCAGGTAGACGACCATGGATTATAAATTAAAAAAATAAATAAACACTTGTTATTTATAGATACTTTTCAAAATACTTAATAAAAAAATGAAAACTCTTTACATTTTTAAATATATAACAATATTAGTTAACTGACGGATTATAAATTTAAAAAATAAAAAAACTTTATTATTTGTACACACCTTTTAAAATACTCAACCAAAAAAATGCAAACTCTTTAGATTGTTAAATATATAACGAAATCAGATAGACGACAGATAATAAACTAAAAAATTAAAAAAAAAAACACTTGTTATTTTTACATACATTTCAAAATTTTCAAAAAATTATAATTCAAACTCTTTAGATTGTTAAATATATAACGAAATCAGATAGACGACAGATAATAAACTAAACAATTTAAAAAAAAACACTTGTTATTTTTACATACATTTCAAAATTTTCAAAAAAATATAATTCAAACTCTTTAGATTGTTAAATATATAACGAAATCAGATAGACGACAGATAATAAACTAAAAAATTAAAAAAAAAAAACACTTGTTATTTTTACATACATTTCAAAATTTTCAAAAAAATATAATTCAAACTCTTTAGATTGTTAAATATATAACGAAATCAGATAGACGACAGATAATAAACTAAAAAAAAAAAAAAAAAAAACACTTGTTATTTTTACACACATTTCAAAATTCTCAACAAAAAAAATGAAGAATCTTTACATTTTTAAATATTTAACAAAATTAATCAGACAATGGATTATTAATTAAAAACATAAATAAAAAAAAACTTTGTCATTTGTACACACCTTTCAAAATACTTAACCAAAAAAAAAAAAACGCAAACTCTTTAGTTTGTTAAATATATAACAAAATCAGGTAGACGACCATGGATTATAAATTAAAAAAATAAATAAACACTTGTTATTTATAGATACTTTTCAAAATACTTAATAAAAAAATGAAAACTCTTTACATTTTTAAATATATAACAATATTAGTTAACTGACGGATTATAAATTTAAAAAATAAAAAACTTTATTATTTGTACACACCTTTTAAAATACTCAACCAAAAAAATGCAAACTCTTTAGATTGTTAAATATATAACGAAATCAGATAGACGACAGATAATAAACTAAAAAATTTAAAAAAAAAACACTTGTTATTTTTACATACATTTCAAAATTTTCAAAAAATTATAATTCAAACTCTTTAGATTGTTAAATATATAACGAAATCAGATAGACGACAGATAATAAATTAAAAAATTAAAAAAAAAACACTTGTTATTTTTACACACATTTCAAAATTCTCAACAAAAAAAATGAAGAATCTTTACATTTTTAAATATTTAACAAAATTAATCAGACAATGGATTATTAATTAAAAACATAAATAAAAAAAAAACGTTTGTCATTTGTACACACCTTTCAAAATACTTAACCAAAAAAAAAAACGCAAACTCTTTAGATTGTTAAATATATAACAAAATCAGGTAGACGACCATGGGTTATAAATTAAAAAAATAAATAAACACTTGTTATTTATAGATACTTTTCAAAATACTTAATAAAAAAATGAAAACACTCTTTACATTTTTAAACATATAACAATATTAGTTAACTGACGGATTATAAATTTAAAAAATAAAAAAACTTTATTATTTGTACACACCTTTTAAAATACTCAACCAAAAAAATGCAAACTCTTTAGATTGTTAAATATATAACGAAATCAGATAGACGACAGATAATAAACTAAAAAATTTAAAAAAAAAAACACTTGTTATTTTTACATACATTTCAAAATTTTCAAAAAAATATAATTCAAACCCTTTAGATTGTTAAATATATAACGAAATCAGATAGACGACAGATAATAAACTAAAAAATTTAAAAAAAAAACACTTGTTATTTTTACATACATTTCAAAATTTTCAAAAAAATATAATTCAAACTCTTTAGATTGTTAAATATATAACGAAATCAGATAGACGACAGATAATAAACTAAAAAATTAAAAAAAAAAACACTTGTTATTTTTACATACATTTCAAAATTTTCAAAAAAATATAATTCAAACTCTTTAGATTGTTAAATATATAACGAAATCAGATAGACGACAGATAATAAACTAAAAAATTTTAAAAAAAAACACTTGTTATTTTTACATACATTTCAAAATTTTCAAAAAAATATAATTCAAACTCTTTAGATTGTTAAATATATAACGAAATCAGATAGACGACAGATAATAAACTAAAAAATTAAAAAAAAAAACACTTGTTATTTTTACATACATTTCAAAATTTTCAAAAAAATATAATTCAAACTCTTTAGATTGTTAAATATATAACGAAATCAGATAGACGACAGATAATAAACTAAAAAAATTAAAAAAAAAAAACACTTGTTATTTTTACACACATTTCAAAATTCTCAACAAAAAAAATGAAGAATCTTTACATTTTTAAATATTTAACAAAATTAATCAGACAATGGATTATTAATTAAAAACATAAATAAAAAAAAAACGTTTGTCATTTGTACACACCTTTCAAAATACTTAACCAAAAAAAAAAACGCAAACTCTTTAGATTGTTAAATATATAACAAAATCAGGTAGACGACCATGGGTTATAAATTAAAAAAATAAATAAACACTTGTTATTTATAGATACTTTTCAAAATACTTAATAAAAAAATGAAAACACTCTTTACATTTTTAAATATATAACAATATTAGTTAACTGACGGATTATAAATTTAAAAAATAAAAAAACTTTATTATTTGTACACACCTTTTAAAATACTCAACCAAAAAAATGCAAACTCTTTAGATTGTTAAATATATAACGAAATCAGATAGACGACAGATAATAAACTAAAAAATTTAAAAAAAAACACTTGTTATTTTTACATACATTTCAAAATTTTCAAAAAAATATAATTCAAACTCTTTAGATTGTTAAATATATAACGAAATCAGATAGACGACAGATAATAAACTAAAAAATTAAAAAAAAAAACACTTGTTATTTTTACATACATTTCAAAATTTTCAAAAAATTATAATTCAAACTCTTTAGATTGTTAAATATATAACGAAATCAGATAGACGACAGATAATAAACTAAAAAAATTAAAAAAAAAAACACTTGTTATTTTTACACACATTTCAAAATTCTCAAAAAAAAAAAATGAAGAATCTTTACATTTTTAAATATTTAACAAAATTAATCAGACAATGGATTATTAATTAAAAACATAAATAAAAAAAAAACGTTTGTCATTTGTACACACCTTTCAAAATACTTAACCAAAAAAAAAACGCAAACTCTTTAGATTGTTAAATATATAACAAAATCAGGTAGACGACCATGGATTATAAATTAAAAAAATAAATAAACACTTGTTATTTATAGATACTTTTCAAAATACTTAATAAAAAAATGAAAACTCTTTACATTTTTAAATATATAACAATATTAGTTAACTGACGGATTATAAATTTAAAAAATAAAAAAACTTTATTATTTGTACACACCTTTTAAAATACTCAACCAAAAAAATGCAAACTCTTTAGATTGTTAAATATATAACGATATCAGATAGACGACAGATAATAAACTAAAAAATTAAAAAAAAAAACACTTGTTATTTTTACATACATTTCAAAATTTTCAAAAAATTATAATTCAAACTCTTTAGATTGTTAAATATATAACGAAATCAGATAGACGACAGATAATAAACTAAACAATTTAAAAAAAAACACTTGTTATTTTTACATACATTTCAAAATTTTCAAAAAAATATAATTCAAACTCTTTAGATTGTTAAATATATAACGAAATCAGATAGACGACAGATAATAAACTAAAAAATTAAAAAAAAAAACACTTGTTATTTTTACATACATTTCAAAATTTTCAAAAAAATATAATTCAAACTCTTTAGATTGTTAAATATATAACGAAATCAGATAGACGACAGATAATAAACTAAAAAAATAAAAAAAAAACACTTGTTATTTTTACACACATTTCAAAATTCTCAACAAAAAAAATGAAGAATCTTTACATTTTTAAATATTTAACAAAATTAATCAGACAATGGATTATTAATTAAAAACATAAATAAAAAAAAACTTTGTCATTTGTACACACCTTTCAAAATACTTAACCAAAAAAAAAAACGCAAACTCTTTAGATTGTTAAATATATAACAAAATCAGGTAGACGACCATGGGTTATAAATTAAAAAAATAAATAAACACTTGTTATTTATAGATACTTTTCAAAATACTTAATAAAAAAATGAAAACACTCTTTACATTTTTAAACATATAACAATATTAGTTAACTGACGGATTATAAATTTAAAAAATAAAAAAACTTTAATTATTTGTACACACCTTTTAAAATACTCAACCAAAAAAATGCAAACTCTTTAGATTGTTAAATATATAACGAAATCAGATAGACGACAGATAATAAACTAAAAAATTTAAAAAAAAAAACACTTGTTATTTTTACATACATTTCAAAATTTTCAAAAAAATATAATTCAAACCCTTTAGATTGTTAAATATATAACGAAATCAGATAGACGACAGATAATAAACTAAAAAATTTAAAAAAAAAACACTTGTTATTTTTACATACATTTCAAAATTTTCAAAAAAATATAATTCAAACTCTTTAGATTGTTAAATATATAACGAAATCAGATAGACGACAGATAATAAACTAAAAAATTAAAAAAAAAAACACTTGTTATTTTTACATACATTTCAAAATTTTCAAAAAAATATAATTCAAACTCTTTAGATTGTTAAATATATAACGAAATCAGATAGACGACAGATAATAAACTAAAAAATTTAAAAAAAAAACAATTGTTATTTTTACATACATTTCAAAATTTTCAAAAAAATATAATTCAAACTCTTTAGATTGTTAAATATATAACGAAATCAGATAGACGACAGATAATAAACTAAAAAATTAAAAAAAAAAACACTTGTTATTTTTACATACATTTCAAAATTTTCAAAAAAATATAATTCAAACTCTTTAGATTGTTAAATATATAACGAAATCAGATAGACGACAGATAATAAACTAAAAAAATTAAAAAAAAAAAACACTTGTTATTTTTACACACATTTCAAAATTCTCAACAAAAAAAATGAAGAATCTTTACATTTTTAAATATTTAACAAAATTAATCAGACAATGGATTATTAATTAAAAACATAAATAAAAAAAAAACGTTTGTCATTTGTACACACCTTTCAAAATACTTAACCAAAAAAAAAAACGCAAACTCTTTAGATTGTTAAATATATAACAAAATCAGGTAGACGACCATGGGTTATAAATTAAAAAAATAAATAAACACTTGTTATTTATAGATACTTTTCAAAATACTTAATAAAAAAATGAAAACACTCTTTACATTTTTAAATATATAACAATATTAGTTAACTGACGGATTATAAATTTAAAAAATAAAAAAACTTTATTATTTGTACACACCTTTTAAAATACTCAACCAAAAAAATGCAAACTCTTTAGATTGTTAAATATATAACGAAATCAGATAGACGACAGATAATAAACTAAAAAATTTAAAAAAAAACACTTGTTATTTTTACATACATTTCAAAATTTTCAAAAAAATATAATTCAAACTCTTTAGATTGTTAAATATATAACGAAATCAGATAGACGACAGATAATAAACTAAAAAATTAAAAAAAAAAAACACTTGTTATTTTTACATACATTTCAAAATTTTCAAAAAATTATAATTCAAACTCTTTAGATTGTTAAATATATAACGAAATCAGATAGACGACAGATAATAAACTAAAAAATTAAAAAAAAAACACTTGTTATTTTTACACACATTTCAAAATTCTCAACAAAAAAAATGAAGAATCTTTACATTTTTAAATATTTAACAAAATTAATCAGACAATGGATTATTAATTAAAAACATAAATAAAAAAAAAACGTTTGTCATTTGTGCACACCTTTCAAAATACTTAACCAAAAAAAAAACGCAAACTCTTTAGATTGTTAAATATATAACAAAATCAGGTAGACGACCATGGGTTATAAATTAAAAAAATAAATAAACACTTGTTATTTATAGATACTTTTCAAAATACTTAATAAAAAAATGAAAACACTCTTTACATTTTTAAACATATAACAATATTAGTTAACTGACGGATTATAAATTTAAAAAATAAAAAAACTTTAATTATTTGTACACACCTTTTAAAATACTCAACCAAAAAAATGCAAACTCTTTAGATTGTTAAATATATAACGAAATCAGATAGACGACAGATAATAAACTAAAAAATTAAAAAAAAAACACTTGTTATTTTTACATACATTTCAAAATTTTCAAAAAAATATAATTCAAACCCTTTAGATTGTTAAATATATAACGAAATCAGATAGACGACAGATAATAAACTAAAAAATTTTTAAAAAAAACACTTGTTATTTTTACATACATTTCAAAATTTTCAAAAAAATATAATTCAAACTCTTTAGATTGTTAAATATATAACGAAATCAGATAGACGACAGATAATAAACTAAAAAATTAAAAAAAAAAACACTTGTTATTTTTACATACATTTCAAAATTTTCAAAAAAATATAATTCAAACTCTTTAGATTGTTAAATATATAACGAAATCAGATAGACGACAGATAATAAACTAAAAAAATAAAAAAAAAACACTTGTTATTTTTACACACATTTCAAAATTCTCAACAAAAAAAATGAAGAATCTTTACATTTTTAAATATTTAACAAAATTAATCAGACAATGGATTATTAATTAAAAACATAAATAAAAAAAAACTTTGTCATTTGTACACACCTTTCAAAATACTTAACCAAAAAAAAAAACGCAAACTCTTTAGATTGTTAAATATATAACAAAATCAGGTAGACGACCATGGGTTATAAATTAAAAAAATAAATAAACACTTGTTATTTATAGATACTTTTCAAAATACTTAATAAAAAAATGAAAACACTCTTTACATTTTTAAACATATAACAATATTAGTTAACTGACGGATTATAAATTTAAAAAATAAAAAAACTTTAATTATTTGTACACACCTTTTAAAATACTCAACCAAAAAAATGCAAACTCTTTAGATTGTTAAATATATAACGAAATCAGATAGACGACAGATAATAAACTAAAAAATTTAAAAAAAAAAACACTTGTTATTTTTACATACATTTCAAAATTTTCAAAAAAATATAATTCAAACCCTTTAGATTGTTAAATATATAACGAAATCAGATAGACGACAGATAATAAACTAAAAAATTTTAAAAAAAAACACTTGTTATTTTTACATACATTTCAAAATTTTCAAAAAAATATAATTCAAACTCTTTAGATTGTTAAATATATAACGAAATCAGATAGACGACAGATAATAAACTAAAAAATTAAAAAAAAAAACACTTGTTATTTTTACATACATTTCAAAATTTTCAAAAAAATATAATTCAAACTCTTTAGATTGTTAAATATATAACGAAATCAGATAGACGACAGATAATAAACTAAAAAATTTAAAAAAAAAACACTTGTTATTTTTACATACATTTCAAAATTTTCAAAAAAATATAATTCAAACTCTTTAGATTGTTAAATATATAACGAAATCAGATAGACGACAGATAATAAACTAAAAAATTAAAAAAAAAAACACTTGTTATTTTTACATACATTTCAAAATTTTCAAAAAAATATAATTCAAACTCTTTAGATTGTTAAATATATAACGAAATCAGATAGACGACAGATAATAAACTAAAAAAATTAAAAAAAAAAAACACTTGTTATTTTTACACACATTTCAAAATTCTCAACAAAAAAAATGAAGAATCTTTACATTTTTAAATATTTAACAAAATTAATCAGACAATGGATTATTAATTAAAAACATAAATAAAAAAAAAACGTTTGTCATTTGTACACACCTTTCAAAATACTTAACCAAAAAAAAAAACGCAAACTCTTTAGATTGTTAAATATATAACAAAATCAGGTAGACGACCATGGGTTATAAATTAAAAAAATAAATAAACACTTGTTATTTATAGATACTTTTCAAAATACTTAATAAAAAAATGAAAACACTCTTTACATTTTTAAATATATAACAATATTAGTTAACTGACGGATTATAAATTTAAAAAATAAAAAAACTTTATTATTTGTACACACCTTTTAAAATACTCAACCAAAAAAATGCAAACTCTTTAGATTGTTAAATATATAACGAAATCAGATAGACGACAGATAATAAACTAAAAAATTTTAAAAAAAACACTTGTTATTTTTACATACATTTCAAAATTTTCAAAAAAATATAATTCAAACTCTTTAGATTGTTAAATATATAACGAAATCAGATAGACGACAGATAATAAACTAAAAAATTAAAAAAAAAAAACACTTGTTATTTTTACATACATTTCAAAATTTTCAAAAAATTATAATTCAAACTCTTTAGATTGTTAAATATATAACGAAATCAGATAGACGACAGATAATAAACTAAAAAATTAAAAAAAAAACACTTGTTATTTTTACACACATTTCAAAATTCTCAACAAAAAAAATGAAGAATCTTTACATTTTTAAATATTTAACAAAATTAATCAGACAATGGATTATTAATTAAAAACATAAATAAAAAAAAAACGTTTGTCATTTGTGCACACCTTTCAAAATACTTAACCAAAAAAAAAACGCAAACTCTTTAGATTGTTAAATATATAACAAAATCAGGTAGACGACCATGGGTTATAAATTAAAAAAATAAATAAACACTTGTTATTTATAGATACTTTTCAAAATACTTAATAAAAAAATGAAAACACTCTTTACATTTTTAAACATATAACAATATTAGTTAACTGACGGATTATAAATTTAAAAAATAAAAAAACTTTAATTATTTGTACACACCTTTTAAAATACTCAACCAAAAAAATGCAAACTCTTTAGATTGTTAAATATATAACGAAATCAGATAGACGACAGATAATAAACTAAAAAATTAAAAAAAAAAACACTTGTTATTTTTACATACATTTCAAAATTTTCAAAAAAATATAATTCAAACCCTTTAGATTGTTAAATATATAACGAAATCAGATAGACGACAGATAATAAACTAAAAAATTTTTAAAAAAAACACTTGTTATTTTTACATACATTTCAAAATTTTCAAAAAAATATAATTCAAACTCTTTAGATTGTTAAATATATAACGAAATCAGATAGACGACAGATAATAAACTAAAAAATTAAAAAAAAAAACACTTGTTATTTTTACATACATTTCAAAATTTTCAAAAAAATATAATTCAAACTCTTTAGATTGTTAAATATATAACGAAATCAGATAGACGACAGATAATAAACTAAAAAATTTAAAAAAAAAACACTTGTTATTTTTACATACATTTCAAAATTTTCAAAAAAATATAATTCAAACTCTTTAGATTGTTAAATATATAACGAAATCAGATAGACGACAGATAATAAACTAAAAAATTAAAAAAAAAAACACTTGTTATTTTTACATACATTTCAAAATTTTCAAAAAAATATAATTCAAACTCTTTAGATTGTTAAATATATAACGAAATCAGATAGACGACAGATAATAAACTAAAAAAATTAAAAAAAAAAAACACTTGTTATTTTTACACACATTTCAAAATTCTCAACAAAAAAAATGAAGAATCTTTACATTTTTAAATATTTAACAAAATTAATCAGACAATGGATTATTAATTAAAAACATAAATAAAAAAAAAACGTTTGTCATTTGTACACACCTTTCAAAATACTTAACCAAAAAAAAAAACGCAAACTCTTTAGATTGTTAAATATATAACAAAATCAGGTAGACGACCATGGGTTATAAATTAAAAAAATAAATAAACACTTGTTATTTATAGATACTTTTCAAAATACTTAATAAAAAAATGAAAACACTCTTTACATTTTTAAATATATAACAATATTAGTTAACTGACGGATTATAAATTTAAAAAATAAAAAAACTTTATTATTTGTACACACCTTTTAAAATACTCAACCAAAAAAATGCAAACTCTTTAGATTGTTAAATATATAACGAAATCAGATAGACGACAGATAATAAACTAAAAAATTTAAAAAAAAACACTTGTTACTTTTACATACATTTCAAAATTTTCAAAAAAATATAATTCAAACTCTTTAGATTGTTAAATATATAACGAAATCAGATAGACGACAGATAATAAACTAAAAAATTAAAAAAACAAAAAAAAAACACTTGTTATTTTTACATACATTTCAAAATTTTCAAAAAAATATAATTCAAACTCTTTAGATTGTTAAATATATAACGAAATCAGATAGACGACAGATAATAAACTAAAAAATTTAAAAAAAAAACACTTGTTATTTTTACATACATTTCAAAATTTTCAAAAAATTATAATTCAAACTCTTTAGATTGTTAAATATATAACGAAATCAGATAGACGACAGATAATAAACTAAAAAATTAAAAAAAAAACACTTGTTATTTTTACACACATTTCAAAATTCTCAACAAAAAAAATGAAGAATCTTTACATTTTTAAATATTTAACAAAATTAATCAGACAATGGATTATTAATTAAAAACATAAATAAAAAAAAAACATTTGTCATTTGTACACACCTTTCAAAATACTTAACCAAAAAAAAAAACGCAAACTCTTTAGATTGTTAAATATATAACAAAATCAGGTAGACGACCATGGGTTATAAATTAAAAAAATAAATAAACACTTGTTATTTATAGATACTTTTCAAAATACTTAATAAAAAAATGAAAACACTCTTTACATTTTTAAATATATAACAATATTAGTTAACTGACGGATTATAAATTTAAAAAATAAAAAAACTTTAATTATTTGTACACACCTTTTAAAATACTCAACCAAAAAAATGCAAACTCTTTAGATTGTTAAATATATAACGAAATCAGATAGACGACAGATAATAAACTAAAAAATTTAAAAAAAAAAACACTTGTTATTTTTACATACATTTCAAAATTTTCAAAAAAATATAATTCAAACTCTTTAGATTGTGAAATATATAACGAAATCAGATAGACGACAGATAATAAACTAAAAAATTTAAAAAAAAAACAGTTGTTATTTTTACATACATTTCAAAATTTTCAAAAAAATATAATTCAAACTCTTTAGATTGTTAAATATATAACGAAATCAGATAGACGACAGATAATAAACTAAAAAATTAAAAAAAAAAACACTTGTTATTTTTACATACATTTCAAAATTTTCAAAAAAATATAATTCAAACTCTTTAGATTGTTAAATATATAACGAAATCAGATAGACGACAGATAATAAACTAAAAAATTAAAAAAAAAAACACTTGTTATTTTTACATACATTTCAAAATTTTCAAAAAAATATAATTCAAACTCTTTAGATTGTTAAATATATAACGAAATCAGATAGACGACAGATAATAAACTAAAAAATTAAAAAAAAAAACACTTGTTATTTTTACATACATTTCAAAATTTTCAAAAAAATATAATTCAAACTCTTTAGATTGTTAAATATATAACGAAATCAGATAGACGACAGATAATAAACTAAAAAAATTAAAAAAAACACTTGTTATTTTTACACACATTTCAAAATTCTCAACAAAAAAAATGAAGAATCTTTACATTTTTAAATATTTAACAAAATTAATGAGACAATGGATTATTAATTAAAAACATAAATAAAAAAAAACTTTGTCATTTGTACACACCTTTCAAAATACTTAACCAAAAAAAAAAACGCAAACTCTTTAGTTTGTTAAATATATAACAAAATCAGGTAGACGACCATGGATTATAAATTAAAAAAATAAATAAACACTTGTTATTTATAGATACTTTTCAAAATACTTAATAAAAAAATGAAAACTCTTTACATTTTTAAATATATAACAATATTAGTTAACTGACGGATTATAAATTTAAAAAATAAAAAACTTTATTATTTGTACACACCTTTTAAAATACTCAACCAAAAAAATGCAAACTCTTTAGATTGTTAAATATATAACGAAATCAGATAGACGACAGATAATAAACTAAAAAATTTAAAAAAAAAACACTTGTTATTTTTACATACATTTCAAAATTTTCAAAAAAATATAATTCAAACTCTTTAGATTGTTAAATATATAACGAAATCAGATAGACGACAGATAATAAACTAAAAAATTAAAAAAAAAAACACTTGTTATTTTTACATACATTTCAAAATTTTCAAAAAAATATAATTCAAACTCTTTAGATTGTTAAATATATAACGAAATCAGATAGACGACAGATAATAAACTAAAAAAATTAAAAAAAAAAAACACTTGTTATTTTTACACACATTTCAAAATTCTCAACAAAAAAAATGAAGAATCTTTACATTTTTAAATATTTAACAAAATTAATCAGACAATGGATTATTAATTAAAAACATAAATAAAAAAAAAACGTTTGTCATTTGTACACACCTTTCAAAATACTTAACCAAAAAAAAAAACGCAAACTCTTTAGATTGTTAAATATATAACAAAATCAGGTAGACGACCATGGGTTATAAATTAAAAAAATAAATAAACACTTGTTATTTATAGATACTTTTCAAAATACTTAATAAAAAAATGAAAACACTCTTTACATTTTTAAATATATAACAATATTAGTTAACTGACGGATTATAAATTTAAAAAATAAAAAAACTTTATTATTTGTACACACCTTTTAAAATACTCAACCAAAAAAATGCAAACTCTTTAGATTGTTAAATATATAACGAAATCAGATAGACGACAGATAATAAACTAAAAAATTTAAAAAAAAACACTTGTTATTTTTACATACATTTCAAAATTTTCAAAAAAATATAATTCAAACTCTTTAGATTGTTAAATATATAACGAAATCAGATAGACGACAGATAATAAACTAAAAAGTTAAAAAAAAAAACACTTGTTATTTTTACATACATTTCAAAATTTTCAAAAAATTATAATTCAAACTCTTTAGATTGTTAAATATATAACGAAATCAGATAGACGACAGATAATAAACTAAAAAATTAAAAAAAAAACACTTGTTATTTTTACACACATTTCAAAATTCTCAACAAAAAAAATGAAGAATCTTTACATTTTTAAATATTTAACAAAATTAATCAGACAATGGATTATTAATTAAAAACATAAATAAAAAAAAAACGTTTGTCATTTGTACACACCTTTCAAAATACTTAACCAAAAAAAAAAACGCAAACTCTTTAGATTGTTAAATATATAACAAAATCAGGTAGACGACCATGGGTTATAAATTAAAAAAATAAATAAACACTTGTTATTTATAGATACTTTTCAAAATACTTAATAAAAAAATGAAAACACTCTTTACATTTTTAAACATATAACAATATTAGTTAACTGACGGATTATAAATTTAAAAAATAAAAAAACTTTAATTATTTGTACACACCTTTTAAAATACTCAACCAAAAAAATGCAAACTCTTTAGATTGTTAAATATATAACGAAATCAGATAGACGACAGATAATAAACTAAAAAATTTAAAAAAAAAACACTTGTTATTTTTACATACATTTCAAAATTTTCAAAAAAATATAATTCAAACCCTTTAGATTGTTAAATATATAACGAAATCAGATAGACGACAGATAATAAACTAAAAAATTTAAAAAAAAAACACTTGTTATTTTTACATACATTTCAAAATTTTCAAAAAAATATAATTCAAACTCTTTAGATTGTTAAATATATAACGAAATCAGATAGACGACAGATAATAAACTAAAAAATTAAAAAAAAAAACACTTGTTATTTTTACATACATTTCAAAATTTTCAAAAAAAAATAATTCAAACTCTTTAGATTGTTAAATATATAACGAAATCAGATAGACGACAGATAATAAACTAAAAAATTTAAAAAAAAAAATACTTGTTATTTTTACATACATTTCAAAATTTTCAAAAAAATATAATTCAAACTCTTTAGATTGTTAAATATATAACGAAATCAGATAGACGACAGATAATAAACTAAAAAATTAAAAAAAAAAACACTTGTTATTTTTACATACATTTCAAAATTTTCAAAAAAATATAATTCAAACTCTTTAGATTGTTAAATATATAACGAAATCAGATAGACGACAGATAATAAACTAAAAAAATTAAAAAAAAAAAACACTTGTTATTTTTACACACATTTCAAAATTCTCAACAAAAAAAATGAAGAATCTTTACATTTTTAAATATTTAACAAAATTAATCAGACAATGGATTATTAATTAAAAACATAAATAAAAAAAAAACGTTTGTCATTTGTACACACCTTTCAAAATACTTAACCAAAAAAAAAAACGCAAACTCTTTAGATTGTTAAATATATAACAAAATCAGGTAGACGACCATTAGTTATAAATTAAAAAAATAAATAAACACTTGTTATTTATAGATACTTTTCAAAATACTTAATAAAAAAATGAAAACACTCTTTACATTTTTAAATATATAACAATATTAGTTAACTGACGGATTATAAATTTAAAAAATAAAAAAACTTTATTATTTGTACACACCTTTTAAAATACTCAACCAAAAAAATGCAAACTCTTTAGATTGTTAAATATATAACGAAATCAGATAGACGACAGATAATAAACTAAAAAATTAAAAAAAAAACACTTGTTATTTTTACATACATTTCAAAATTTTCAAAAAAATATAATTCAAACTCTTTAGATTGTTAAATATATAACGAAATCAGATAGACGACAGATAATAAACTAAAAAATTAAAAAAACAAAAAAAAAACACTTGTTATTTTTACATACATTTCAAAATTTTCAAAAAAATATAATTCAAACTCTTTAGATTGTTAAATATATAACGAAATCAGATAGACGACAGATAATAAACTAAAAAAATAAAAAAAAAACACTTGTTATTTTTACACACATTTCAAAATTCTCAACAAAAAAAATGAAGAATCTTTACATTTTTAAATATTTAACAAAATTAATCAGACAATGGATTATTAATTAAAAACATAAATAAAAAAAAACTTTGTCATTTGTACACACCTTTCAAAATACTTAACCAAAAAAAAAAAAACGCAAACTCTTTAGTTTGTTAAATATATAACAAAATCAGGTAGACGACCATGGATTATAAATTAAAAAAATAAATAAACACTTGTTATTTATAGATACTTTTCAAAATACTTAATAAAAAAATGAAAACTCTTTACATTTTTAAATATATAACAATATTAGTTAACTGACGGATTATAAATTTAAAAAATAAAAAACTTTATTATTTGTACACACCTTTTAAAATACTCAACCAAAAAAATGCAAACTCTTTAGATTGTTAAATATATAACGAAATCAGATAGACGACAGATAATAAACTAAAAAATTAAAAAAAAAACACTTGTTATTTTTACATACATTTCAAAATTTTCAAAAAATTATAATTCAAACCCTTTAGATTGTTAAATATATAACGAAATCAGATAGACGACAGATAATAAACTAAAAAATTAAAAAAAAAAACACTTGTTATTTTTACATACATTTCAAAATTTTCAAAAAAATATAATTCAAACTCTTTAGATTGTTAAATATATAACGAAATCAGATAGACGACAGATAATAAACTAAAAAATTAAAAAAAAAAACACTTGTTATTTTTACATACATTTCAAAATTTTCAAAAAAAAATAATTCAAACTCTTTAGATTGTTAAATATATAACGAAATCAGATAGACGACAGATAATAAACTAAAAAATTTAAAAAAAAACACTTGTTATTTTTACATACATTTCAAAATTTTCAAAAAAATATAATTCAAACTCTTTAGATTGTTAAATATATAACGAAATCAGATAGACGACAGATAATAAACTAAAAAATTAAAAAAAAAAACACTTGTTATTTTTACATACATTTCAAAATTTTCAAAAAAATATAATTCAAACTCTTTAGATTGTTAAATATATAACGAAATCAGATAGACGACAGATAATAAACTAAAAAAATTAAAAAAAAAAAACACTTGTTATTTTTACACACATTTCAAAATTCTCAACAAAAAAAATGAAGAATCTTTACATTTTTAAATATTTAACAAAATTAATCAGACAATGGATTATTAATTAAAAACATAAATAAAAAAAAAAACGTTTGTCATTTGTACACACCTTTCAAAATACTTAACCAAAAAAAAAAACGCAAACTCTTTAGATTGTTAAATATATAACAAAATCAGGTAGACGACCATGGGTTATAAATTAAAAAAATAAATAAACACTTGTTATTTATAGATACTTTTCAAAATACTTAATAAAAAAATGAAAACACTCTTTACATTTTTAAATATATAACAATATTAGTTAACTGACGGATTATAAATTTAAAAAATAAAAAAACTTTATTATTTGTACACACCTTTTAAAATACTCAACCAAAAAAATGCAAACTCTTTAGATTGTTAAATATATAACGAAATCAGATAGACGACAGATAATAAACTAAAAAATTAAAAAAAAAACACTTGTTATTTTTACATACATTTCAAAATTTTCAAAAAAATATAATTCAAACTCTTTAGATTGTTAAATATATAACGAAATCAGATAGACGACAGATAATAAACTAAAAAATTAAAAAAACAAAAAAAAAACACTTGTTATTTTTACATACATTTCAAAATTTTCAAAAAAATATAATTCAAACTCTTTAGATTGTTAAATATATAACGAAATCAGATAGACGACAGATAATAAACTAAAAAAATAAAAAAAAAACACTTGTTATTTTTACACACATTTCAAAATTCTCAACAAAAAAAATGAAGAATCTTTACATTTTTAAATATTTAACAAAATTAATCAGACAATGGATTATTAATTAAAAACATAAATAAAAAAAAACTTTGTCATTTGTACACACCTTTCAAAATACTTAACCAAAAAAAAAAAAACGCAAACTCTTTAGTTTGTTAAATATATAACAAAATCAGGTAGACGACCATGGATTATAAATTAAAAAAATAAATAAACACTTGTTATTTATAGATACTTTTCAAAATACTTAATAAAAAAATGAAAACTCTTTACATTTTTAAATATATAACAATATTAGTTAACTGACGGATTATAAATTTAAAAAATAAAAAACTTTATTATTTGTACACACCTTTTAAAATACTCAACCAAAAAAATGCAAACTCTTTAGATTGTTAAATATATAACGAAATCAGATAGACGACAGATAATAAACTAAAAAATTAAAAAAAAAACACTTGTTATTTTTACATACATTTCAAAATTTTCAAAAAATTATAATTCAAACTCTTTAGATTGTTAAATATATAACGAAATCAGATAGACGACAGATAATAAACTAAAAAATTAAAAAAAAAACACTTGTTATTTTTACACACATTTCAAAATTCTCAACAAAAAAAATGAAGAATCTTTACATTTTTAAATATTTAACAAAATTAATCAGACAATGGATTATTAATTAAAAACATAAATAAAAAAAAAACGTTTGTCATTTGTACACACCTTTCAAAATACTTAACCAAAAAAAAAAACGCAAACTCTTTAGATTGTTAAATATATAACAAAATCAGGTAGACGACCATGGGTTATAAATTAAAAAAATAAATAAACACTTGTTATTTATAGATACTTTTCAAAATACTTAATAAAAAAATGAAAACACTCTTTACATTTTTAAATATATAACAATATTAGTTAACTGACGGATTATAAATTTAAAAAATAAAAAAACTTTAATTATTTGTACACACCTTTTAAAATACTCAACCAAAAAAATGCAAACTCTTTAGATTGTTAAATATATAACGAAATCAGATAGACGACAGATAATAAACTAAAAAATTAAAAAAAAAAAACACTTGTTATTTTTACATACATTTCAAAATTTTCAAAAAAATATAATTCAAACTCTTTAGATTGTTAAATATATAACGAAATCAGATAGACGACAGATAATAAACTAAAAAATTTAAAAAAAAAACACTTGTTATTTTTACATACATTTCAAAATTTTCAAAAAAATATAATTCAAACTCTTTAGATTGTTAAATATATAACGAAATCAGATAGACGACAGATAATAAACTAAAAAATTAAAAAAAAAAACACTTGTTATTTTTACATACATTTCAAAATTTTCAAAAAAATATAATTCAAACTCTTTAGATTGTTAAATATATAACGAAATCAGATAGACGACAGATAATAAACTAAAAAATTTAAAAAAAAAACACTTGTTATTTTTACATACATTTCAAAATTTTCAAAAAAATATAATTCAAACTCTTTAGATTGTTAAATATATAACGAAATCAGATAGACGACAGATAATAAACTAAAAAATTAAAAAAAAAAACACTTGTTATTTTTACATACATTTCAAAATTTTCAAAAAAATATAATTCAAACTCTTTAGATTGTTAAATATATAACGAAATCAGATAGACGACAGATAATAAACTAAAAAAATAAAAAAAAAAACACTTGTTATTTTTACACACATTTCAAAATTCTCAACAAAAAAAATGAAGAATCTTTACATTTTTAAATATTTAACAAAATTAATGAGACAATGGATTATTAATTAAAAACATAAATAAAAAAAAACTTTGTCATTTGTACACACCTTTCAAAATACTTAACCAAAAAAAAAAAAACGCAAACTCTTTAGTTTGTTAAATATATAACAAAATCAGGTAGACGACCATGGATTATAAATTAAAAAAATAAATAAACACTTGTTATTTATAGATACTTTTCAAAATACTTAATAAAAAAATGAAAACTCTTTACATTTTTAAATATATAACAATATTAGTTAACTGACGGATTATAAATTTAAAAAATAAAAAACTTTATTATTTGTACACACCTTTTAAAATACTCAACCAAAAAAATGCAAACTCTTTAGATTGTTAAATATATAACGAAATCAGATAGACGACAGATAATAAACTAAAAAATTTAAAAAAAAAACACTTGTTATTTTTACATACATTTCAAAATTTTCAAAAAATTATAATTCAAACTCTTTAGATTGTTAAATATATAACGAAATCAGATAGACGACAGATAATAAACTAAAAAATTAAAAAAAAAACACTTGTTATTTTTACACACATTTCAAAATTCTCAACAAAAAAAATGAAGAATCTTTACATTTTTAAATATTTAACAAAATTAATCAGACAATGGATTATTAATTAAAAACATAAATAAAAAAAAAACGTTTGTCATTTGTACACACCTTTCAAAATACTTAACCAAAAAAAAAAACGCAAACTCTTTAGATTGTTAAATATATAACAAAATCAGGTAGACGACCATGGGTTATAAATTAAAAAAATAAATAAACACTTGTTATTTATAGATACTTTTCAAAATACTTAATAAAAAAATGAAAACACTCTTTACATTTTTAAATATATAACAATATTAGTTAACTGACGGATTATAAATTTAAAAAATAAAAAAACTTTAATTATTTGTACACACCTTTTAAAATACTCAACCAAAAAAATGCAAACTCTTTAGATTGTTAAATATATAACGAAATCAGATAGACGACAGATAATAAACTAAAAAATTTAAAAAAAAAAAACACTTGTTATTTTTACATACATTTCAAAATTTTCAAAAAAATATAATTCAAACTCTTTAGATTGTTAAATATATAACGAAATCAGATAGACGACAGATAATAAACTAAAAAATTTAAAAAAAAACACTTGTTATTTTTACATACATTTCAAAATTTTCAAAAAAATATAATTCAAACTCTTTAGATTGTTAAATATATAACGAAATCAGATAGACGACAGATAATAAACTAAAAAATTAAAAAAAAAAACACTTGTTATTTTTACATACATTTCAAAATTTTCAAAAAAATATAATTCAAACTCTTTAGATTGTTAAATATATAACGAAATCAGATAGACGACAGATAATAAACTAAAAAAATTAAAAAAAAAAAACACTTGTTATTTTTACACACATTTCAAAATTCTCAACAAAAAAAATGAAGAATCTTTACATTTTTAAATATTTAACAAAATTAATCAGACAATGGATTATTAATTAAAAACATAAATAAAAAAAAATTTTGTCATTTGTACACACCTTTCAAAATACTTAACCAAAAAAAAAAACGCAAACTCTTTAGATTGTTAAATATATAACAAAATCAGGTAGACGACCATGGATTATAAATTAAAAAAATAAATAAACACTTGTTATTTATAGATACTTTTCAAAATACTTAATAAAAAAATGAAAACTCTTTACATTTTTAAATATATAACAATATTAGTTAACTGACGGATTATAAATTTAAAAAATAAAAAAACTTTATTATTTGTACACACCTTTTAAAATACTCAACCAAAAAAATGCAAACTCTTTAGATTGTTAAATATATAACGAAATCAGATAGACGACAGATAATAAACTGAAAAATTAAAAAAAAAAAACACTTGTTATTTTTACATACATTTCAAAATTTTCAAAAAAATATAATTCAAACTCTTTAGATTGTTAAATATATAACGAAATCAGATAGACGACAGATAATAAACTAAAAAATTTAAAAAAAAACACTTGTTATTTTTACATACATTTCAAAATTTTCAAAAAAATATAATTCAAACTCTTTAGATTGTTAAATATATAACGAAATCAGATAGACGACAGATAATAAACTAAAAAATTAAAAAAAAAACACTTGTTATTTTTACATACATTTCAAAATTTTCAAAAAAATATAATTCAAACTCTTTAGATTGTTAAATATATAACGAAATCAGATAGACGACAGATAATAAACTAAAAAATTTAAAAAAAAAACACTTGTTATTTTTACATACATTTCAAAAATTTCAAAAAAATATAATTCAAACTCTTTAGATTGTTAAATATATAACGAAATCAGATAGACGACAGATAATAAACTAAAAAATTAAAAAAAAAAACACTTGTTATTTTTACATACATTTCAAAATTTTCAAAAAAATATAATTCAAACTCTTTAGATTGTTAAATATATAACGAAATCAGATAGACGACAGATAATAAACTAAAAAAATAAAAAAAAAACACTTGTTATTTTTACACACATTTCAAAATTCTCAACAAAAAAAATGAAGAATCTTTACATTTTTAAATATTTAACAAAATTAATGAGACAATGGATTATTAATTAAAAACATAAATAAAAAAAAACTTTGTCATTTGTACACACCTTTCAAAATACTTAACCAAAAAAAAAAAAACGCAAACTCTTTAGTTTGTTAAATATATAACAAAATCAGGTAGACGACCATGGATTATAAATTAAAAAAATAAATAAACACTTGTTATTTATAGATACTTTTCAAAATACTTAATAAAAAAATGAAAACTCTTTACATTTTTAAATATATAACAATATTAGTTAACTGACGGATTATAAATTTAAAAAATAAAAAACTTTATTATTTGTACACACCTTTTAAAATACTCAACCAAAAAAATGCAAACTCTTTAGATTGTTAAATATATAACGAAATCAGATAGACGACAGATAATAAACTAAAAAATTTAAAAAAAAAACACTTGTTATTTTTACATACATTTCAAAATTTTCAAAAAATTATAATTCAAACTCTTTAGATTGTTAAATATATAACGAAATCAGATAGACGACAGATAATAAACTAAAAAATTAAAAAAAAAACACTTGTTATTTTTACACACATTTCAAAATTCTCAACAAAAAAAATGAAGAATCTTTACATTTTTAAATATTTAACAAAATTAATCAGACAATGGATTATTAATTAAAAACATAAATAAAAAAAAAACGTTTGTCATTTGTACACACCTTTCAAAATACTTAACCAAAAAAAAAAACGCAAACTCTTTAGATTGTTAAATATATAACAAAATCAGGTAGACGACCATGGGTTATAAATTAAAAAAATAAATAAACACTTGTTATTTATAGATACTTTTCAAAATACTTAATAAAAAAATGAAAACACTCTTTACATTTTTAAATATATAACAATATTAGTTAACTGACGGATTATAAATTTAAAAAATAAAAAAACTTTAATTATTTGTACACACCTTTTAAAATACTCAACCAAAAAAATGCAAACTCTTTAGATTGTTAAATATATAACGAAATCAGATAGACGACAGATAATAAACTAAAAAATTTAAAAAAAAAAAACACTTGTTATTTTTACATACATTTCAAAATTTTCAAAAAAATATAATTCAAACTCTTTAGATTGTTAAATATATAACGAAATCAGATAGACGACAGATAATAAACTAAAAAATTTAAAAAAAAAACACTTGTTATTTTTACATACATTTCAAAATTTTCAAAAAAATATAATTCAAACTCTTTAGATTGTTAAATATATAACGAAATCAGATAGACGACAGATAATAAACTAAAAAATTAAAAAAAAAAACACTTGTTATTTTTACATACATTTCAAAATTTTCAAAAAAATATAATTCAAACTCTTTAGATTGTTAAATATATAACGAAATCAGATAGACGACAGATAATAAACTAAAAAAATTAAAAAAAAAAAACACTTGTTATTTTTACACACATTTCAAAATTCTCAACAAAAAAAATGAAGAATCTTTACATTTTTAAATATTTAACAAAATTAATCAGACAATGGATTATTAATTAAAAACATAAATAAAAAAAAATTTTGTCATTTGTACACACCTTTCAAAATACTTAACCAAAAAAAAAAACGCAAACTCTTTAGATTGTTAAATATATAACAAAATCAGGTAGACGACTATATATTATAAATTAAAAAAATAAATAAACACTTGTTATTTATAGATACTTTTCAAAATACTTAATAAAAAAATGAAAACTCTTTACATTTTTAAATATATAACAATATTAGTTAACTGACGGATTATAAATTTAAAAAATAAAAAAACTTTATTATTTGTACACACCTTTTAAAATACTCAACCAAAAAAATGCAAACTCTTTAGATTGTTAAATATATAACGAAATCAGATAGACGACAGATAATAAACTAAAAAATTAAAAAAAAAAAACACTTGTTATTTTTACATACATTTCAAAATTTTCAAAAAAATATAATTCAAACTCTTTAGATTGTTAAATATATAACGAAATCAGATAGACGACAGATAATAAACTAAAAAATTTAAAAAAAAACACTTGTTATTTTTACATACATTTCAAAATTTTCAAAAAAATATAATTCAAACTCTTTAGATTGTTAAATATATAACGAAATCAGATAGACGACAGATAATAAACTAAAAAATTAAAAAAAAAAACACTTGTTATTTTTACATACATTTCAAAATTTTCAAAAAAATATAATTCAAACTCTTTAGATTGTTAAATATATAACGAAATCAGATAGACGACAGATAATAAACTAAAAAAATTAAAAAAAAAAAAACACTTGTTATTTTTACACACATTTCAAAATTCTCAACAAAAAAAATGAAGAATCTTTACATTTTTAAATATTTAACAAAATTAATCAGACAATGGATTATTAATTAAAAACATAAATAAAAAAAAACTTTTGTCATTTGTACACACCTTTCAAAATACTTAACCAAAAAAAAAAAAAACGCAAACTCTTTAGATTGTTAAATATATAACAAAATCAGGTAGACGACTATATATTATAAATTAAAAAAATAAATAAACACTTGTTATTTATAGATACTTTTCAAAATACTTAATAAAAAAATGAAAACTCTTTACATTTTTAAATATATAACAATATTAGTTAACTGACGGATTATAAATTTAAAAAATAAAAAAACTTTATTATTTGTACACACCTTTTAAAATACTCAACCAAAAAAATGCAAACTCTTTAGATTGTTAAATATATAACAAAATCAGTTAGACGACGACGGATAATAAATTAAAAAAAAAAAACACTTGTTATGCATACATACTTTTCAAAATACGCATCCAAAAAAACTCTTTAAAAAAAATCCCTCCCCTCCCTCAATATCTCCAAATCCCCGCCCGATGCCCCAAATGGGCGATCACTGTTACACCCCAAATCATCAAAATAAAAAAAATATAAAAAAATATTGGAAACACAAAACTAGCTAAAGGGAAAAGAGAGAAAGACATGGAAAATATAAAAAAAATAGAAAGAATTTCAAAATGAATGGGTAGGAGGGGAAAGGGGGGGTGTAGAAGCAGCTATTTCCAGCAGCAGCAGCAGCAGCAGCCGCGTCGAAATGCGAGAATGTTATATTGATCGAGTGCGTAGCGGTTTTCCCGCCACTCGTATTGCGCTCCCTCCCCTTCCTCCTTCTTCTTCTTCACGGGCCTCCCCGATCACCTAACTGCAGAGGGTTGACCTTTACCTCGTGCCCGAGTCGCTCTTTTCTCACTACATTGTGTCTTTTTAGTTGCGTTGATCCTCCAATGATGATAGCAGCTTATGTGTTCATTGTGCATTATTATATAGATTGAAAAAGTCATTTTTTTTATTTGTATTGTTCGATATTTATATGAATGCCAATTGTATCTGTCGAATTATAAATTGAATACTTTACCTCGTGCCCGAGTCTCTCTCCCTACACTATATTGTGTCTTTTTAGTTGCTTTGATACTCTAAAGATAATAGTAGCTTATCTGCTAGTGTCCATTGTGCATTATTATTTAGATTGAAAAATTCATGTTTCTTTTATGTATATTGTTCGATATTTATATGCATACAGAGATGTTACGAGAATTTTTGTTTGTTTGATATCAAGGGTTGCGTTTATTTGAATACTTAAATTGTATCCGCTGAACTATAAATTGAATCCTTAACTGTTCTTTACCTCGTGCCCGAGTCTCTCTTCTTACACTACATTGTGTCTTTTTAGTTGCGTTTATCCTCCAATGATGATAGCAGCTTACGTGTCCATTGTGCATTATTATTTGGATTGAAAAAGTCATTTTTTTTATTTGTATTGTTCGATATATATATGCATACAGAGATGTTACGAGAATTTTTGTTTGTTTGATATCAAGGGTTAAGTTGACTTGAATCCTTAAATTGCTTCCGCCTGTTAGTTGTTTGATTAACCCTTACCTCCCCCCCCCCATAAAACAACTCAACTTCCTTCTCCCGACAAGCAGAAGATTTCACCCACTGATCTCTAACTGTAACTTCTGGATAGGGCGAGACATTTTGTTGACTTGAAGCCGATGTGGAGGCAGCCATGATGTGCCCCACTTTCTTTGCTACCGCAATATTTCTTATATTTTTCATGTTAAAATAAGCCGACGTGTATTGCTTTTGATTGAGTTTTTTTTTCTATTTCCTTTAAAACCCATTTTAAATCCAATCTGCTATTAAAATAGAAAATCGTATGCAAGTCAAAGTCGAAGTAGATAAAAAGCAAGAGCAAAAACTATTTATTTGGCAATATAAAAATTAAATCTATCAGAAGAAAATATAATATTTATATACATTTAATATTTCTACAACGTTATGGTAATAAAAAACACCACTAAATCACTTGAAAAAATATAGGGGCACAGCATGGCTGCTTTCATTGTCTTCAACGCGCCCATAGATGAAACAAGGTTTGAGCCTTCCAGCAGTTACAGTAAGAATTCAGTGATTTCACTCACCGTTTGGTTTCTCGAAATATTAGTAGTAAATTTGCTACACATATTTCCGTTGCACCTTGCAGGATATCGTTCGGATATTTATCGAAAAATTTATACGAATTATAATTTTATACATATTTGTTTGTTGATATATCAAGAACCACTCAAGAAATTTCGTTTGTAGTTTGCACTTTATTTTGTTGATAGATATAAGATATATTATATACCCAGATCACAACTTGTCGTTTTACAAAAGAAACAAAATCTTTTTTTAATCGCTAGTAAATTTTAAAAGTATTCCATATTTATTAAAGTATTCCATTTTAGAGAACTCCGAAAAACTACCTTATTACCATTATTTCCCTGTAGAAGGTGTTTTGTTATTATAAGACATTCTTCACAGAAAAGCCAACATTCAAAGCTCGTTGGATTGGAGGTCGAATCGTTTTTTAAAGTTGAGGTCCACGTAAATTTACATTATTTTTAATTCTATAAAGCAACATATAAATTCTAAATTGAAAAAAAAAATTACACCGAAATAATAAACAAAATGTATCCTTTTTTCTGGATTACAAAAGGAACGAATCTGACAACCTTTCGGTTACTAGATCACTACACACATCTGCGAATTGAATCCACGCGCTATTGGTGCTGAGACCAAAGCTTTGACCATTTCGACCATAATACAATCTTTTGCGTATATTTTGGAGGCCTCCGTGGCCGAGCGGTTAAGGGCGTCAGCTAGGAATACGAAGGTTTCCGGTTAGATGCCAGGTGATGGACTTGACAAAGAAAGTAAAAAGTAGTGATCTTGTGATCGGAGGGTTGCCAGCTTCGCTATAAAATACTAGAAAAGTTGTCCAGAACATCCGCAATAATTAACGGCGTGTATACGGGACTGGTGCACGATAAATCTGATCGGGGTCCAAACTCCCGACGTCTATTGAAGGCTTTGGGTGCCAGTTCAGGTATTTCCTCGTCATCTGACCATGGTTCTAAAATAACGAGGTGCAGGTATGAATGAATGTGTGTGTGAATGTGTATGTGTTCCCGGGGCTTTCCTTCGGGATAGACCCCGAACCGTCTCCAATAGCCCACTGTGCAGCTCTAGTGCAACGTTAATTAACCAAACCAAACCAAACCGTATATTTTCTTCAATGTTTGGTTTGGTTTGGTTAATTAACGTCGCACTAGAGCTGCAGTGGGCTATTGGCGACGGTTTGTGGTCTATCTCGAAAGAAAGACCGGGGAATCATACGTGCACCTCGTTATTTTAGAACCATGGTCAGATGACGAGGAAAAACCTGAACTGGTACCCAATGCCTACAATAGACGTCGGGACTTTGGACCCCCATCAGATTTATCGTGCACCAGTCCCGTTTACACGCCGATAATTTTTGCAGGTGTTCTGGACGACTTTTTCTGGTATTTCGTAGCGAAGCTCTGATCACAAGATCAACAGCCTCCGAGCTGCAACCCTCCGATCACAAGATCATCACTTTTCCACTTTTCCTTGTCAAGTCCATCGCCTAAGATCGAACCAGGAATTCTCGGGTTCCCAGCTGACGCCTTTAATCATCGGCCATCTTTTCTTCAAAATAAACCAAGAACCAAGGCCAATAGACAACTGTGCACCTCTAGTGCGATGTTATTTACCCAAATATTTATCCAAATCAATCCTCGGTATGAAGCTGTGTTCATCATGCGGCGATAAAGATAACACATAAACTCAAGTTTTAATTATCCCCCAAATCACCAAACCCAATGAAACCGTTTTAATGATAAATTAAACTAAAATTTTAAAATAAAATAAATAATTAATATTTTGGATATAAATAACAATTGCATAAAACGTTACAGAAAATCGGTAATAATCACATTTATTTCACTCTGAAAGAGTGTATCTTATTTAAAACAAGAGAATAAAATAAAATTATATTCTGAAATGAAGGATAATGTTTTAAATTTACAGATCAATTTCAATTAATCTATTTCCAAGCATTTTTCTTGTTTATTCATTCTTGTATAAATTGATTACATAAAGGGAATAAATAGAAATTCAAATATGTTAATAGTAAATATTTTATTTTAGAGTTTGCTACTAATTTAGTAATTTGTTTTGAAAATAAAAAGGTATGTTTGGAATATAAAAAATTGACTTTATTTAAATTAAATTTATGTAATTTTTAATTAGTCATGTCCTTTTTAATTTTATGTTAAGGTAGGTAAAGTAACATTAAAGAAAATAAACCAACAACCACTCGAACATTCGGCCAACTTTTTATCCCTATGAGTGAAATCATTTGGTCGATTTGATCATTTGTTAGTTCTTGCGAGCCTTTTATTCATAATAAATGACGGTACCTAATAGTAAATGATGTAATTCCAGTAAAAAAAAACCATTCCAATTCATTTCACCTACAATTCGATTCACTTTGCATTTACGAGCGCGAGCGCTGCAGAGTTAAATACGACTAGCATGCCCCACTGAACCCTAACTGTAACTGCTGGAAGGCTCAAACTTTGTTTCCTCTACGGGCGCGTTGAAACCAATTGAAAGCTGCCATACTGTGCCCCAACATTTTTTTAAAAATAATTTAGTGGTGTTTTTTATTACCAAAGCATTGTAGATGTATTAAATGTATATAAATATTATATTTTATTCTTATAGAATTAATTTTTATATTGCCAAACAGATAGTTTTTGCTCTTGCTTTTTAACTACTTCTACTTTGACTTGCAAATGACTTCCTATTTTAATAGCAGATTACATTTAAAATGGGTTTAAAAAGAAAATAAAAAAAATTACCCAAAAGTAATATATGTCGGCGTATTTTAACATGAAAAATATACGAAATATTGCGGTATCAAGAAAAGTGGGGCATATCATGGCGGCCTCTATATCGGCTTCAAGTCAACAAAATGTCTTGCCCTATTCAGTAATTACAGTTAGAGATTAGTGCTTGAAACCGATACGGAGGCAGCCATGACGTGCCGCACTTCCTTTGCCATTTTAAAAATGCAATTAAAATAGAAAAGCATTTGCAAGTCAAAGTCGAAGTAGATAAAAAGCAAGAGCAAAAACTATTTGTTTGTCAATATAAAAATTAATTCTATAAGAAGAAAATATAAAATATGTATGCATTTAATATTTCTACAATGCTATGGTAATAAAAATACACCATTAAATCACTTTTAAAAAGTATTGGGGCACAGGGCTTCAACACCCCCATAGAGGAAACAATGTTTGAGCTTTCTAGCAGTTACAGTTAGAACTCAGTGGACTTGACAAAGAAAAGAACAAAAAAGTAGTGATCTTTTGATCGGAGGGTTGCCAGCTTCGATACAAAATACTAGAAAAGTCGTCCATAACATCCGCAAAAATTAACGGCATGTATACGGGACTGGTGCACGAAAAATCTGATCGGGGTCCAAAGTCCCGACATCTGTTGTTGGGTGCCAGTTCAGGTGTTTCTTCGTCATCTGTCCATGGTTCTAAAATAACGAGGTGCATGTATGAATGTGTGTGTGTATGTGTTTCCGTGTCTTTTCTTCGAGATTGATCCCGAACCGTCGGCAATAGCCCACTGTGCAGCTCTAGTGCGACGTAATTAACCAAACCAAACATTTAACCATTGCGAGGCCTCCATTGCCGATCGGTTAAAGGCGTCAGCTGGGAATTCGAAGATTCCTGGTTCGATCCTAGGCGATGGACTTGACAAAGAATTGTAAAAAAGTTGTGGTATTGCGATTGGAGGGTTGCCAACATCGCTACCAAAATACTAGAATCTCGTCCAGAACATCCACAAAAAATAAACGGCCGGGACTGGCGCACGATAAATTTCATCTGGTCCCAAAGTCTCGACGTCTATTGAAGGTGTTGGGTGCTAGCTCAAGCGTTATCCTCCTCATCTGACCATGGTTAAAAAATACGAGGCATCGCTCCCGGGTCTTTCCTTCGAGATAGGCCCTGAACTGTCGCCAATTGCCTACTGTGCAGCTCTAGTGCGAGGTTTATTAACTAAACCAAACTACACCAACCCAGCTGGCGCCTTTATCCACTGGGCCACGGAAACCCCCTCATTTTAGCATCAGCGTTCTTGTAATCGGAACGGTGCAAGTCGTATTCGTGTCTTACAACTGAAGAAGGCAGTGTAAAGTGAGATGAAGGTTTATTGTATCTGTAGAAGTTAAAATGTCCTCACTCAACATAAAATGCTAGTTTAAATGTTATTCTCTTATTTGAATATTTTTTTAAACTACTAGGCAGATTTTCCGGGAGTTTCATTATGGATATATCTCAGGCATAGTTTGGTTTTTGTTAAATAACGTCGCACTAGAGCTGCACAGTGGGCTATTGGCGACGGTTCGGGGTCAATCTCGAAGGAAAGACCCGGGAACACATCTCGGGCATAGACGAGCCCCAGTTGCTCAGTTTGTAAGGCGTTCAGCTACTAATCAGAGGATTGGTGGTTCGAATCCGTGCAATGGACTTGACATATAAAAGTAAAAAAAGTAGTGATCTTGCGATCGGAGGGTTGCCAGCTTTGCTACAATAATACTAAAAAGTCGTCCAGAATATACAACAAATTATACTGGCGTGTATACGGGACTGGTGCACGATAAATCTGATCGGAGTCCAAAGTCCCGACGTCTATTGAAGGCGTTGGGTGCCAGTTCAGGTGTTTCCTCGTCATCTGACCATGGTTCTAAAATAACGAGGTGCATGTATGAATGTGTATGTGTTCCCGGGTCTTTCCTTCGAGATTGACCCCGAACCGTCGCCAATAGCCCACTGTGCAGCTCTAGTGCGACGTTAATTAACAAAACAAAAACAAACAAAACCGTTGCAAATAGTTTATTATTGAACCCTAATGCGACATTAGATCAACAAATCAAGTAACTGACGATATTGTTAAATATTGGCTGAATATTGTTACAATGAAAAAGTACGTGAGGAAAGTGTATTGTTTATTGCCAGTTTCACTATTCTCATACATGCGATTTGATTTTGTTTTCTGCTCTGATATTCCACACGAATATTCAACTCACATATTTTGCTTCTTTCTTTTTAGCTTACGTAAAAGTATAAGAAAAATTTCTATTTTATTGGAGCATGAAATGGTTTCTTGACGATTCTGGGACTTTTTGAATGCAGTAGAAGAGATCCACACTTTCTCGAGTTTTTCTTGATCTTTGATAGTGTAGTGAAGAATATAAATTTAAATTTAGAATGAAATTTGATGTTTGAAAATATCAGGCAGACACAGACTCCACTAAAGCGTAAGTTTTTGTGAATGTTTTATAAGAAAGCCTGCTCCATCTTGCGTCTTCTGTAAGCTCTATACTTTTGAACACTTGTTCTGAATTTAAAATTTTTGGAATGATTTTGGTCGTTTAAAACGGCTTTGTTCCCGTTTTCTATGCCCAACTGAAATGTAGTGTGTTATGTTATCTTAAGGCTGGCAATTCGACAGTTCACACCACGTGATGTAAATGATCGAATCGCAGAGAAGCTCATTTGCGTTTTACACGTTCGTGTAAAATTGTCCATATAGGGAATTCTTCTTCACTGTCCACTCTACACAATTTTAATATAAATATCTTCAACTTAAAACTATTGTAAACCGTATATTTTAATTTAATTTAAGTACACATTCGTTACCATTTGTCGATTATAATTACAGTTGCATTGATTATACAATCCAAAGTATACAAGAAATGTGACTTATTTCCTCACCAAAAGACCTATAAATATAAGAAATAATTTGATAATTTTATCAGACATATAACTATATAATGAACAAAAACTTATATGGAAAACACATACAAGTTGTGTATAAACCTTACAATTACTTAAATTATTTATTTTTTAAGCGTATTTGGTATGTAGTAAAGCAAATTCCTTATTTCTTGTCATTGCATTAAATATTCAAATTCACGTATATATAAATTCAATAAATTTACCATTTTATAATGTACCTAATTCTATACATATGGAGTAATTACCTTCTCATGCGTTATTTTAACAAACCAATTTTTGCAATCGTAAAAGTTTTGTTCACTGTTTGGATAAATAAATATAGGTTCTATAATTTTGTGTTTTTATATTTTTTAAAAACCTTAAAAATGTTAGTTCGAAAATTCAAATTATATATATATATATATATATATATATATATATATATATATATATATATATATATATATATATATATATATATATATATATGTATATATATATATATATATATATATATATATATAAATATATATATATATATATATATATATATATATATATATATATATATATATATATATATATATATATATATATATATATATATAAATATATAAAATTGGGGTATTTTTATGTTTTTATCAATTAAAAATTAGGTGAATTGATACAAAAATAAGTATATATACGTCCTAAATAGGTTAAATGTCTCATTTGTTATAAACATTAAATTCACCTTCAATAAAAACAACTTTTATTATGTCGCTTTTCGCTTTTTTCAGAGACAGCAAAAGCATATCTTATAGGAATTGGAATGCATATAATGTTTTGTATTCATACTCTTCACACAAGTTTTATATTTTATTTACACAACCTTTAGTTTCAAGACCCCAAATGTTCAATATCACTGAACTTACAACACGCTCACATACCCAGAATGCCACGTCTCGAAACTCAATTTATTATATCCCCAGCACTCTGTTCTCTCCTTTTTCCACTCTCCTCTATGAGCGAAGCCAAAGATATTCTTTGTCACCATAATGTGTTACCTCGGAAAGTATAAAACGCAGAGGCGAAAACTATTGGTATAAAAAAGTTGAAATGCTTCGATGCAATCTGATGTTATCATTTCTTGAAACGGGTTATATATGTTCCCCAGAAAAAAATAGTTACAAATATTCTTTCTTTTCATGGCAGACTATTTTCTTATCTTCGAGCTTTCAGCACAATTCGGATCGATGATGTCAACTTATCATAATTTTGGGTACCTGTTATGAATACAGATACAGGATGCTAGAGTTTGATATGTGCATATTTATGCTTTGCGATTTTTGTAAATCGAATGCATAATTCAAACAAACATAGTATATGTGTTTCTATACACATTGCATCGTTCGTGTTAGAATAATGTTTATTTCTTTGTTGAGAGATTTTTGATCGCCTACATGGCTGCTTTATCTCTATTATCTATTTTAATTATATGCCATATACCAGATACCAGTGCCGTCACACAAAACATTTTTGGGGGGGTTTTGAAAAAAGAAATTTCCCAAATTAACTATTCAATATTCTCATCTTAACTATTCGAAAGTTCCACCTTTATTATTTGATAACCCAGTGTTGAAAGTTCCCAACATAACACATTCGAAATTCCCAACTTAACAGTGTTGAAAATTCCCAACATAACACATTTGAAATTCCCAACATAACACATTCGGAATTCCCAACTTAACAGTGTTGAAAATTCTCAACATAATATTTTAGAATTTCCAAATTAACTATTCGAAATTCCCAACTTAACATTGTTGAAAATTCACAAATTAACTATTCGAAATTCCCAACTTAACAGTGTTGAAAATTCCCAACTTAACAGTGTTGAAAATTCCCAACATAACACATTCGAAATTCCCAACATAACACATTCGGAATTCCCAACTTAACAGTGTTGAAAATTATCAACATAATATTTTAGTATTCCTAAATTAACTATTCGAAATTCCCAACTTAACAGTGCTTAAAATTCCCAAATTAACTATTCAAAATTCCCAACTTAACAGTGTTAAAAATTCCCAACATAATATTTTAAAATTTCCAACTTAACTATTCGAAATTCCCAACTTAACAGTGTTGAAAATTTCCTACTTAACTATTCCAAATTCTCAACTTAACTATTTGAAATTCCTAACTTAACAGTGTTGAAAATTCCCAGTTTCACGATATCGGCATTTTTCACCGTTTTTTATATATTAAGTAATGTAAAATAATCTCACAATCGTTAATTTGCCGCACGCAAGTTCTAATGCAGTGTTCGTTCTGAGGTCCAATTTAAATGCAATCTTACTAGTTCAGCAATTTCTAATCTTCCATAGCTTTTATTTCCTAAAAATAATCATTTTTTTCAAAAACAAATATTCAAAACTTGGGGATTTTTAAAACTTGGAAATTCCCAAATGTTTAAGTTCCAAATTATTGGGAGGTTAACCCTCAAAATATTGATTATTGATTTATTATGTTTACTAGCCAATTATTAATTTATTAGTTAACTAGCCCAAACAATGACCATCGCGCAACTATATGTGACCGTAATTTATTGGTTACTTCGGGGAAACTCGTTTGTTTTTAAAGAAACCGGTATTAAGGGGCGTTATTCAACCGCCAATTAATCAGAGTCAAACAAACTATTAATACCCTCCTGTCTGAAAAATCCATGGAAAAAAACAATGTTACTGTTCTATGCACAGAAAAAACTTTAACGCAAACTATTACTAATTTGTTATAAAATTATTTTACATCTAACTCAAAAATAACAGAAGCTTACACTTTTGTAAGCATATGCAACAATAGGAACAACTTATGAATAATAATTTCAGAATATCGGTTGCAATATGATAGTAATATTTTATTCAAACGTGTCTCTTAAAACATTATGTTTTAGTAGTTTTAGTATGAGGTTTTGACAATGCTTAATTCATAAAAAAATATTTGTTTTTAGCGGAGCCCCTTTAGTATATATATATATATATATATATATATATATATATATATATATATATATATATATATATATATATATATATATATATATATATATATATATATATATATATATATATATATATATATATATATATATATATATATATATATATATATATATATATATATATATATATATATATATATATATATATATATATATATATATATATATATATATATATATATATATATATATATATATATATATATGTATATATATATATATATATATATATATGTATATATAATATTTACATACTTTTAATAACTTACAAAATAAAATATAAATATGATTTTTACGAAATTTTATATCCTCATTAAAATTTTTACTGAATTTTTTCAATCTATAACTTATTGCAAATACTTAAAAATATAGTTAAGTTATAAAACACTTTTAAATAATCAATTCAGAAAATGTAACGTGTGTTTAAAGACCTATTTAATAGACATATAAAAGACAATAAAATAGTAAAACATATATTTAAATGAATAAAAGATATTTATGTAAAAATATAAAGATATTTTAAAATTTATAATATATATACAAATATGCTTAATACATTTGCAAACAACAATTTGTTGGTTACATAGATGCTTATCTTGAAAGTGATAAAAGCATTCATGGTCGCGAAAAACAAATATTAAATAACGTCGTTATCAAAATAACTAAATGAAAGAGCCGTTAAGTTTAGAATAGAATAAATAGGAAAAAGTCAAACGAATAGTGAATAAATTCGTTTGTAATTTCATTTCAAAAACTTATTTTCTAATATTTACATAACTGTGCCTCTTCAAAATAAACTCTTCATACTAATTATAAGTGAACAATTTGATAATTTACGTAAAATATTCGAAACAACGAAATTCGTATAATTTAGTTTACAAATGAGTTGTTCTGCATTTGGTGACATTTTAAGAAGCAATTACATTAATTCCTAAAGTGTATTCTGGTATCGAACCAGCAGCTTCTCAAATTAAGAAAAAACGTTCGTGACATCAGCTCGTTAAGAGTCCTGCGCCATTTTGAAAACAGATTCAAGAGTTATGCTTCTCCAAAATGGCACATTTGCCAGGAGGAATGCCACGGTATTTCCGAAGGTTACTATGGAGAATATTGGATCAAAAACAAAGAGACTGAATTGCGCTGTAAAACGCCAGATAACCCAGTGGATTCGTGTTTATGCTGCAGCTCCATAGAATAGAAGTAATGGAAGACATCTAGGAGATTCAACTTGCTCAATCGATGGGTCTAGTAAACAAATAAAACGATCACTATCAGTAGGTTGTTAATGGTAGTTGCGTATATTTGCTGTCTTGATAATTAATGTAGAAGCTATGATAACAGCTCGGATAAGATACCTACATAAATAATAATAAATAATTTAATATATTTACAAATAACTGGATATAAATATGTTTATATATATATAAAGTTAAGGTATAGGAATCGCCAAATCTCATAACTGGTAAAAATTGGTATTCAAAAATAAATAAAATATACTAATTTTTGAGTACATTTGATACTTGTCATGGCTCCGATTATATGTTTCAATTTTGAAAACGACATGTACTCAAAAATTAGTGCAATGAGCAAAAATGAATAAAAATCTGCGTTTGAAAAAAGCTGAAAAATGCTGCCTTCATAAATCACTTTCAATAAATATCGAAAATTTCAACTAAGACTTAACGCGAATCGAACAAACATCCTTAAGCACCGCAGTCTTGAGCCTTGTCTGTTAAACTACCAGGGCGACTTGAAGTAGTTATCAACAGAATAAATGTTAAATATATGTGCCAAAAGAATGGGAAGTAAGATAATTTTATTCGTAATAACTCAGTTTCCATTTAAGCAATCGACATCAAATGATGTAGAAAACCATATTCTGAACAACTATTTTATGTTTGTCAGTTAGCGTTGTTAAGATGGCTTGATCATTAGCTGATATTATCATTATTAAATCACTCTTCTCATTTTTGCGAAAGTACGATTACTTAAATTTGAGTATTTCACGCTCATTTCTTTTGCAATTGTACTCAAAATAAAACCGTTATGCATTCATTTTGAAGCATCTTTTTTTTTTTTTACAGAGAAATCGTTTCTTGTCTTTTTTGGAAAATAAGCCCATAACATTTTTACATATGTTTTTTCGTATTACATTTTACTTTTACATGTGCAACTAAGAAATGTATGTTTATTTATACATTAGTCAACATACTTGATTTAATTCTAGTTGTCGAAATAAAATTTAATACGCAAATTGCTTTATTTAAGAAAATGTAATGATTGATTGCCGCAACATATTTTTTCAGAAATCGGGCTCCAAACAAATCTGTTTTATAAACTGTTAAAAATTATTACGAACTTACACCTAAATTTGGTACCCATTTAGCTGCTACCAACATTTAGTGCTTAGTTTCATCATTTTACGGTGCTACCATGTAAATTTTTTAGTAGTGTAACTTTTCACCAAAACTCATAGCCTTGCATAAAACTCAAAATTTCGATTTTCTTAGTATTTTAGTAGTATTATTTTTGTGGCGAATCTGGCAACCCTCCGATCGCTAGAGAGCTCAAAATTTTTCCTTTCCTTTCTCAAGTCCACCGATCGGGTTCGAACTGGGAATCCTATGATTCATAGCTGAACGCCTTTATCTTCTGGGCCACAGATGCCCTTGTTCGTCGTTGTCTTTCTTGGAGGGGATTCCCTGGCTTGTTGATGCAGCGACAGCGAAAATTTTGGTTGCAGTTAAAGAGGTTGAACCAATTATCGGTGAAACCTCCGCTATTTTCAAGATAAAGGATTGTTTGTTCAACCTAGATTTCACCATAAAAATTATTAATTAGCTACAGAACTGTTGTGCACCAAGTTTTGGTATATCGTTGAACTAAATTTTTTAACAGTGTAGTATTTACCAAAAAGTGAGTCATATTAAATGTGAATTTTAAAATTAGAATTCATGTGCAAATAGTCTTAATATTAAATATATTATTTATAAAAAAATACACTTTGTTGCAAATTAAACATCAATTGAAATAAATACATAAATTAAAATTCAAGTAGTATCCCAAATTAAGTACTAAAACTCATCATCCTATTTTTTAAAAACGAAACATTTTTACTATAGTAAGTTAATTCATTAATTTTATGGAATATCCTAAATAAAATGTAGCTGCAAATTTTATTTTCTATTATAAATTATACTTTGAAAACTAAAACTATAATTTGATAGAATAATAAAAAAAAAACAAGTATATATTCGACAGTTTGCTAAAAAAAAAACCCGGTTAATAATAAATTACTTTTTTTTCTATAATTCAGAATGCCATTTGGATAACCACTAAATCATCAGTTAGGGACTGATTATGTTAGTATTTTTTTTTCTTTTGACATTTCAGTTTTTTTCTATTGTTAATAATACTAGCGCCAGTTCTTGAATTTTTTTGCTTTTATTTGATAGATATGATAGATTATTCTTCCAACTCTGGGGTATTTGTTCAGACTCCGATAGATGTGATAAATGGAATTTCAAATCTGCCAAATACAAAATAATCTCTGAAAATATCGAATGGAAGTTATGCCAATGTTAACTATTACTGCAATGAATTTTTATGTACAACTACTACAAAGAATATATATACAATTTTGTATTATTCCAAAAAGGTTGGGTTTTGTATTAGTACAAGCAAATAATATAAATTGCAAAATTCGTCTAAAATTTTGACAAATCATATAAAAGTTTTTAAAAACACTTAGAAATTTTAATTATGCGCTGTACAAAAAGGGTACTTAAAATGAGTACCTGAACCTACTCGTTTTTCTTTAAGTGTAACTGCATTCAAAAAGAGCGATTGCGTACACAAATTTAAGTACAGTACTTTTTGGAAAATAAACAATGTGATTTAATATTGAGAATCTCAGTTTCCGTTCAAGCGATCTGAATAAAACTTGACATACTTAAAGTAGTTTGTTTTTCAAGAGATAGTTTTGCACATTATTTGATGTCGATTTTCTATTTAAATAATTATTTTTGTTTCATTTTCGATATTTAATTTTTAGTTAAGAATGTAATTATTATAAAAAAATATATGAAAATACAAGTATTATAAAATATATGAAAATACAAGTATTATAAAATATATAAAAATATAAATATTATAAAATATATATAAATATTTTTTTTTATAAAATTTGACTAAATATAATTATTATATAATATATAACACTTTAATTATTTTAAAATATATAAAGTTATAATTATTATGAAGTATTTAAAAATGTAATAATTAAAAAATTATGAATCTTTAATTATTACAAAATATATAAAAAACTATAATTATTACAAAATATATATAAAAGTATTATTATTATAAAATACAATATATGAAAGTTTTATTATTATAAAATACAATATATGAAAGTTTTATTATTATAAAATACAATATATGAAAGTTTTACTATTATAAAATATATAAAAATATAATTATTATGAAATATATAAAAATATTATTATAAAATACATAAAACTATAATTATTATAACATATATAAAAATACAAACATTATAAAATACATAATTATTATAAAATATACAAAATTATAATTATAAGAAAATATATAAAAATGTAATATTTAAAAAATTATAAATCTTTAATTATTACAAATTTTTTAAAACTATAATTATTGTAAAATATATATAAAAGTATTATAATTATAAAGTATAATATATAAAAGTTTTATTATTATAAAATATATAAAATATAATTTTTATGACATAAATAAAAATAGAAGTATTATAAAATACATAATTATTATAAAATATGTCATTATTATAAAAGATATAAAATATAATAATTACAAAATATAATTATTATAAGATATAATTATTATAAAATATATAAAATATAATTTTTATGACATAAATAAAAATAGAAGTATTATAAAATACATAATTATTATAAAATATGTCATTATTATAAAAGATATAAAACATAATAATTACAAAATATAATTATTACAAGATATAAATATTATAAAATATAATTATTATAATTGATAATTATTATAAAATATATAAACATATAATTTTTCTAAAATATATAAACATATAATTATTATAAAATATATAAACGTATAATTATTTTAAAATATATAAACATATAATTATTATTAAATATATAAACATATAATTATTCTAAAATATATAAACATATAATTATTCTAAAATATATAAACATATAATTATTATAAAATATATAAACATATAATTATTATAAAATATATAAACATATAATTATTATAAAATATATAAACATATAATTATTATAAAATATAATTATTATAAAATATATAAACATATAATTATTATAAATGATAATTATTATAAAATATATAAACATATAATTATTATAAATTATATAAACATATAATTATTATGAAATATAATAAAGTATAATTATCATAAAATATTTAAAAATATAATTATTATGACATAAATAAAAATAGAAGTATTATAAACTACATAATTATTATAAAATATGTCATTATTATAACAGATATAAAATATAATAATTACAAAATATAATTATTATAAAATATATAAACATATAAATATTATAAAATATATAAACATATAATTATTATAAAATATATAAACATATAATTATTATAAAATATATAAACATATAATTATTAAAAATATATAAACATATAATTATTATAAAATATAATTATTATAAATGATAATTATTATAAAATATATAAACATATAATTATTATAAAATATATAAACATATAATTATTATAAATGATAATTATTATAAAATATAAAAACATATAATTATTATAAAATATAATAAAATATAATTATCATGAAATATTTAAAAATATAATTATTATAAATTATATAAAAATATAATTACTATAAATTATATAAAAAATATAATTATCATAAAATAAATCAAAATATAATTATTATAAATTATATAAAAATATTTTAATTTAAAAATAAAAATACATATTCATTAAAAGTGCCATCTTTTAACGTAATTACAGCAAAAGGGGATGTTCATTTCACGTGGAAACATCCACGTTTAAAGTCGGAAATGAGTTGTCTTATTAATGTTGCCTTATTCATAAAGTCATTTAAAACTTTCTTACAAGTCTTTTGCTCTGTGTGTCATTAATACTTAGAGTCATTAACGTCAGGTGCCATAACAATGTTTGTCATTAAGAACTTTGTGGCACATCTTGATTTAAATATTAATTATAAATTGAGGGTATCTACTAGAGGGGACTTGCTTAACAACGTAGTTTAATGACTGCTGTAAATGTAAACATCGTGCAATGTACAAGCAGCTGGAAATATATGTAAAAATTTATATGTAAGTTATATAAAAAGTGTTGTGGTAATTGGGTGGAACGTTACTTACATTAACAATTTTCAGAAAGTAAGTAATACATTATTATTTCTGTATAGTTTCCTAAATTTTAAAGCATGCTGTGAATTTTTAAAATTTATCGTAGTGTGAATATACCAATTCCCGACTAGTTTGTAAAGTGTGACTTCTATTGTCACATTGGACTGTAAAATTAAATTTATCTAAATTTCAAAATCCTTTGTGGGACATTGATTAAAAGGACTTATCAATATATATGACTAGCTTTTAGCTGTAAGTATTTTTTACAAATGGTTGGTTTGTGGTCGTAACTGTTTAACATGGTATTTCAGAACCATTATCGGTAGTAATCTAATTATAATTATTAAATAATTATTTAGTTATTTCACAAAAGCATTTATAGTGGTGTAATTATGTAAAATATGCTAAAATCATTAAACACACCGAGTAAATGTAAATAAAATTTTTATTACCTAACAGTACTTTTTCCGAAGGTAAAAATAAAGTTAACATAGAATTTAAAAATACTAAAAATATATTTGTTGTTTAATTTTCAATCGTCACTGTCATTTATTTATTTTCTAATTATTAAGCGACTTCTACATGGTCCAGATTAAACGCGCGCGAGTATTTTCAGATGGCTTTCTGATTCGATAATCCAAACCACGTGGTTTGTATTGTCCAATCACAGAGCTACCTAAAAAATCTCGCCCTCGTTTATCTCATTCGCGTTGAACGGGCCCTATTTATTAGCTTTTAATTGTTAATTGTTATTTTTCATATATTATTCATTATTTATCATACATTGTTTATTATTTATCATATATTCTTCATTATGTATCATGTATTATTCATTATTTGGCGAAGGCAACAAAACAAAGACACAAAATATTTCGACAGGAACAAATGTCGGCTTTCCGAAATTATATATTTTTTTAACAATAACTCAACTGTTCCTTAGCTATATAATATCTGTAAACATAAAAATATATTCTGAAATATTAGCATTTTTATCCTGTAAAACAATATCCATATTGTAACCAAAAACCATTTTTACTTGAAAATCAATTAAAAAATACTTCATCTGAAATTAAAAACACCTAATAAAATTCATGTTCTTCGAAAAAGTCACAAGCAGCTGACCATTTTTAATAAATTCCTTTCTATCCCTAAACGCAAGAGACAAATAACTTTTAAAACAATTCATCACAATTTTATCTGGAATTGACACATTTTTAACAATATTTTTTGCTAATTTCCAGCATCCAATGGCAGTCATGATTCATTGTTCTTCTTACAAAATAACTCGCCAATCACTTAACCTTTCCGTGAGGGTCCCCATTTCCCGCTCTTTTTCCTTTCTTAGGTAAAATAATGAACGCATTATTTCTCTTCATTGTTTTTCTCAGAAAGAAGCAGCCTCGATCAACTGCGGAAGGTTTTTAAGCTTCTGTTAAACTTCCGAATTAATGAGAGGGGATA